>OZ038489.1:44071320-44150865 GCA_964036315.1 Acanthosepion esculentum | reverse complement strand
CATTACACGCGACCTCAAAGAAACGGTGAGGAAGGAAGTCCCTATTAATACTAGAAAGAATGACAACAGCTACTGGATTTGAGAAACCCGTTTTTCTGAAAAACTCTTTTAAAAGAAAGATGTTATAAATTTGTTGTGGTGTGCTCCTTCTAAAGAGTATGTTGGACTCTTCCGTCTACTATAAGATTAGTAGGAGAAGAAGGCCTTGGGGGGAACAGTCGAATAGATTGTTCAACTGTCAGACTCTCTGGCTCGGCAGACGAGACTTTGCCGCAGGGCAAAGTTTCGTCCGGGGAGATAGACAGTCCCTAAACCCGTTTAGGCTGATTCAAAGGGAATATTTTTGGCCGAGCCTACGGGCTCGGAGTACCCACAATAAACCGGCCTTGTGCGACATACACCCACGTGGGGGTGTTAAATATTAACATATATTGCCTAAGGGCAAAGTTTCGTCCGGGGTCGTAGACAAACCCTGAGCCGTTTATACGGGTCCTAAGGGAATATTTTTGGCCGAGACTACGGGCTCGGATAACCCACGGTAAACTCGGGCTTGTGGCGCATAGATCTCTCCTTTGTTAAATATTAACAGTCGCATAGATTGGTCATCTGTCGAACTCTCTGCCTTGAGCGGTGAGGAACTTGGACGAGGCTTTGCCGCAGGGAAAAGTTTCGTCCAGGGAGGTAGACAGGCCCTGAACCCGTCTAAGGGAATATTTTGGGCCGGGCCTACGGGCTCGGAAAACCCACAGTAAACTCGGCCTTGTGCCACATACATCCCTTGTGGGGGGGGGTGAAATATTAACAGTTGAATTGATTAAACACTGGTCAACCGATACACACTCACTAGTCGTGTAATACTATTCTGCTGTACTTACTGTTTAATATATTATATATCTGCAACTCTGTTTTTTCTTATTTCTTAACTATTTACATGGTTACAACAAAATTTCAACTGAACGTGGCACAGGTTGCTCAGTTAGTAGTGCCTAATATTTCCTCATAAGAAAATGGCTAATATTACCATTGCCATTTGAAATGAGGGGAACAGATACGACACTTTGACCTTTCCACAAGATTTTTGTTATTAGTAACTTATCAATTGATGAATGCTGTAGATACTAAGATAAAGTGTAAAAACTTCCGATACATGTATATCTTATGAAAATTTATGATTGTATGGAAATCGGTATGTTGTTTTTTTTTCTTTTCTTTAAAAAAAAATTGCTATTATCTATAATGCTGTCAAGTATTAATTAAAATATGACAAAAAGATTAACAAATAAATGAGAAAATTTAAATTTCTGTTTTATATTTTTTTTGTTCTGGAAAGTTATTTTCTGTAACCTTTACGTAAGTCTTATTTGTGAAATAAAATCTATAGATGCCATTTCAGAAACTGAGGACAAGTGAAAAGCTAAAAGAATTGTGTATTTAAAATCAAAGCAACACGAATGTTTACCGTAAGATAACAGATCTAAAATGAAACGATCATTTTATGAGAGAATCAAATAGAATTGGTAATCTTTATAGCTTAATATCTGATTTAGCTTTCCCTCAACAACTTTTAACGTCTTGTCTATCTCTTGCAATATATATATATATATATATATATATATATATATATATATATATATTATAAATAAATAAAATGCTTACAATGCTTATCTGTGACCGGCGATGTTGTCGTTCATCAGGGTTAGATAAGAATATTCTCATTGGACCCTGACGAATAACATCTCTAAGCTTTTAGTTGGTCAAGTATAAATAATGAAAACATTTTTTTTTTATTGATGATGATAATAGTAATTATAGCTCTATTTGTCTATTGACCAATCTTATTGTTAAAATTTTGTTCGCGTTGACACACATTCAATTACAAAATTTGACGCACATACAGGGTGTTGCAAACTTTGTGAGGGTGGCTTCCTCACACCAAACCAAAGACAAAAGTCCATATAAACGTATGTCTGTAAATCCTTCATTTTTGAATTATTAAGCTTAAAGAATGTTTATGGTAGATGGCGATGTTTTGGAATATAGACTGGGTTACATTTGTCATTCATGTATGTTTGTGGCTAGTCTGATTTCAACCTTTAACATGAGTAGTAGTGAGTTAATTGAGAATTGTTCTGTTTAACAGTGGCAGGGTATTCATCTCGTGAGCAGGCAGATATGATTTTTGCATACGGCCGCGTAAATGGCAATGGATGTAAAGGCTGCACAAGATTGCGTTTCCAGAGCAATGGCAGCCGAGTCATACAACCTTTGCTGTTGCTTATCGCCGCTAAGACAAGATATGGTAATAAGTAATATTCCCCTCTATCCAGTTTCACTCACAAGGCTTGGGTCAACCCGTGGGATGATTTTCAGCTAGGATCGCCTCCCTTAACATCAAAAAGTCACCTACGTAATTAATCGATCATGTTGGGATTCGAACCCGGGACTCATAGTCAGAAAGCTAACGTTCTAACCACACGGCCAACCTATGATCATTTTGTAAGGTTTATTTTCGTGACAGCCATTTTGGAATATTTATTAAGCTAATATGATAAATTTATCCATAATATTCACAAGACGTTATTGAAAATTTTAATAGCATTTTTACCTTTCGTTTTAAAAAGTAATATTCTCAAATATTGCTTGTTTTCTTCCATCTTTACTGCTAGAATCAACAAATAAATAAATTTTGATAATTCAAAGTGATGCACCATGTTATGACAGCTGTCGGAGTATAATCAAATGCAATCGTTTGGGAATTAAGTCAGTTAAAAAAAAAGATCCTAATACCGTTTAAAAACAACAAAAGCAAAGACTGAACTATATTCTGGTGAACTTACTACGACCATCGACTGATGGAGGAGTAGCGTAGCAGTTGTCGGCGCGAAAAGAGGGTTTCGCGTGCTGAGTTCAAATTCAAGTCGAGATCTGTGCCTTCACTTTTGCAAAACTACATCTCTTCTGCCCACCAGCTAGAAGTTTGTTGGGACCCGTCTGCCTTGGTTTTTGTTGCCATCTGAGTGTCGGGATTCCAAACATTTAACAGCAACACGTCTTTTGAATAAAACATAAAAAGTTTATTTTCTGAAGGAAAAGTTGAAGCTGAAACGTCATTTGAAATAACTTTTGTATATTCTTTTTCAAAAATCTATATCTATAATTCTCAAAATGTTTGTGTGTATGTGTGTGTGTGATTCGATGTTGTTTATGCGTTTTCACAGTTTTCATCCGATTTCGATAATTTTATTTTTGATTGATAGATAATTCTTCAGTACCGGTTTTGAGTTCAAATTGATGTCAACAATGGCTCTCCACTACTTCCTGTCCATTATATCCCTCAGCAACGTTTTGCTATTTTTTTAATCTATTCTTGGATATATATCTTTCATAAAAACATAATAAAAATAAATAGTTTAAATTATTACAATATACCTATATCTATAATTCTCAAAATGTGTGTGTGTGTGTGTAATCGGATGTTGTTTATGCGTTTCCACAGTTTTCATCCGAACACTTCTGCGCGCGAGGCTGAAATGATGATCAAAGGACTCAACGGCTGAGGAGAAACGCCTCTTCAATTTCTGATGCGCGTGAGGCTGAAACAAGATTGAGAACGCAAAAACGGCCCTTTTCAGGGCCACCCTCTATTCAAATGTTAATCCCCCCATTTAAGGATGTGCCTCAGTTGCACCCAATTATTGTTACTAATATTGATTTTCGGGTGGGTTGATTTTAAACTTAAACTGCACCAATTGAACGGCAAAAATTCCCAGTAATGAAAGACCCGGTTGAAGACGGCTTATACTGCTAGTATAACAATAAAATGTTCAATTTTCCTTGCAGTGAAGTTTGTTTTATTAAGTATTCTAGTGTTCTTCGTCCGGTGTGAAATGTGTGACAGTCTTACTTTATGAGGATCAGCCTAATGTTTCTGTCAGTGCGTGGACAAGGCTTTAGTCTGTGGCATCTGACTTATCTCTTCCATTGTGTACGTGTATGTAGGTGCGTGTGTACGTACGTGTAGATCAAACTAAGCTACAAAATTGTTTTGAAACCCGAGAAGCAGTAGGCTTCTATCTTTATATCCGTGAGGGAGATCCGAAATCTAATTTCACTTAGAGGTGTGAACTTTTTGAATACAAGGTTTTCATTAGTTAGAAAATAATTTCACACTGACTCACGAAAATATTTTTCTCGAATTTGCAGGATTGGTGAATGGAGTTATTATTGTTCATTTCTAAATGGTCCAGAAACAGCACATGGCAGGTCTACAACTACGTCCGCAAGTATTTTAGTGGTATTTGTTGTTATCAGACAAACATTCTGATAGGATTTTATTGGTTGAAAAATATATATAGGATTGAATTCTTATCGGTTAATATCAGGGCAGAGTGGACATTCTAGCTTTGACTGGCAATCAGTCTAGAAGAAAGACAGCCTTGAATTATAAAACGAGTTGGGCTTAGGATCAGCAACTGCAACCTGTAAAAACCTACTGTAGCTCTATACTCCGAACAGAGGTTAGTGTAGTGAGTTTAGTTTTTGACACAGACGATTTGTTGTACAGAATATACGCAGTAGCAGTTGTCTAGTTGAAGCAGCAGCTGACGGGTATCTTTAAATATATTTGCTTCCAAAAGAAACTATTTTCTCCTTTCTTTGCTCTTTCTTTCTCTAACATGATCCATTATTGTCTAGTCGGTCAGTAAGTAGTATTTTTTATTTTACGCTCGACCTTGGTTGTTAACTAAAATGTTTCTTATAGAGTATTTCCGGGTTTAAATGGGAAAACCGGCAAAGAGGGAAAATTTAGGTTTCTCACGAGCTTTCGCTTGAGAACCAAACACAACGAACCACCATCAGCAGGAGTCTTTTAACCAGGAATTCCAACTTTTCATTTGTACATCACATTGTTATAGGTGATGAAAAATGGGTTTTGCGTGTCGAGAGGAAATGAAAAAGAAATTAGTCATCGCAAAAGTAGAAAGCAGTACCAACAACAAAACCAAGACTCTATCGACAGAAGTTCTTGTCTTATGTCTGATGGAATATGAAAAATATCGTCCATTACCTTTTAGGGGAACAAGGAACGGCCATCATTACAAATATAGCGGTTTTCTAAGCTTAGCTTAGATGCGGCACAAAGGCGAATGTATGGGGCACGTAGTAAGGATCGAACTCACTACTCAGTCGTAACTGATTTAGCGAGACAAGCTTGCTAACTATTACACCACGTAGAAGTGCCTTTGTTTTCGAACCATAGCTTAGAAGTGGTACAAGGTCGAAAGTACTGGGCATCCATTAAGGTTCGAACTCACGCTCCGGCAAGATAACGCAAGGAAAGCTTCTGCTAAACAAGAAGAAAGAAGGAAATGAAAGGTTTTTCAACACCGGATAGAGCAAGACAAAGAAGATCATGAAAACAGTCTTTCAGCTCTTATTTTCAGGGTAAATTACTCAAGAATTCTTTAAACTTGAAATAGAAAATGACGCTTCCGTTGGGCTGTAGTCATTGAAAATACAGGTGTTTACATTTTTAATAACTAATATTTAAACTTAACTTATATCCTGTTTGGCACCCTTAACAAATTGAAGCGCAGTAATAGATTGGCAGTTAGGTTCCATCCCTTTACAGTTAAAATTGCTACATGTAACCGTATTTTCTCTGCTAACAGTTTCTTCTCTCGCACTTCACGCTTGTGGAACAATCTTCTGGTTTCTTGCTTTCCAAGTCAATGTTTATCTGCAAAAATTTAAATGCAATGTCAATCGTCATCTTCTTAATTCTTGTTTTTTTTTTCATTTTTCTCGCTGCTTAATAATATTTTTTTCTTCATATTCTTGCCTTTTGTAGCTACATTGCCTTTCTTGGTGCGAAATTTTAAAAAAAAGAAGCCATAACATAATTATTTTCCGAACTGTTGTATTGCGTTGTTCTACGACACGTAATGAGTCAACTTCCGCCCGTCCCTTTCTTTACTATATACTTTATTTTTCTTCTACTTAAGACACGAAAATAAATACAATCGCATTTACCAGTTCACTACACCTCCCCGAACACCTCATCAATTCTGCCATAATTGGTCAGAATAGGCTTCATGCTTTTGGTTGTTCTCAAACTTCTCCTACAACCTCTTACTATGTTGTCGTTCAATGTTTAGCCCTAGCCTCGGCTGCAAAACACTGGATCCAAGTCTCGACAAATTCTGGTTCATCCAAACAACTTAAAATCCTATCGGTGACGCCATATTGTTGTATTGTTTTGTTCTACGACACGTGATGTGTAGTCAACTTCCGCCTGTCTCTTTCTTTACACTTTATTTCTCCTCTACTTAATATATACAAATAGGTACAATCCTTTTTACCAATCTACTACACCTCCCTGAACCAAAGAGTTTTAATGCCTTTCATTGTTCTCAAACTTCTTCTACAACCGCTTTCCTCCTCTCCCCCTTGGGGTTTATGTCCTGTTCTTTTGAATAGAGATCTTGGTCTCATTTCATCTTCAATAGTCAATTGAGTTCCAAATTTCTCAAATCTAAAAGACGTAGATTTTATCAATGTAACTGTTGTACTGTGTTGTTCTACAACATGTGATCAGTAGTCAACTTCTATTCTGTCTCTTAGTTTACTATATACTTTATTTCTCTTCTACTTAACATATGCAAATAGGTACAATCCTATTTGCCAATCCACTACACGAACATTCTGATAAAATTTTAGAACAAAGTTGAATAATAATTATCTTCTTTTTAAATCCCAGATCGTACCAGTTACCCTGCTTGTTTTATTAGTAAAATATCAGCATGTCTCTCGGATTCCAGTATTCAATTTTAACTAATTGTCGCTACATCTCTATTGGTTTAAGTCAAGATCATATCTTAAAATGAAGTCTCGTATTCCCACCCTAACTTCTGTGACTCTTTTCTGTCAGGAAGCGGCTGGATATTCTACAGATCCAGTTTCCTGATGGCTCGCACAAACAAAAACACACACACCGCTCGGAAGGAGACAGTTCAAAGCAGCCGATTTACAGAGAAACAAAACTCCATAATAATTTACTGGGCGGCTGGGGAAGATTATGAATGTTTACTGGAATAGTACGACGCAAGATTAGAGCAACAAGGACGTCGTAATGATTTTGTATGCTTCTTCGGTGGGATGAGTGGGGGGGGGATTTGATCTGCTGAATGATCAACTCATTAACGTATCCTCGTCATTAAATTAATACAATAGTGAGCAACAAAGGATTCATTCGATAACAAAGTTACTTCTTTGCCGGTTTGCTTCACCACGAAAAGTTTACTCTTCTTTTCTCTCTCTCCTCGTTCATTATCTATGCATCTATTTCATTGTGTTCATATCTATCTATCTATCTATCTATCTATCTATCTATCTATCTATATATATATATATATATATATATATATATATATATATATATATATATAGCATAATGAGAAGCCACGTATACTTTCTTGATATGTATATAATATGGATAAAACAACTGAAACGTTGCAACCGCGTCCCACGACGGACGCTACTTGTAAAAACAAACTCCCAAATACAGTTATTCAATTCATTTCTGAGGAAGGACCGAGGTGGTCTGAAATATCAAATATATAAAAACATATAAATAAATGCTTTCGTAAAAAAAACACCCAATTTTTTTCTTTTAATTTGTAACTTTTCAGTTGTTTTAGCCATATTATATATATATATATATATATATATATATATATATATATATATATATATATATATATATATATATCTTCTCTGTCTTTGTTTATGTTTATCTCATTATATTCATTATCTGTCTATCTATCTATCTATCTATCTATCTATCTATGTAATTATATTCGTTATTTATCTATCTGCCTGTTTGTCATAGAGAAATACCAGGGTGGAGTGAAAAGTTTTTAGTCTCAAACACTTGGGTATGGTATTATTAGTCGTTTCCCTACAAGGAAGCATTTGGTATTCATTGACTGAGCAGCCAATACTGCTTTCGGTTGGAATTATAAAATCTTTCTCATAAAACACCTTTTAGGAAAAGAGGTTTCTCAAGTCCAGTAACTGTTATTACTCTTTCCAGTAATGATGGAGGTTTCCTTCCTAACCTTTTATTTGGAGTAGTGTGGAATGTTAACATCTGGATTATGTCACTATTTTCTCTTTGAGCTATCCATTTTAGTTGTTGCTGCTGTTGGTAGTTCTCAAGTTATGTGGTTTCTGTTATATGGTACATTTCTCTGTGAATCTGTGACGTCAGTACACAATGTTCAAAGAGGGATGACCTTTCCCAAGACCCTAGGTTTCACTCGCTCAAATCTTTTTTTCGCCATTAATCGTAGGAAGCGGTTGTATATAGCTGACAGTTTAGATATTTCCGAACCGGTTTGGCGCCATGCATTACATCCATATGAAAGTCTCGATCTGACGAGGCTGTTTAAAAAACATGACTCGAGTTTTCAGGTTAATGTTTTGGCTTGGTAGCAACTTGCGGTGTCGAGAGAAACTACCCATGGTGGTGTGTTCAATTTTCCTTTCTTCTATATTTTATTTGTTGTAACTGATCCATGCGCCGAGATATCTGAATGATTTTGTGTCTACTAATTCCACGTACTGAATTTTTATAATGCATTTAGGATAGGTGCGGCGGAGTAATGGATAGCGGCTTGAACGGAATCGGAGAGCCGAGTTCGAATTCCAGTCGAATCCATTACATTCACTTACATGCTAATCCTCCTCTTCTACCACCAGCTATGGGTAAATAGCAGGACAGACTGGATTCTACAGCCTTGGAGGCAACTGGTCGACCGCAGAAAGAAATGGCAACCTACTGCGGGAAAAAATGAATCGCCTAAGCGTGTATCACGCATGGCACATAACTGACTGATTGTACGTTTAATCAAGCACACTATGGGTAAATAGCAGGATAGACCGGGTTCTATAGGCTTGGATGGCAACGTCTACAGCAGATAGAAATGGCAACCTACTGCGGGAAAAAAATCTGCCTCGTCAGTCATGTATCGCACATAACTGACTGTCGTCACTGCTTTCATTCCAATTCAATTCCAGTTATATAGTTTTATATTGCGTACTTCAACCGGTCTAAAAATCTTATGAAAGAAAATAGATGCCTCCCCCCCCCCGAATCTAGGATTCAAGAATCGAGGAAGGATGTGCGCTTTTTAAGGCACTATTCAGCTTTGCTTGTTTGGTGAGACACTTCTAGGCCGAGTCCGTCTAAAGCACTGGTTACCAACCGATTTGGGGCCATGGCCCACTTGTGTATTTCTATAATTCTGGTGCCACCCCCGTAATATTTAATTCTTACATATTCAAAATTTTACTGAATTCATTGAAGGAAGTAAACTGAATTCTCACACGCGACATGCATCACGGCCTCTTCTTACGCGCTGATTGGCCGACAAAACATGGGCTCTTCCAGCGACATGCATCACGCCCTCTCCTTACGCGCTGATTGGCCGACAAAACATGTGCTCTTCCAGCGACATGCATCACGCTCTCTCCTTACGCGCTGATTGGTATGACGATAAACTACATCCGCGTCCTGGGTATGACGATAAACTACGTCCAACAGCAGGGCCTCTGATAACACATTTTTGGAAAATAATGTTGCCAGCTGTACAGTTTTGAAAAGATATAACCGGCTCTATTTTTTTTTTGAATGAATAGTGTTGCCGGTTATACGTATTTGAAAAATAATACCAGCTATACGTTTTTTGAAGGAATGATATTGCCGGCTATATGTTTTGGGAAAAATAAATATTACCAGCTATACGTTTTCGAAAAGAATAGTATTACCAGCTATACATTTTTGAAAAAAAAATATTACCAGCTATACGTTTAAAAAAAATAATATTACCAGCTATACATTTTGGAAAAATAATATTTCCAGCTGTATGTTTTGGAAAAATAGTATTACCAACTATACGTTTTTGAAAAAAATAATATTACCAGCTATATATTTTTGAGGGGAAAAGATGTTAACAGCTATACATTCTTGAAGGAAAAATATTAACAGAAATAAAAATATTTTTTGGCATTAAATGACCCATTCACGTTGATATGCCGTGAAACAAATCAAACCAAACCGTACTTGTAGAACTCTCTTCTGGCTTTTTGCCTTCCAGTCAACTTTGATCCTCGATAATTTAAATCCAATGTCAATCGTTAATTTCTATCTTCTTAATTCCTATCCTTTTAATGTTTTCTTTTTTTCATATTCTTCTCACACTCAGTAACTCCTTATGTCTTAGTGGCTTTAGTGCCTTACTCGGGTGAAATGATTAAAACAAATAGCTAGGCTGTAGCTAATCAATTCACACTGTCTAGCCTTAATCGAGTTCCAAATAATTTACGCGGTTTCTTGGGGCAAGACGACTTAATCTTCATTCTGCAGCCTCTTTTTCACAAACGCAACATTACAATAGGGCAGATTGATTTTTCACTTTATTTATAAAATCTGCATTGCGCTCGATGTAAAAACTAGATTTTGATATAAGTGCTCACACTAAAATATAGATTCATAGCTTTCACCAATTTTTGAGCATTTAGTTTTAAATATCGTTTCAAAAAATGTACTGAAATGCCACATTTCCGCAGGTTTTTTCTTACAAACTGACTTCAAAATTTTATTATTTCAAGAATAAATCCAAATAAAGTTAATATCTTTTGTATTAGATATAGCGAATGTAAAATATATTCAAACCAGAATTCTAGTTGTGAATCACCACAAGGAAAATATACAATTTTTTTTACTGTAAGTAAAAACTGTAAACGAATCGTAAAAAAAGACAATTCAATGAATAGGATTTCTTAGATCAGTCATTAGATGATAATTAATCAAAACAAAAAAATAGATAAAAGTTTATATAACACTATAATGCTGTTAGGCACAAATTATAAGACAAAATGTTTTAAATTTGCATTGTTTATTGAAAATACCACTAAAACTACTGCACTGTATAATATATTACATCATAATATAGTTAAATTGTTCAGGATAATTAATCTTTGAAGTAAATAAAGGTTTTATTTGATGGCACAATGATTTAATAATAATATTCTTGTGCCAATCATCTTGTCCATATACTATTTATAAAGCTTCAGTAAATTATAAATTTTATAAGGCTATGCTATAAGGTTTTCACTGATCACGAGAATGAAATTCCAAAACTACGATTTTGAACCTAAACGTAATCTTTGAACTCATTTCTTCTTCTTAACCCGCCCCCCCCAAAAAAAACGGTAACGACTTCTAAAAAATATTTTGTGTCGTTATGTATCACGTGATACTCTTCAAATTGAGTGCAATGCCACGCTTCCAAAATCAACCTGTTCTATCATTTCTATTTTTGAGCATTTAGTTTTAAATATCGTCTGAAAAAAAGACTAATTAATGAATAAGATCTTACAGCATTTGTTAGTTGATAATTAATAAAAACAAAAAAATAAATAAAAGTGCATATAACACCATAATACTGCTGGCCACAAATTATAAGACAAAATGATTTAAATTTGTATTGTCTATTGAAAATCACACTAAAACTATTGCACTGTATAACATATTACATCATAATATAGCTAAATTGTTCAGTATAATTACTCTTTGAAGCAAATGAAGGTCTTATTTGATGGCACATTGTAATATTGTGCTTGTGCCATCATGCATCTGGTCCATATACAATTTATAGAGCTTCAGTAAATTATAAATTTTATAAGGCTATGCTATAAGGCTTTCACTGATCATGGGAATTAAATTCCAAAACTACGATTTTGAACCTGAATGTAATCTTTGAACTCATTTCCTCAAAAAACGGTAACGACTTGGAAAAAATATTTTGTGTCGTTATGTATCACGTGAAACTCTTCAAATTGAGTGCCAATACCACTCTTCCAAAATCTACCTGCCCTAAAGTCTCAAGTCTATTGCTACGAGTAGCAACAGACTTACAATGTTAGAGCAGGTTGATGCTACTAGTTCCGATATTTACAACAGGGGCACGCCATGCTGCTTTCGCGGAGTCGGATTAATTTTATATTTCCTTCGTGTTCCAAATGTATGTTTCCCCAGACAGCTTTTTCCAAACTTGTCACATTGTGGAACAAACTTCGGAGTGAGTGTTTCTAACCATAACCTCTTCAGGTCAATGGCCAATCGTTAACTATCCTACTTCTTATGAACTTCACTTCGTACCGCCACCTTCTTCATTCGTATCACATAACTTATTTCTCATTACTGTTGTAGCCCTCTACCATGATTGGCTCTCGAGCCTTTTATTGAGTGAAATCTAGTATAAAAATAATGATTATCTACTGTTTGTTTATAATATGTTAAACCCCGCTGTATCGGCGTGATTTTTTGCTCTATTTTTACTAGAGTCAGATTAGAGTATTGCTGCCTGAAGTTGCACAATCCTCTCTTTCCAGCCTTGACACAGTTCGAAAGCGTCTACACGGTGACGAATTATTTCCCATCCTATGACCCCTTATCTACAGATGAAACGTCGCATCCTCTCGTTACACTGTCGCTAATTCTGTGTAAAAATGTTCTAACGATCATTGTTCCTTCGTTCCATCAGTTCAGACCTTTACAGGTCAGACCAGCCATACCATGTACATAAGGTCGAATCATTCTCATTCTCTTTATATTCCATTGGTAGGGAGGAAGTTTCATTCAGACAGCTTTTTCCCATGAACCGCTGCTTTGTGAAACACACTCCTGAGAGGATGCTTCCTCAATTACTACAATCTAAACCTCTTCAAGTCGAACTGTTATATATTCGATTGATTTTGTGTTTTTTTACGGTTTATCAGCATTCTGCAGGTTATTTAAAGCCAGAAAAAATAAATGTTTTTTAGACTGTAAGAATTTTTTTTAGATAGTAATGATTTAGTGATACACATCTTACTAATTAACCCATAGCTGGGAGGGGAAGAGTTGGATTTATGGCTTTCCCAAGGGTATTTGCGCTTAAGTGAATATAAAGAACCCAACTAGAATTGGAACTCGACTCTTCGATTAACAACTCTGAGCCATTATCAATTATATCACCCGCACACCCAAATTTACAGCACCTGGTGTTCCCAAACGGTCACTCATCTAGGTACTGACCAAGCTCGCCGTTGCTTAACTTTGGTGATCGCACGGGAACAGTTGTTTCAACGTAATATGACCGTCATCCTTCAAATGTTATCTGTCCTACATATTCTCATAATATGCACTTCTTATCCCCTCCTCTTACGCCCACAACCTCATTCAGTGAGCGTCTACCTTGAGTTGCTCTTGGGCCTGTTATTAGGTGGGAAATAGTGTAACTCATTTGGCCCCATTAAGAAGGCATGGATTTGAATTATGTATTTATGAAATCATGTCGTTTTTTTATCGTCATCAATAAAATTGTTATCAATGGACAGCCAGTAAAAATACCAAGCAACGGCTTGGAAATTTCAGCGCCTCCAAAATAAAACTGCTTTCATTTAATCACCACAGAGAATCTTTCCTGCCTACCATCAGGTTGGTTGATGGTGGACTCCAGGAGAGCGACACTCTACGCTATCTTGGCGTCACGTTTTCCCCTGACATAAAGTGGAGTGACTATATCGAGTCAATTGCTACGTCTGCTACAAGAAAGGTTGGTTCACTGTGCCGTGCCAAAAGATTTTTTCTCGGCAGAATCCATCTTGCACATTTATAAATCTTACATTTGTCCGTCTATTGAATACTATTTCCATATCTGGTCTGGTGCTCCTACTGTTCATCTCGAGATTCTTGACAAAATCCAGAGAAGGGTCTGTAATATAATCAATACTGACTTGACGTCTTATCGCCATTTACGTGATGTGGCTTCTATATGTCTGTTCATGGTAACTGCTCGAACGAGCATTTTCCCCTGGTGCACCGACTACATGAACTTAAGTGGGATACTCGATTGGCAATTAGGTCTCACCGTTTTACTGTTGAACTAGCTAAATGCAATCGTCATTTCTATCCTAAAGGTATTTTTTCTCGCACTTCCCATCTGAGGAACTCCCTTTCTGATTCCTTGTTTCCCTGATAACTACAATCTTCAAATAAATTAAATGCTGCGTCAGTCGTCATCTACCTGTTCCTTTTTGCCATTTCCTCAATCCTCTCATTCTGAGTCACTTTCACCCCCACACCATAACCCCCTCCGTTCTAGAGGCATTGCCTCCTTGCTTGGAGTTGAAATGATTAAAAAGATGATTTCAACGGACGAAGGCGTTGGAACTGATCCAAGTTTATGTATCAGAAGAAAAGAAAAACAGCATCTGCATTCTGAAGAACGTCTCCCTGTTTGGACAAGGCACTGGAAGTTTGTCTGCTTCATTCCGTCGTACTCCCAATCGCATTGTACACAAGCGAAACGTGGAAGATGACAGCGAAATTGCAAAGAAACTTGGATGCCTTCCAACCACGCTTCCCATGGAAGATATTGAATATCACGCTCCGTGAGAATGCTACAAACAAAGAAGTATATCGAAGGAGTGGTGTGAAACCCCTAAGCGGTACGATTGCTAACTTCGGTTTGCTGCTCATGTATTCGCAATGCTGCCGTAGCGAAATGCGAATACGTTTTTCTATTAGAAACTAAGATATAGACGGAGATGGCGATCGAAGTTAGATGGAGACTGGCATTTATAAAAGACCTGGAACTCGACGCTTTTAATTCGAAGAAGTCGGAAATATTGGCAGAAAATCGAACAAAATGGAAGAAGTTTGCTGACCAATGCACCACATGGTGCCAGAGGCACTAAGTTGAAGCAAGAGGCATCGTGAACTCATAAATCACGTGTCTTATTTGGTGTAGATTAGGGGCGATTTCACCGATGTTTTTTATTTTTTTTGTACCGACATTTTTATGTAGGTAATTTTACTCAATTACTAAAATACTTTTAGTGAATTACTCAAATTTTGAAAAATTCTAAATTCCAAATAATTTGATTGAAATTTGGAAAATGTTATTATTTGAGTACTTTGTAGACTTATGAAATCTCCTGTATTTATCATGACATTTTTTAGGTAGGAATTCCTGATAGTTTATCAAAGTCTCCTTTTGTTTCACACGAAAATCCGTTTATGGCCATAAATTTATCTGTTTCACTACATATTGACGTAATAAACGTAGGATTTTCACTGTTTATTGACGTAATAAACGTAGCATTTTCACTGTATATTGACGTAATAAACGTAGGATTTTCACTGTTTATTGACGTAATAAACGTAGTATTTTCACTGTTTATTGACGTAATAAACGTAGGATTTTCACTGTATATTGACGTAATAAACGTAGGATTTTCACTGTTTATTGACGTAATAAACGTAGCATTTTCACTGTTTATTGACGTAATAAATGTAGCATTCTCACTGTATATTGACGTAATAAACGTAGGATTTTCACTGTTTATTGACGTAATAAACGTAGCATTTTCACTGTATATTAACGTAATAAACGTAGCATTTTAACTGTATATTGACGTAATAAACGTAGGATTTTCACTGTTTATTGACGTAATAAACGTAGGATTTTTACTGTTTATTGACGTAATAAACGCAGAATTTTCACTGTTTATTGACGTAATAAACGTAGGATTTTCACTGTTTATTGAAGAAATAAGTGACATGTCTAATGGATGTCAGTTATCAGTTATCTCCTGTTAATTCACCTCTCCAAGTTCTCCACTTCCTTAACCAGGTATTGAACTCACAACTCTTTTGGATCCTGTCATTGGATCTAACCAACGCCTTTATCCATTGTGACACATGTCTTCAAGGACACATGGCACAGTGGATAAAGTTGTTGGTCATTGGTAACAGGAGATAAATGATAACTGACATCCATAAGACATGGCACGCGGAACTAGAACAGTCTGCCCCAGCGAGCGAAATAAAGGGTTTAGTTCGACATTCCAACCACCTGAAGGAATCCGGAGCGTGCAACGGTCGAAACGCTGTGATAAATGTGGCAACAAAAATGAGGACAATAGTCTGAATAATGTGAATAGTTTTCATTAGTTATAGATGAAATATATGTACCACCATGACCATACAAAGTTTTTGAATTTAGTGTTATACTTCTAGATTGGTTACCAAAAAATGGCTACTTAATCCCTGCTTGTGAAAGGGAAAATCAATTCTTACCTTTTCCAAGGTTATTTGTGCAAAAGTATCTATAATGATCTTGAGTGGAATTCGAACTTGACTCACTGACTTCTCATCCCGACTCACTAACCATGACACTACCTAGACATACACAGATGGGGATATAAGGAGTGAAACGAATGTTGCGTTTACACTGAGTTAACAAATGTTAAGAAATCGTTTCTTTTCGTTTGTGTGTTTAGTTGAATGTTTCAAAGTTTATTTGTTTATTTCATAATCTTTTAACGATATGATCTACAAGAACCGGAGAACTGCAGCTATGCCGAGCAGACCTTAGCTACAATTGAAATATGTCCCCTGCTAAGGTCACATACAGTTATGAATCAAGTGTTGTCATTCTTCTATAGAAATCGCCGAGAAAGTCTATTCTCCCCTGCTATTTAACCCATAGTCGGAAGAAGAAAAGATTGACTCGTACCATTTACACAAAGGCGAATGTGACAATTTCGAATTCGGCCTTCTGATTTCTAGTTCGAACCTCTAACCATCGCGTTACCCGAACATCGAGTAAAACCACAAGAAATTATGGAGCCCCCAATGTTTCAGCTTTATAGACAGACGGACAAAGAAAGGCCTTTGATAAATTAAAGCAAGTTTATCCTCACTAGCACGTAATATGTCACAAGATACAAAAAGGAATAAAAAATCTATCAATTTGTTTATTTATAACAAAGCCATTAAGACGCAGGGGTTTACTGAGTGCGAAAGAATATGAGAAAAAGAAAAACATTACCAAGGAGCGAGGACAATAAAAGAACGGACATTGAGAATACTGAAAATAACGGAAGGCAGAAAACTGGACAACATTTAGGCCTGAAAAAAAAAGAAGCGAAAATTTAAAAAATTCTAGACAGTTTTAAAGATATTTAATTTTCTGCTTTTCTGTGTTTTATTTCTTTATTTCTTTCTAATATGGCTGATCACGACTCTCCACAACTTCCTATCCTTCGTAACTCTAAGCAGTGTTTGTTCCTTTACTATCTCTCGTATTCCCTGTTCTGTCATTCATTCGCACAAGCTCGTTAGGTAGGTAGGCTGTTCGTTGCTCACTTCTACTCCTCTTGCCCTCAATATGTCCTGTGCATGTTAAATTCACCAAGCCCTCTTTCCTTATTATGTGTCCCATAAATTTCAACTGTCCCTTTCTGATTCTAAGTACAAATGTCATCTAAGCTACTGTATTTGATCTTAACTCAGTAAGCATACACGTGTTTGCGGGTGGAGTATGTCGTGTTGGAGTCTAGGCCTTTAGAAATATATTCCATACCGTATTAAAAATGTGTGATGTCTTTATGAAAAAAATATTTACACAGTTCATTCATTCATTCATTCATCATTATTATTATTATTATCATCATCATCATCATCATCAGTTATTGCATTTTGCGCAGCTGTGGTGACCATTCCTCCTATTTCTGTTGTAATTGTAGTTCATGGTGATATTCATAACTCTCACGTATGGCCCCAAGACCTGGCATGGGCACTGCGACGACCATAATCTGGTCAACGGCATCAACTTGCGTGAGGGTAGTCGGAAGGGTTTTCTCACCCGAGCGGTGACGGGGAACGTACGTCTCTTCCCTAAACCCACTTGTGCTAAACGCTATTGGCCAATCGTCAGTCTGAGCACAGGTTCTGCGCCTACCAGTGGGCGGAGGATCATCTGAGAAGAGGTACAACATCCCCGGTGGAAAAGGAACCGGCAAGCCATTGCACTATTTTGCCTTGAATGTCACCGTAAATCACAATTAGAACAGAAATAGGGTAGTGGTGGCTACAACTGAGCAAAATGCGTCAACTGAATAAATGAATGACGGTAGAAAAAGAAACTTTACCGAATTACTTTTCTTATTGTATCTATGGTGTGGTTGGGGTACAAAATAAATTTTGTATTTTTGTTCATTGATAATAATGGCTAAGTTAAGAAAACAGCGATTTGATGAAGGTTTTTGTTTTAGGTATAAATTTTAATGAATTTAGAAAGATTCGGTAACGGAAAACTCGGTAACGGAAAACTCGGTAACGGAAAATTCGGTAATTTTGCCAAGGTAAGAGAATTCGGTAACTATGAAATAAAAGTCGATTGAAAATTAATTTTAGCGCCGTTCTGGTGTATGATTTGGAGGCTAAGTCTCCTTTCCCTATATTGTTAAATAACTGAAAATCGTGGGGTCAGGATAAAACCCCACTACAACCATATCAGGGCCGTACTTTCTAAAGGGGCTAACCACCACACCCCACGTTTAAATAATTATTAACTAAAAAATCATGGGTTCCAATCCAGATAAAAAAACCACTACAACAATACCAGGGACCTACTTTATGGTTCGGGGTTTAGGGGGCTAATCCCCCTCTAATAATTTTAAATAAGTATTTATTTAATTACTATACTCTGTTGTTTTCAAGCAAATAGAATTGATTTATTTAAGTTAAAGTTAAGTTCTTGTATCTTCTTTTCCAATTATTATATTAATAAAAATGTAGTAAATAAATTAAGTTTGAGTTATTTATTTTTAAAGAAGCAACAACTATGTAGACTCATTTCTATTTCAAAAATATAGGGGAGGGGAATTAAAACTCCAAAACGGTCCTAAAATCAATTTACAATCGACTTTAATTTTATAGTTAGCGAATCTTCCGTTACCGAATTTTCCGGGGACCAATTTTAATATGCACAAACCACCTATAGAAATGAAGTTTTTTTTTAAAGCTGAAAAACAGAAATTATAGTTTTATATTATCATAAATCTGATGTTTTGCAACATATTCAAACATATCAGACGAATATTAAATAATCTATGAAAACTCAGAAGAAAGAATAAATAAAAAAATAACAAATATCATGATATGCTGAACGTACTTTTATTGCTGCAGAATTATTTTTTATGAAAGAACATCGATTTTATGGTAAAGATTAATGTGGAACTCCTGTAATAAAAAGGCGCCATTTTTGTTGATTGCTTTTTTTTTTTAATGCGTAGCCATTGAAAACTGAGTTCGTTTGAAGCTTCCGTGATATTTTACACTGCACGCAGCTGTGTTTTAAGGAATGTCAGTTGTGTATTTAGAGCGTAGTTTTACCCAATATTTTCTCCTAACGCCCGCTAGGTGGCGTTGTATAAACAAGTTAAAAAGGAACGGGGCACGAATCATCTTTTTCTTATTTCTCTCTTTTTACCCACAAGATGCTGCAGTGACAGGATGTATTTTTTTTCTTAGCCTCCGAACAACGTGTTGCGCCGTGTACAACACAATACTATCATTGACAAACATGGACCTTCGTACCCGAAATAAGGCGGAGTATTTCGAAAGGACATTTTTAGTCTTCGGCTAAGTTTGTTTTAAAAGGTGATGATTAGAATTAGAATAAAACCTAATCATGTAAAAGTGATGTAATAAAGTAATCGGGAGTAATTTCCATTGTTGAACGATTACCTCCCTTTGGAGATCTCATTCGTTTGTAGAGGACTATAAATAGTCACTACGGTTGTTTGGTTTGGTTTGTTTTGTTTCACGGCACATCAACCTCAATGGGTCATTTAATGCCGACAACTTTCTTTTTCCCGGTAATACTTTTATTTTGTCAAGAATCTATTTCTGTTAATATTCTTTTCCTAAAAAATGTATGGCTGGTAATATTATTCTTTAAAAAGGTATAGCTGGTAATATTATTTTTTTCAAAAACCTATAGCTGGTAATATTATTTTTTCAAAAACGTATAGCTGGTAATATTATTTTTTCAAAAACGTATAGCCGGCAACACTATTCTTTAAAAAAACAAAACACAAAAAGAAAACGTATAGCTGGTAATATTATTCCAACACGTACAGCTGGCAACATTATTTTTTCAAAAACGTATTATCAGAGGCCTTGCTGTTGGACGTAGTTTATCGTCTTACCCAGGACGCGGATGTAGTTTATCGTCATACTCAGGACGCGGATGTAGTTTATCGTCATACCCAGGACGCGGATGTAATTTATCGTCGTACCCAGGACTCAGATATAGTTTATCGTCATACCCAGGACACGGATGTAGTTTATCGTCATACCCAGGACGAGATCTGGATTTTTGGGTGCTGCTGGACGTAGTTTATCATCATACCCGGGACGCGGATGTAGTTTATTGTCATACCCAGGACGCGCATATAGTTTATCATCATACCTAGGACGCAGACGTAGTTTATTGTCGTACCCAGGACGCGGATATAGTCTAGGTGTTAACTATGGACTCATAGCTGGGACCCTAAAAGGTGCTACCACACCGGCTCAGGGTGGACCTGGGAACACCAGAAATTAAGAGGTGGTTCCACGCTCCTCAAAACCTCCTGATCAGAGCCCTTGCTGCTGGATGTAATTGCTGTTGTTCTAATTCCAAGGACACATGGCCCAGTGGATAAAAGCGTTGATTGGATCCACTGACTTGACTCAAAGAGTTGTGAGTTCAATACTTGTCTAATGCAGAGGTGAAAAAAACGTGGAGAGTTGAGCTAAAATGAGATAACTGAAACACCCGTAAAAGGCATGACATGTAGCACTAAAACAATCTACCCCGGTGGACGAAATAAAGGGTTCAGCTTGAAATTCCAATTATTTGAAGAAGGCCGGAGGTGGCAATTGGTCTAGGAGAAGTCAATTCAAAACCTGATCCTTCAGACTGGGGTTGTACAGTAGGCTAACAACCTACTCACTTAAAAAACAAACAAACAAAACTGGTTTCTTATAGAAACCGCAACAATATCTTACGGCCCTATGTCCATCATCGAGGTATTATATATATATATATATATATATATATATATATATATATATATATATATATATATGTATATCCGATGCGATGAGAACGAAAGTAATATATAAATTCCAACGTTCACACCATTAATTCAAAAGAGGGCTCGATACCGATAGTAGAGCGATAATTATTTATTTATTATAATTTTATCATATAGACAAAACCATTTTACTCACTACAATGATGCAAGTTAGTTTCAGTGCATTTCAACTGCACTTCGACGGTTTCACATACGGCTTGCCTACAAGCAGGATTGTTCATAACAATTTTCGACTCTCACCCGTCGAAGTGCAGTTGAAATGCACTGAAACCAAGTTGCATCTTTGTAGTGAGTAAAATGGTTTTGTCTATATAAAATTATAATATATATATATATATATATATATATATATATATATATATATATATATATATATATATATTATAATTTTATATATATATATAACGAAAATGTTCCTAAACATTTGGCTGCAAAATTAGTAAATTTGTGACAAATTTTTTTTTTTCTCCTGAAATATTCATTCGTTCAAACCAATGAATATTTCGGAAGAAAAAAAAAGATAATGGTTATGTTGACATGTAAAATATTTATTTATTTTCTGTATTGATTACATATTAAACTAAGCTTTAAAACCTATTATGGATTGGAAGTTTAAAAAGGGTGTAGTTTATGCATAACGTCTCGTATATTTAATGTAGCTTATTACCCAAGAATTGGAGGAAAATAAAATCCTTTTACCAGAAAAGAGTGAAAACCTCTCTCTCTCTCTCAAATAAAAAATGGTTGCCTGTATCGATAATGGCTCAAATCGTAGGCTTAGCTTGTAAATAGATTAAAGGGAACCAATACTGGGAAAATGCCACACTATAAAGGTTTCCTTTGTGCGTCAGCACGAGTTACCAGTTTAAAGAAAAGAAAACTGTCGATCCAGATTCCTTCCTTCCTTGCTTTTGAAGATCGCCTAAAAGTGCATCTCACCTGGCACCCACGCTATGCGTAGTGCACGCTTGGCTGATCATGTCTCTTCGATTTACCATTGACTTGGCAAAAGAATCCCCGCAGTAGGTAGATCGAAACGTTTTTTTAATCATTTGACCTCAAGTAAGACAATCAAGCCGCTGAGACGCAAAGAGGTTTGAGAGAATATGAGAAAAAGAAAACATTATTGATTGGTTTTATTTAGAGGCATTTCAACATCGATACCGAAATCTGAATATTTTGTACGCAAATTTTATTATTTATTTTTTGAGATGATAATAATAGGTTTATTGATATGTCTTACTAATTAACCCATAACTGGGGGAGAGGAGATGGATTCATACCTTTCCCAGGGGTATTTGCGCGTAAGTGAATATAACGAACCCTACTTGAATTTGAACTCGGCTCTCCGATTAACAATTCCGAGCAATTATCCATCGAAGCTTACAGCACCTGGTATTCTTAAGCGGTTACTATCCTGGGAATGACGATAAACTACATCCGCGTTCTGGGTAAGACAATAAACTACATCCCACAACAAGGCCTCTGATCAGGATTTTTTCGAGGAGCGTAGAACCACCTCTTAATTGCTGGTGTTCCCAGGTCCACCCTGACCCGGAGTCGTAGCACCTCTTAGGGTCCCAGCTATGGGCAAATAGTTAACTCCCAAACTGCAGTCAAAACTCTATGAAAGTGTAAAAATAGATTTTAATAAAAGCAAAAAATATTGAGGAAAAATTATTACCAGCCATACATTATTACCAGCAATACATTTTTGAAGAAAATAAATATTACAAACAATACATTTTTGTAAATAATTATTACCAGCAATAAAAATCTTGTCGGCATTAAATAACCCACTGACATTGATATACTGTAAAACAAACCAAACCAAACCAATCAAGCGGTCACCCATCTAGGAAAGAAAACATTATTAAGCAAAGAAGACAATAAAAGAACGGATAAAAGAAGACATAAAAATAACGATTGATTAACATTGCATTTAAATATCTGATGACCAAAGTTGCCGGTAAAGCAAGAAGTCTTGTTGCCAATTAAGGCTACAAGACGTAGTATGTTATGCTATTTAACACGTATCTGGGGTCGGGGAGAAATGCATTCGTATCTTTCCAAAATGTCGTCTTCAATTTAACGTCCAATATTCGTAACTTTGACATATTCCTCTGGTCAGTATACTCGGAGCCCGAGGCGGGAAAATGTCTCATCTCGAATAGAAACGAGTGTTGCGCATGTTCCATCAGTCCTAAGAATTTCATGGCCTAGGAAGATGTTATATTGGAAAATAGTTTAAACGACCACATCGAATTCGCTCTGATAGAAGCTCGGCTTATGCGTGGAATCAGTTGAGTATTTCTTCGAATATTGCCCTGGACCCCGTCCGTTTTGGAATTTTGTCGGTGAAAGGACTGCTCATATCACGCCTGATCAGGTTCTCGTAATTGGATGTCACATTCAAGTGGACACTGTGTCTCCCGTGTGGCTGGGGTGAAACGAATGTTGTTTCTCACGCTGCTCGCCGTAGCTTCAATGGTAATATGGAACACACGTTTGCAACAAATTTAGGAGAACAAATATTTTCCTCATTAAGATTAGGATTCTTACGTTTAAAATAAAGTAAAAATTAGATGGTAAAAGATTGATTTCAGCAAAATTAGATGTGAAAGTAAAAGATGGATTTCGATAAACATTTGATATGATGGTAAAAGACGAAGTTCATCACAAAGTAGGTGTGATTGTAAAAGATGGATTTCGGAAAAAATTAGATATGATGGTAAAAGATGGATTTCGGAAAAATTAGGTAAAAGATCAAGTGCGACAAAAATTAGATGTGATATTAATCTTTTAATATCACATATTGGCCTCACTAACATGTAGTGGAACGATTATATTGAACCAGTTGCTAGGGATTTCGGTAAAAAACACGATGATAAAAGATGAATTTTAGCAAAAATTATATATGACAATCAAAGATAGATTTCAGCAAAAACGAAAGGTGATCGTCAAAGCCATATGGATTTACGCAGAATGATTTAGGCAAATATTAGATATAATGCAAAAATATGGATTTCGGTAAAAATTAGAAGCGACTGGAAAAATGGATTTCGTCAAAATTTACATGTGATTGTAAAAATTAAATGTGATAATAAAAGATGGATTTCAGCAAAAATTAGATTCGACGATCAAAGATAGATTTCAGCAAAAATTAGATGCGACGATCAAAGATGGATTTCAGCAAAAATTAGATGCGACGATCAAAGATGGATTTCAGCAAAAATTAGATGCGACGATCAAAGATAGATTTCAGCAAAAATTAGATGCGACGATCAAAGATGGATTTCAGCAAAAATTAGATGCGACGATCAAAGATAGATTTCAGCAAAAATTAGATGCGACGATTAAAGATGGATTTCAGCAAAAATTAGTTGTGACGAACAACGATGGACTTCAGCAAAAATTAGATGGCGTGTTTACGAATAATTAAATGTGTTCGTAAAAATGGATTACGGCAGTAGTTAGATGTGATGGCAAAAGATGGCTTTGGTCAGTGGCTAAAAAGGAAATAAAACATAAAGGCTTACCGGCAAGAAGTTAGAAATACTTAAAAAATTACTTCAGTCTGGAGTTGCTGGGTTTTTGTGGTCTAGTTTACATGTACGTCAGGTTAGCGAATGGTAGGAAACTATGTACCTCCATTCAGTTTTCATACGTTGGTTTAAAATGGAATTTTAAAAATGAAAAATGAAGTTTTCTTTTTGGCTTTAACTGAAAGCTGAATGATTACATTTACTATTTCCAGTAAGCAAAATACTCTGGTGTGTTTCAAACAGAAATTATATTGATCAGAAGTTTCAAACAGAAATTATATTGATCAGAATTTTAACTTTTTGCCCGCTTTCAGAAATCATTTAAATTCAGCCATTTTTGACAGATTTACAAACAAAGTTTAATTTAATTCTCGGTTTTAAAATTTTTCCAAAAAAAACATATATAGATATATATTTTCCTACTGAGAAATATTAGCTGCTTTAAAGTTTTCTTAATCTGATTTGAAAAATATTATTTATTTAGGTTTAAAATAACAGAGAAATGGATTTTAAAACAAACAGTAGCGCAATTAAGTGCTTGTCAACACCTCGTAAATCACTTGACGAGGTGCTGACACTTTGATTATTGTTCTAAGGTGACCTTATCTGTTACAACATAATTTAAGAAAATGACGAGTGAACGCTTTTCTATATAATTTTTAAGCACTCAGTAAGCTTAAAAATGTTGGAAAATTTTCTCCGTAATCTAATTTTAGAAACGATGAAATTAGTATATTCATCTGTCTTATTTTCTGATTATGCCTTCTATGGTCACCATACTTTCAAGCAGGGGCAGGTTACGTATACATAAAAAAAATAAATTAAAAAATATTGGGTTAAAACGACTTTTAAGCTACATTTATGAAACAAAAATTGAAAAAAAATTTGATCCGCAAATATAGTTTTCACTTAATAATAATATCACAATTATTAGATTTTTGGAAGAATTTCCAAAACAATGTGTTTTTCACTGGAAAGAAAACGCAAAAACACTAATCGTAATTCTTAAGTCAGCCGCTGAAGTAAACAAAACAAAATTTTTAACCAGATTTTCGAACTTGCTAGAATGGCTAAAAAACTAAAAAAACAAAAACAAAAACTGTGGTGTTTCCTTTTTTGTTATTATCAAGTTTCATCATGCTATGCTGTTGTTTCCGCGAAAAAGTGGAGGTACCTATAGAAAAGGGACTGCTCTGAAGCAGGTTTCTAAAACAACTGTCTTCGCCAGCCAACTCGCTCAATTTTAGTGCCAACCAATGAATACGACTACCGGGATGAAGATCTTCACTTTGTAAGGTCATCCGGTCATATTAAACTGTTCTTTGAAGTCTTTGATCTAAATGAGCCAGAACTCGGAGACGTTTGATTCCTAAAATATATATTCTCCTAACATATGTGACAGAAAAGTGAAATTTATCCCGGAACACCCATTCCAGTAAGGCCTGAAGATTGTGTAGACGAGCAACGTCTGCACCCAGATATTTTTTGAGGGGAGGCGTTCGCAGGTATTCCATTTCTTTCATTCATAATCAATTTCATGAGCAGATTAACATGTTCTGGAAAACCAGTTTATTTAATACTATTCCCTATTTCTGTCGTCTGCCTTGAAATGACATCACTTTCCAAATCGGTATGCTGATGACACAACTTTTTTTACTGCAGTCTTAATAGAAAGTCTAATACGACAGTTATAATCAAATTGGAAGCTGATTTCGAAAATGACCTTCCATCTGTTGTTAACTGGGGCAAGAAATGGCATGTTTATTTCAATGTCTCCAAAACGAAACAGCTCTCTTTTAATTAACATGACTGATGTTAGCCTCCAGGAAAGCAAGTTATTGTGTCTTCTCGGCCTCACTGACATATAGTGGAACGATTATATTGAATCACTTGCTAGGGAAGTTGGTTTACCAGTGTTGACCATGTTCACCATAGTCTATGAATATAGAATACAGCGCAGTACGTAATCTGTTCAATGAAACAACGTTAAAGATTAACACTCACGAGTCAGACACTCTACTGAATCTGACTATATCGCCAATACCACCAGCAGCTGTTCCGTAATTCTACAGTCTTCGATATCAAAGGATGGCTGTGCATATTCCGGAAAAAAACATGGCCGCCTTTATACACGTCGTTTTGAATATTTTGAGCCTTTCTGATTGGTTAACACTTCTATTGGTGAACTATAAAATGAGTCAGCTCATTTTGGCTGGCTCACTAGTACACTAAGGTACCCCAAAACTCCAACAACTAGGTCGTACTATATATACGGCCTCAAACTCTACCCAGACCGTACATACGATTCATCAGTAAAGATGCAGGAAAGATAGTAGATACCGGACTCCTCGTGTTATCCTCTACCTTTACAAGAAACAAATCGGGCCTAAAATTGAGTACTGCTGTCATATTTGGGCAGGAGCTGCCCAGTCTTAACTTTCCAGTCTGAAGAGAGTCCAAAATCGTTTCCGCGTTCTTGTGGGTGACAATTTATTTTCCACACTTAAACCCTTCTCTCACAGGCTAGATGTCGCAAGCCACTCACTGCCCCATCGCTACATTCATGGAACGTGCTCAAACGAACTGATTTCCTTGGTTCCACCTGTTCTAAACTTCATGGCTAGGACCCGCTATGTAGCGAACCACCCTCATTCCCCCGTATTCCATCGGTGTGAAGTAAATTCCACTCAAGTTGCTTCTGTCGGCGAACCACTGCTTTGTGTAAGCGACTCTCAAGAAGATGTTTTCCCTGATCACTACAGTCTTGACATATTCAAGTCTAGGATTAACCGCTATCTTCCCTACCTATCCTCATAAACAGTGCCTCTTAATCTGTAACACTCGAGTGGCTACGTGGATTTGTACAAGGGGAATCTCACAGTAAAAAAAAATCTCACCAGAATCTGTCTTTCACATTTATAAGTCTAATATTCTTACGTGGTGGAATATTCCTGTCACATCTGGTCTGGTGTTCTGCTTTTCCACCGCCGTATTTGCTTTCTAAAGAACCCTTTCTGCATTCCATCAGTATGACTGGTGCTAACCTTCAGGCGAGTAACTGATTTCGGGCGAAGGCTTTCAACTAATATGAAGTGGAAAGATTATATCGAACCATGTTAGGTCTGCTGCTCGGAAAGTTGGTTCACTGTGTCGTGCTAGACAATCTTTCTCACCAGAATCTATTTTACATATTAATTTGTCTACTATTCATCCATGCTTTGGATATTGCTGCCTCATCTGGTCTGGTACTCCTGGTATATATTTAGAGATTCTTGACAAAACCCAAAGAAGAATCTACACTGTTATTTGTCCTGACCTGGCATCTCGGCTTTAGTAATTTTGCCACTGTCGTAACGTAGTTTGTCTGTGTTTTCTTCTGTAAATGTTTTCGGTAATTGTTCTAATGAGTTTTTCTTTTTGGTGTCTCAACTTTTAGCGCATTGGCAGCGAGGCCTCATAATTTCTCTGTTGAAATTGCTACTAATAACAGTAACTTCTAATAGTTTCCTTTCTCGCACATCTCGCTTGTGGATCTCTCTTCCGGTTTTTTGCTCCCCTGTCAACTACGATCTTCAAAAATTTAAATACAAATTCAATCGTCATGTTCTGTCTCCCTGATCTTGTTCTTTTATTGTCTTCTCTGTTTATTTTACTCTCAGTAACCCTTTTGGTCTTAGTAGCTATATCGTCTTAACTGGGGTGAAATGATTAAAAAAAAAGTTATTTTTCTTTTAAATGTTTTATTATCTTTATATATACACTCTTGAGTTTCTCAAAAGTAGCACCTGATGGTTTAACTGGTTATAAAATGAAAAGTTACTATTGCATCAATGAAACAATGTCATATGTCCTTGGGGACAAAAGCGACTTGAACCAAAGAGGTGTGAATTTTATCCTGGCAGGGCGAACAACAACTTGAAGTGCTGAGTTATCAAGGGAATATCCAAAGGTATATCACGTGGAATTAGAACAATCTACCCCCGTGAGACAGACTCCCAACAGGATGTTTTTCCGATCTAGTTTCTTAACTATTCAAGTCTAGCGTTAACCGTTATCTTCCCTACCTACCAGCATAAGTTGGTTGGTTGATTTTGTTTAGCGGCATATCAACCTCTATCGGTTATTTAATGCCAAAATGTAAATATTTCGAACGCAATTGTATGTCTTCAACTACAGATAAAATATATTATTGGTCATTTTACTCAGACATAACAAAAGCGATTCACTTTGGGAAAAACAAAACAAACGTTCGTAAGTGATAAAAATTAATTATTATTATACAATGTGGAATAAAAACTGTCACGTGGATAGCGGCAAACATTTATTCTTATCTTAATTCTGACCGGTTCGATAAGGTCAATAATTGGCAGCTGATCTAAAAAAATGACCCACATTCTGTTGTTAAATGAGGCAAGGAATGGCTTGTTAATTTTAACAACTCCAAAACGAAACTGCTCTCTTTTAATCATCTGAGAGGAGCCTTTTTACTTTCAATCCACGTGGCTGATACTAACCTAATTTATTTAGAGATTCTTGATAAAATCCAAAGAAGAATCTGTAATGTTATTGGTCGTGACCTGGCATCTCGGCTTCATTCAGTTTTCCACCGCCGTAACTGCTTTCTAGAGAACCCTTCCTGCATTCTATTAGTATGACTGATGCTAACCTTCAGGCGAGTAACTCATTTCGGGCGAAGGCTTTCCACTAATATGAAGTGGAAATATTATATCGAACCATTTGTTAGGTCTGTTGCTCGGAAAGTTGGTTCTCTGTGTCGTGCTAGACAATCTTTCTCACCAGAATCTATCTTATATATTAATAAGTCTACTATTTATCCGTACTTTGAATATTGCTGCCACATCTGGTCTGGTGCTCCTGGTATATATTTAGAGATTCTTGACAAAACCCAAAGAAGAAATCAGCACACATGCTAAGCCACAAAAATCTCCTAAGGCGGCCAAGCATCGAAATGAATACAATACGTAGTGTCAGAGAAAAGCAATAATAACTACGAAAAATTTCAATATGAGCTCTAGTAAAAAATAGTTACTAGACGTTAAATTTATAACTCCCCCAAAATTCGTACACGGATGTCCTCAAGGACCCATGTCCCAGTGGATCAAAGCCTTGGTTAGATCCAGTGACTTGACCCAAAGAGTTGTGAGTTCAATACCAGAACTCGATGAAGAAAAACTGTGAGAGATTAGTTAAAGGGAGACACCCCGAAGAGGCATGACACGTGGAATTAGAACAATCTTCCCCGGTGTACAGAATAAAGTGTTCGGTTCGAAATTTAAATTATCTGATATTGGCCGAAGCGTACAACAGACAAAACGTCGTGAATATGGCAACAAAGATGAGGACAAGAGTCCGAAAAATGTAAATAGTGTAAATAGATTTTAATAGTACAAAAAAAAATTACCAAAGCTCCCAATTTCAGCATGAAATGAACCATAAGTAGTTGATATGCCGTTAAACCAGCCAAACTTTAGTAATTATTTTTTATGTTCGTTCGCACTCACTAACCCTTTGCATGTTAGTGGCTTTGTTGCCTTGATTGGAGTTAAAAAATATGTGCCACCGTTAACCACATCAAAACCCAGTCTGCACCCGAAAAAGCATTGGAAGGGCATTCGGTAGTACGAACTCCTTTCATAAAATCAGTCGTTGAATTCAATCGTGTATGGTTTCCAAGTAGGCCGATTAAAGGTAGTAATCGATGAAAAGGGCCCAAGTGACCAATCGGAAAGGGTGTCTTCTGTCACGACAGCATCAGATCATGCGTCTCTTTGCAGACCTCAGTCAAAATTGGTACAGCTTGACTAGATGATCTTACTCCACGCGCCAGACATTGCACCTACGATTTGCTAATTATTTCGATAACGAAATTATCTGGACGGGAAGAAAACTTCAGAAGATGCCGAGTTCCGGGAGGATGGAATCATGAAGCTGCATCAAAGACGACGAAAGGTAGTGGAACAAAATGGCACGTATGCGCTTGAATACATTCAGGTACCCGCCCCCCCCCAAAAAAACCCTCTAAATATTGTTAGAAACGTTATTGCAACAAACCGGAGACAATATGAAACCAAACGCAACATCAGGTGTAGAAAACACAAGAAAAGAAAAAAAATACCTCCCCACCCCACAACGAATAGCGATTGAATTTAATAGTCAATAGACCAATCGGATGGGCACCTCGACGTGGTGTAATGGTTCGAAAGCTTGTCTTGCTAGATCAATTACGACTGAGTAGTGAGTTCGATTCTCACTGGGTGCCCCGTAAATTAATAGTCAATAGACCAATCGGATTAGCATCGCTAGATATGCAGACAAACACACATAATAATTCATCTGTTAATGTATAAACGAGCGCAAAACAGAACCTTTATTAAGCAAAGAAAACTACGTGTTGTTGAAGTCTGTACGAGCCTGGTCGATAACTGCCGTTTCTTTTAATTTTCTCACTTTCCAGCGGTGCTCCGTGTCAGTTACATGAATCACATACCAGAGAGAATAATAAACGGTCTTCTTCCTGTCGTTTTACGCTAGTGTTGTAACCTTTTTACTTACTCTTTTGCGTGTTTGTAGGATGCACCCGAAACAAAAGTGAAGATAATCAGACAAAATATATATATATATACGTAGAACATTTCCGCTTAGAAAAACTTGATTTTAAAAGTCATGCCAAATTCACTATAATTGAAAAAATAGAAATAGACAGAAAAGATTACCATAGAAAATTTTTTTGCGCCTCAAAACATTTCGTCCAGACGGGCTTAACCACAAATTTAAAATATTGATAGAAATAATATATAACCCCATAAATTAAGCTCTACCCATATTTCTCACCCACACAAAGCTGACATGCTTGCGAAGGTGTTGTGCTCTCACACTTATATACACACTCATGCCAATATATAAACTTACACACATCATACATACTCCTAAAGAATTAAAAAGATAACATACACTTAATACACATCCCGCTCCCAGCAACAAATAAAACTGTCAAAATGACCAAAAATGGAATCCTGTGACTCGTGAATCTCTCCAAGCTCTTTTTTAAAAACAACTTGAAAGAGGCCGCTTGACCAACTGCTATTAACAAGCAGACATGTTTTCCTCCTAATTTTTTTGTCTCCTCATGATCGCCATGATGGCCGAAACTATTTGGGGAACCTAATTGAAATAATAAAACAAAAATATTAATATACAACCCAGTGTGTTTGAAAATGTTATTTTTAAATATTTTTTATTGTTCAAGAAATTTTGTTGTATATATATATATATATATATATATATATATATATATATATATATATATATATATATATGTATATATATATATATACACACAAAAAAAAATAATAATGAAACTGTCTCAGAATTAAAATCCTACAATATTAAAAGACTCTAATACAGATTTAGATAAAACAATGACGCATATAGGCAGACAGACTCTCTTCAAGTCTCAAGTCAGAAAGTGATAAGGTAGGGTAATTAATTTGATTTACGATACCCACTTATCCTCAGAGATCCCAAGACATTTTCATAACACATAGTTTTGCTTTTTTTTTAGTTAAACTGATGATGCCGAAGAGAGCATCATCTTCACTTACTTTAGCTATCTAATCCTTCCGTTCGTCCGGTATGGTGTATCAGTGAGACAACTATGTCCTTTTTTTCCCTTAAATGTGCGTGCTTCTATCAAACCAAAAGAAAAAATGCCGACTTCGTTTTCAATTCTTGAAAGGAGAAATTCTGTGGAAAAAAAAGAAGGAACGAACAATGCCAAAAACAGTTCCTTATTTCTTTTAAGTCAAACGCGCCACCTGCAAATTTTCAAGTTCGTAATGAAACCATTGTAAAACCTTATTAAAAGATGAAAAAGAAGACCTCTCCGCATTTCACTTAATATAGCGTGCGTATAATTAGCCGAATCGTAGACGAACAGAGCATCTGGAATTGGACACGACGCAGCCAAATAAATCGATGCTATTATCAAAAGTAAGCCGAGGTGGTATGATACGTCAGTGGGAGGCCGAAGCCTAGAAAGATGCCCTTCGCTTGAAAAAGATCAAATCGAAGTCAAGCCAAGAAAGAATAGAACATTCTTCACATCGAGTCGAAATCTGATTGGTTCTCGTTCTTTTAGACTGAAAACAAATTTGCACCACTTCTGCGATGTTCTTGTGCCCCTTCGCGATGTCATGGCTCTTCACAAATCTCTTTCCTCTCCTTTCTAAATCTTAGCAATGTTTTTCGTTTGTTTGATTTTAGTTTATTTTTTACTATCCCTTCTGTCCATAAGCTCGTTATGTAAGTTAATCGATGTTTCCATTTGTCCCTCTTGCCGCCAATACATCGTATGAGCATCAAATTCCCCAAGCCTTCTTTACGTAAACTAGATTTTTCAACTGTCTCTCTCTGATTCTAATTAATAGTGTCCTTTTTGTTTCCGCTTTCCTTGAGACATCCTTGTTGATCACATGTTCCATATATAGCATTCTCAGTATCCTTCTGTAGAACCACATCACTGTTGCTTTAAGTTTTCTTTTCATCTGTGAGGAGATTGTCTAGCATTTACTGCTATATTAAATTGATATTATATTGCAGTTCAGCGTTTTTTTTCCTTTTCTCACGATAATTTACTGTTTCACAATAGTTGCTTCTTTAGTTTTTGGAAGGTATATTTTAATATCTTGACGTGCTTCGGATTTCAGTGTCACGTTTTCAGTCACTTTTTAAAATTCTTCTCAGATATTTAAAATCCTGTACTTAAAATTCGTGGGTTTACTTTAACACTCCGTTGGATTATCGGGTGTTTAGATAGGGCGCAATTATTGTGTCTCGCCAAACTCGTCACTTTCCATAGATATGCTTATTTTAGGCAATTGTTTTAATCATTTCATTCCAAGTAAGGCGATAATGCCACTTAGAAGTAACTAAGAAATAGACAGAAAAGATTACATAGAAATTCTTTTAGAAGAACAAGATGACAAATGGATTTTGCGCCTCAAAACATTTCGTCCAGACGGGCTTAACCACAAATTTAAAATATAGATAAAAATAATACATAACCCCATAAATTAAGCTCCACCCATATTTCTCACCCACACAAAACTGGCATGCTTGCGAAGGTGTTGTGCTCTCACACTTATATACACACTCATACAAATATATAGACTTACACACATCATACACACTCCTAAAGAATTAAAATATAACATACACTTAATATACACATCCCGCTCCCAGCAACCAATAAAACTGTCAAAATGACCAAAAATGGAATCCTGTGATTCGTGAATCTCTCCAAGCTCTGGGGTTACTGGGGGCGGGGGGTGAAAGAAAATGAGAAGATATCAAAAGAAGGGACCGGAAACCCAATCCTAAACAGGAAACAAGAGATAGACATCTATTCTTGTTCAAAAGGCGGGGAAGGAGTGCGAACCGAGCGATAGGCAATCGTATCTATTCCTATTGAAAAATAAAAATACAATTAGTAAAGAAAATGCCGTGATGTAAGCTGAGACGTTATGAGTATAGAGTTAAACTAAGAGCACTTGTGGTTGCATCTTGGGCTTCTGTCTTCTTAAAATTGATGTTTAGTCCTTTCTTCTCGCTTTCCTTTCCTTTCTGTACAAATTCTTGTAATTCAATTTCTGTGTCTGCTATCAACACTGTAAAGTTGATAATCGGATAAGTAATTTTCTTCATGATTACATTCTTCGTCCTATCTCGTATTAATCTGGAGCAAAATTTTCGATTAACATTCTGAATATATACGCAAATGTAATCGGACGTTGCCACTGAGACACTGGAATAACGTTCTTTCTTGACACTTAAAATTAAAATCCACTAATTGGGATTTTTCTTCGAATGCAGAAGAGAGTTACAGAGAGAATTAATGCTTCCACGATTTTTATGCTGGCAAATCTATTTTTTATTTTGTAAAAAAAAAAGTATTTAATCAGTTATTCTACACCGATGATCAAACAATGAGTTAAAGGGTCTACTCAATACTGTAAAATGTTTCAGTGATGATATAGGTATAGATTTCGAATTAGATAAATGTACAAAAATAATATTAAGAAAGGGGTGAATTACACAAACCTACTCAATAGATCTCCATTTTGTTACAAAAGAACTGGAACAAGAAGCCTATAAATACCTAACCGTTAGCGAAGGAGATGGAATACAAGATGCGCAAATAAAAGAGAAAATCAGAAAATAATACGACAGGCGTGGAATTCATAAAACAGAATATTAGCCATAAACACTTTGGCTATCTGTGTGGTGCAATACAGTTTTAACACTCTTAAGTGGACCATAGCTGACATTACGCAAAATGGATGTCAAAACGAGAAAGCTTCTCACTTGCCACCGCATGCGCCATCCAGTTGATCGTCTGCATGTGTCCAGATCCGAATGATGCAGAAGATTAGTTCAACTGGAACTATCTTGCAAAGCTACAGCAACAGGTTTTCAAAGATATCTAGAAACAATTTGATAGTATGTGTCAAAGAAGATAAAAAAAATAAGACACTTTATTCAATAATATATGAATCCAACAAATTCAAATTGAAGAAGAGCGATTAAACCATAATACTGCAGCGGCAAAAGACCTAACAGAAAAACAGAAGCAAATTCAATCGACCAAATGCAGAAACGATGGCAAGATAAACCTCTTCATACTCTGTCAATGTCAAACAAGCTGATGTAGACAAACCCCATACCCATCGGTGGTTACGTTGTGCAAGATTAAAAGTTATTCTTGTTGCACAAGGACAATGCTTGCTGAATAGAAATTACCAAGAAAACAATTCTGAAAAATTGTGTTAATCTGAAATGCACATTATGTGAGGAACATCCGCAAACATTTGACCATCTTGCATCAGATTGCACGGTATTAGTTCCCACCGAATATAAAACACGCTATGACAGGATGGGCCATATGGAAAATCTGAAACTTTTACGAGATGGAAACTGCAAAAAATTAGTACGAGCACCAACTAGACCCGGTTACAGACCTATGACCTGTAACAATTTTATGGGACTTTGCAATTAAATCCTCACAGGTTAAACACAAAGACAGAACAATCAAAGACCGCAAAAACAGAATGTGCTTTCTTGCCATTGCAGTCCCTGCAGACTGTAATATATCTTTGTACATCTTCAAAAAGTTATCAAATCGCAAGGATCTTGAAGTGGAAATCTCAAAAATATGGTACATGAACAATAATTCCATTTGTGTTTGGAGCCCTGGGATTGATTGGAAGAGATTCGGAGAGAGTCATTGAAGTAGCCTATGCCTTAAATAAATACAAAATAATATGCTCACACTTTATGAAGGGTTGTAATTATGTGTGATCTTAGATTGTTTTACATTATTTACATTATTCGGACTATTGCCCTCATCTTTGTCGCCATATTTATTACAACATTTCGGCCGTTGTAGGCTCCGGCCTTCCCCAGGGGGTTGGAATGTCGAACTGAACCCTTTATTTCGCTCACTGGGGTAGACTGTTCTAGTTCCACGTGCCATGTTTAATGGATGTCAGTTATCAGTTATCTCCTGTTAATTCCCCTCTGAAAGTTATCCACTGCCTTAACCGGGTATTGAACTCACACTCTTTGGGTCATGTTACTGGATCTAACTAACGCCTTTATCCACTGTGCCATGTGTCCTTGAGGAACTAGAACAATCTGCCCCAGTGAGTGAAATAAAGGGTTCAGTTCGACATTCCAACCACCTGAAGAAAGCTGGAGCGTACATCGACCGAAACGTTGTAATGAATATGGAGACAAAGATGAGGGCAATAGTCCGAATAATGTAAATAATGTACATAATACCTCATATCAGAAATATAGACAGATACTAGATTGTTTTACTTTTATTTATTTTCTTTTGAGAATGTTTAGTGGAAAATGTCATGATTCCATTTCTGACCTTAGGACTCTGGTTGGGACCCGGAAGGTAATTAGAATATAACAGAAATTAAATGAAATAATAATAATAATAATAATAATAATAATAATAATAATAATAATAATAATAAAGATAAAGCTTGTTCGTAGAATATCTATTAATTGGAGTCCCAAGAGTCACTCGAATTAGAGGTTCAAAGAGGGACAGTGCACTGGGATATGTGAACAAAATAACGGTTGATCTCAGATTCATATATATATATATATATGCGAATGTCAGTGTTTCACTGTGTCACACCTTTTCCATTTTACTCGTAGAAGCCATAGCCCAACATATCATACCATTTTGAATTCAGGCCGAATCCGTGAACAATTTAAAAACATTCCGGGCCGGATTCGGATCGGCAATCCTGAAACTTTGAACTGCCAAGTTTTTTTTTATTACAGCGATTGCTTTTGGATACCGTCATATTGGCGACTGCTAATAAAAATGAACACAACTCTGTAACTTTCAGTAGCTCATCTTCAAACGAAAAAACTACTGTTTTCAAATTACAGTGTTTCAAAATAAAACTGTCCGTGTTTTCAATTTTACTCCAACATATACCATTCATGAGCAAATTAAAAACAATCCGGGTCAGATCCATCAGGCCTGACGATTGCTTTTAGCACGAAACAGACTGTTTCCTCTGGGTGTTGACTTCAATGTCCACTTTTATATTTGCATACGCTCTATCCCTGATATTGAGCACTTTAGCTCACAATTATATCATACTTCAAAATTATATATATTTTATATATATATATATATATATATATATATATATATATATATATATATATATATATATATATATATAAGCAGAGAGGGCGACTTTCGTCGTCGTCTGTCGTAGAGCGCAATTTGTTAGTATAGTGAATACCTTCTCCATTCGGTGATTTGTAGCAAAGGCTGAGATTAGTAAATATTTGGAAATACCTGAAAATAATCTGAAGTTAGTAATTGTCTGTATGATTTCTCTTATCGGCACTAAAACTTCCTACAGTGGTTATTGGAAAGCTTTTAAATATCGATATGGACATCAGAAAACCGCATCCGACCTCCTTACTGATCACATGCAAATAATATTTGAATCTAAATGAAACTCTATGAGATTGGATGGAGAAAGAAATTAGATGCTGTATATCAATTGCAAACACCCTTCGAATCAAATGCTGACATGACGCCTATCGTTAATATCCGGTAGCTCATTCGTAGCCCTGGTGGCAGTTATACCAGCAAGGGAGATAACTGTGAGTTTAATAAGTTCCCGTTTTCAATGAATTGCATTCGAGGACCACGACTAGGTGTCAAAATTTAATTTCCTTTTATACAGTGATTATCAATCGAGCTCACTCGAATCAGAGACACATGTTAAATGTTTGATCTCTCTCCTCTCAGAGGCACAGGCAAGGAAGATCCATTTCCTCCATATTCGGCCATCAATTTCTAGCGTAATGACCAGGATAATCGAAGTCAGAAACGCGGTGATATCTTGGACGACCTCGACAGGCTTGCAACGACTCATCCACGCACAGTTTAATAGCTTATCATCGGAACTTACCGGACGTAATACCTTAGGATGACCACTTTGGGAAAATGTCGATATGGCGTAGAGGCTGCGTGTTTTGCCCGAAACACAAAGCAAGTGTAATGATAAGATCACGGCCTGACCAAGACGTACTCCAACTATAAAAATGTATTATGTTTGGTCCTTTGGCCTGATATTTTCGAAGTAGGCTAGATCGAAAAGTTTTTCAGTAATAATTTTATTTTTGCAGAGTCGTACTCAGCCTTTGGTTCTCTCAGGAATCGACGAGCATGAAATAACGCTCTATCTCTCCTACACATTTTATAAACCCGTTATTCCTTCTATCTAAAATCTGAATTACTGCCTCCCAAGTCATCTGCGGACTATTCTATATTATTCCTTGGGCGTATCTTCATATAGCACCCTTGTTTTTTGCACAGTTTACCCCATCCTTTGGTCATCTGAGGAATAGACAAGCATGAAATAACGCTCTATCTATCCTACACATTTTTAAAACCCGTTATTCCTTCTATCTAAATCAGAATTAGTGCCTCCCATTCATCTATTATCCCCTGTGTTCCTATCAGTTAGTTATGTGTCATGCATAATACACGCTTAGGCGATCATGTATCTTTCGATACTTGACTGACGAAGCAGATTTCTTTTCCAGCTATAAGACCAGTTCCCATCCAATTGGGATTATTCTAAAGAAAAACACTATAGACCATTCTATTTCTCATAAGATTATATTGCGACCGTCGTAGTCCCAAGTATCGGTATTATTTACATATCCAAGAGTTGACGAGCCAACACTAGCTGGAGGAAGAAGAAGAGGATTCATACCTTTCCCAAGGGCATTAGCACGTAAGTGAATGTAATGGATTCGACTGGAATTCGAACTCGGCTTTCCGATTCCCCAATCCAAGCCGCTATACATTACTCCACCGGGCTTCCTATGCTCCTATAGCATCCTTGTTTTTGCATTTTGGTCATCTGACGAATCAGCAAACATGGAATGATGCCCCACCTCTCCTACCCATTTCCTAAACCCACTATTCCTTCTATCTAGAGTCTCTGTCTCACTGCGGTTCGTATGTGTCTTCATTGAGTCGCTGATATTTTTAACCCCTGATGCGAGGCTCTGAACAAATTGGGGAAAAATGCTTCATTCTAAGATTTGGTAAAAAGGACACAGCGAAACAAAAAGTAACAGGCACTCACCTTATAAATCGTCTGTCGAAATGGTTTCAGTTTCGAGAAACGGCATCAGGCAGCTCACCTTATAAATCGTCTGTCGAAATGGTTTCAGTTTCGAGAAACGGCATCAGGCAACTCTCCTTATAAATCGTCTGTCGAAATGGTTTCAGTTTCGAGAAACGGCATCAGGCAACTCACCTTATAAATCGTCTGTCGAAATGGTTTCAGTTTCGAGAAACGGCATCAGGCAACTCACCTTATAAATCGTCTGTCGAAATGGTTTCAGTTTCGAGAAACGGCATCAGGCAACTCACCTTATAAATCGTCTGTCGAAATGGTTTCAGTTTCGAGAAACGGCATCAGGCAGCTCACCTTATAAATCGTCTGTCGAAATGGTTTCAGTTTCGAGAAACGGCATCAGGCAACTCTCCTTATAAATCGTCTGTCGAAATGGTTTCAGTTTCGAGAAACGGCATCAGGCAACTCACCTTATAAATCGTCTGTCGAAATGGTTTCAGTTTCGAGAAACGGCATCAGGCAACTCACCTTATAAATCGTCTGTCGAAATGGTTTCAGTTTCGAGAAACGGCATCAGGCAACTCACCTTATAAATCGTCTGTCGAAATGGTTTCAGTTTCGAGAAACGGCATCAGGCAACTCACCTTATAAATCGTCTGTCGAAATGGTTTCAGATTCGAGAAACGGCATCATAAAGAATATGTTACGTTTTGTGTCGTCTCTGGATCCCAATGCTACTGCGTTGATGGTATTAACGAAAATACAATTTCTTTGTTTTACTAGTTTTTGTTCGAAGAGAGAGACAAACGAAGCAGCTTAGAGTCTAAGAGGCAATGGGAGGAATGACGTCAAGGGAACACATATCACTCGCTGGCTTCGCGCCACTACGCGTGTGGTGTTAGTCTATCTCTCGAACCTGGGTGTAGGTAATTCGTGTGCTCCTCAGTTGAATTTGCGCAGTTCTGAACTAATATCCAAAACCCAGACAAAGGCATCACTATCAAATTTTTACAGTTATATTCTCCTTAAAAAAACATCCCAAACATAAGTCTATCGAAAGATTTGTCAACATTTGTTAACGTCATAAAAACACCCACCCCGTGTTAAAAATGCTTTTCTGTGATATTTTAAACTAAAAGTAATATTTGTTTCAAATCAGATTAATTGAACTTGAAATCAGCTAATTTTCCTCAGATAAAGTTTCTGAGAGTATATTTTATTTACGAAAGAGTTTTTTTTAATAAAGTGAATTATATTGTGTTGACAGATTTGTCAATATGGACCATTTTAACATTTCTACTGATAATAAAAAAAATAATTCCAATCAATTTAAATTACGTTTGAAATACAGCAAAATAATACCTTGCTTATTGGAAATATTAAATTTAATCTATTAGCTTGAAAATAAACTCAACTGAAAGCTTCAAGAAGTATTTTTATTTTTTAAAATACATTTTAAACCTTAGGTATCAATTTTCTTTGAAGGTACCTACAATAGTCTAGTCTGTTCACGTAAAAGATGCATTTGCATCAATATTGTCCCATGTTGGATTAATGTAAAGAAAAACACTATAGACCATTTTATTTCTCATAAGATTATATTGCGACCGTCGTAGTCCCAAGTTTCGGTATTATTTACAGATCCACGAGCTGATGAGCCAACACTAGCGACCGAGTTGTCTTTTTACGACTGTCAGTTGATAGTTTGCCATTTGTATTGCAATTCAGGGGAAATCAATGTAAGACATGTTTATCTAAGCATTGATTCGTGGAAAATTATTAAGGAAACGTACCAAACTGTTTTATTTTGATCACTGCACAAATTACTACCCAGCAGGCACAGAGTGGCACGCACGTACGCAGCGTTCGATATCAATTTACTCAAACTTTGCAATGATTTGAGACTGCGATGTCTGAATAGTAACAAGGTCTTTCGTGGCTCCTCATCCCTGAAAAGAAAGGAATTTGGAGGGGTGAGTTTCGGGGAGGGTGTCGGCCACTCAGTCTCTTAATAATCTGATAGTCAAATATTGACAATGTGGCTTCCCAAAATTTGAGCGATACTCATATATATATATATATATATATATATATATATATATATATATATATATATATATATGTTTATAGATTAAATTTATATGAAAATTGATATTTGCCAAAAGGAACGGCTAAATAAGTTGAGGGATCAATACAAAAAGGAAAATTTAGGGCAATTTAAGATATAAAATATTAGAAAAATTGACCTTTAAACTATCACGGTTTCTACAAGAATGCTTTCCTGAAAACATTCAGGTAGAAACGATAGGAGAATAGAGGTAATTTTTTCAATATTTTATTACATAGAGAGATTTGATATATATATATATATATATATATATATATATATATATATATATATTACATAGAGCGATTTGATATATATATATATATATATTACATAGAGAGATTTGATATATATATATATATATATATATATATATATATATATATACACTCATAGTCTGTTTATATATATATATACACTCATAGTCTGTTTATATATATATATATATATATATATATTTATATATATATATATATATATAAACCTCAACAGGCATAGAGTTTTATCTATTGTTTTCTGTTTAGGATTGGGTTTGCCGTTCCTTCCTCTAAAGTTTTCTCATTCTCTTTCACTCTCAGTTACCCTTTTAGAGGCATTAACGTCTTGCCCGGGTTTGAAATGATTATATATATATATATATATATATATATATATATATATATATATATATATATAAAAAATTTAGTTCAGTTTGGCAAAGTGCCAAAATAATAGGACACTCACTGCGGAACAGACTTGCAAAAAAGAATTTGTGAAATTAGTTTAGTTAATTTAACTTGTCATGCCCCATCGGGCTATTTAGCCCATTGACTGTCAGCCATGTGATAACACATATAAACGAATCAATTGAAAAAGAAATATTACCTGGTTGGCTATTATGAAGTTGGTGTAGAGTAGCTATCACCCCTTCAGCACTCTACCAGATGCCCTGTCTCTTAACCTTAAATAGTCTACAATTAACGACTTCAACAGTTGATTAATAAGTTGTGACTAAGTTGATTAATATTCGGACTGAACTTACATTGTTTGGCTATAGAGCATTTGACCTTCCTCTATTCCTTGTAAGTTGTCTTGTTAATTGTTTTGTAACTTATTGGTCTGTGTTTTTTTTGTATGTATCCGTTAGCACCAGATATTGGTGCTGAATAAATATATTAAGCATTCATTCTTCTCTGTGTATCATTCACCTCGGCGATGCAACAGAAGTTGACTTTTGAAGTCAAGATTTCATAATTGACCTCTGGCTATCAACGTTTTCATGCCGAATTCATGTCTTATAGGAAAAATCATAATGAATATATAGAGGTGGAAATCAGTTCGGTTTACACTAGACTCAAAGGGGTCTACATCGGTCGGGTAGATAACCCAATTAAAAGGTTGCACATAAGTACATGCGAAAGTAAATAATGTAGTTATAATTTTAGTTCATCCTAGAGCTAAAAAGACAACTTTTATTTACACGAGACTAAAAAAGAGGCACATATAAGTCTGTTTACACCGGTTAAAAAAAGGTAGATGCAGGTCCAGTACCCCTTGAGTTATCTTCTTATCGACTCACTACACCACATCCTTCCAGTATTGCACACAGAGATTTGGGCAAGCTAGAAGATATTCCATAGTTTATGATTGGACGCATTGATATTTCGGATCATCATCCGTGGAATATCCCCATTTATGAAGGTTGGCTCTACAGCGACCAACACCTATTCAGAGGTGATTCAGGTAAGACCAGAAGGTCCAGGCATCACTGGAGCCACTGGAGAGAGATTCTATAGGGCTGAGAGATAGCCTGTGCCCCATGTTGTTGATGTGGCTGCACCATAGGGACAGACAGTCAAGGAGCTCTGTTCATCGGTGGTTCAACTGAATTTAGAAAGCTGTGTTTTGACTTGAGCCTCTTTGTCATTGGTTCACAGCTGTGGAGTGGATGATGAGGGACAGTTTCCTGCTTCAACTTCTCAAGTTGGGAGTGGACTGTCGTTCTGATGTAAGGGGAAGCAATGCTACTAAGCAAGTAGACGTCAGCTACTTTGGTTGGCTCGAAACACCCAATAATCGATCAGCAAGAGATGTTTAAGACAGGATCGATTTTCTTCTCAAGAGGTGTTACATTATGGAAGAATTGATTCTTCCAATCTTAACCTCTTCAAGTCTAGAATCAACCGCTAATTTTTTATTTGATTGCTGGGACATTCACGAGTCTATCACGCCAACTATATGGCCGGCATCGGCATCATTAGAAGGTCATTACGGAGGCATTGGGTTGAAGCTGAAGATGATCCATAGTTTGTAACTGCCCCACATTGGCAGTTAGGATCATTGTTGTGAATATGGTTTATCTCCTCTTTGATAATCCAAGCTATAAAAGCTGTACATTTCCGCTTGTCAAGTAGACGAGTAGTAAGATTCTTAATTGAATAAAAGATTACTAGACAGAATCTCTTGTCCTGTTTTCATTACAATTTATTCAATTAAGAATCTTACTACTCGGCTACTTGACAAGCGGAAATGTACAGCTTTTATAGCTTGGATTATCAAAGGGGAGATAATCCATATTCACAACAATCATCATCAGTAGTATATTGCCATTTCTGAAGGTTGGATCTATAGCAACCAACTCCAGTTCAGAGGTAATTCAAGCAGGACCAGAAGGGCCAGGAATCACTGAAGCGAAGCCAAGGGGGGGGATTTTATGGTTTTAAGGTGGCTGCACCACAGGGACAGAAGCTCATTCAGAGCTGTTGTTCAATGGTTCATCTGAATGTAGAAATCTGTGTTTTGACTTGAGTCATTAGTTCACAACTGTAGAGTGGATGACGAGGGTCGGTTTCCTGCTTCAACTTCTCAAGTTGGAATTGGACTGTCCTTCTCAATGCCATTAAACAAGTAGAGGCCATTTACTTTGGTTGGCTTGAGAAACCCAGTGATTGATCTGTAAGAGGCGTTTAAAGGAGGGTCGACTTTCTTTGCATGTGATGATCTACTGCACACTGGTGAGGCATACTCTGCTGTCGAGTACCAAAGAACAAGGACTGTGGTGCGGATTGTACCGGCATGGGCACCCAATTTGGTGTTAACCAGTTTCTTTAGGATGTTGTTTCTTGATCCGATCTTCATCCGTGATCGGTCTATCAATTAACATATCACCAGTGACATAAACAAATGACATAGAAGTCCTTTTCATCGACCACTAATGTCGAAAAGGGAAATATAGATTTACCACTCCTATCTGCTCTTTCTCCATCCCTTCTGTAACCCCATGCGTGATAGTGGCCTCCAGCCTTGCTTGGGGTGATACGCTTAAGATTAAGTTTATAGTAGAGTATAAAAAGATAGACACTGGACGGGTTTGAATTGTGCAAATATTTACCCGGAAAATGGTCTCTTTTGGGTGTTAGTTTTAACCTTCTGCAGAGGTTCTTGATGGCGTATTCTAAGCCCTACCCACAGGTAAGACAAATATTTTTCGGGAATATTTCTTCTTTGTGCATACCTCAGATGTTGGTAAAACTAATTTAAATTTAACAAAAAGGAAATTGTAAACAAAGAAAAGAGCACTGAACAATTATGTAATATCGGTACAGCGAATGCTGGACAATCCCGTCACAGATGAAGAAGAGACTTGAAACAATAGAAATCTGGTTCTACAGAAGGATTCTGAGGATGCCATCGATGCCAAAAGAAAATGGAAGCAAAATGGACACTCATGCATAGCATCGGAAAGGCGAAATTTCTAGAGCTTAGAAAACTTGATATTCACGCGACATACTGAAGGCAAGAGGAACGGAGGGGAACAGAACATAATCTATATAACGAGATTGTGTAAATGGTTAGCGGAACAAGAATTAGGAGAGATAGCAAAAAGACAAACTTTACCAATGGTTACAAAGCACAGAAAGATGTGGAAAGCCATGATCATCCACGTCCTGAATGGACACGACACATATTTTTGCCTGTGTAAGCATGTAAAAATACGGCACCAAATCAGAACGCGCATTGGATTAACGAGAAAAGCTAAACAGGAAAAAGAAAAATTTCGTTACAGCGCTGAATTGCTATGTGATATAATTCCTGTTGTATGGCAGTGAATAATGGACAATCTCTCCACGGCTGATATGAAAACTGGAGGTAGCCGAAATGTGGTTCTGCAGTAGGATACTAAGAATTCTATGGATGGAGCGAGCAAGCAACTAGTTTGTCTTAAAGAAAACGTTAACAAAAAGAACACTTATACTTAATCAGAAAGAGACTGGTGACGTTTCTTGGGTACATAACGAGGGAAAAAGGCTTGGAGAACTTGATCAACACATGGCAAAATGAGGGCTATGGGGAATTCACTCACATCCCAGCATCAGAAACTAGCCTCGTGGTCACGGAAATAAAAGCATACTTGACAGGAAATAAAATGTACAGAAATAACAGTAAAAGCATGGTAAATTATATATTAATTTCACACCATTTATTTATATTTTTGTGTGTATTGGTGTGTATATTTTTTTAGGTTACAATTGTTTTATGTGATAAAAGGGAGAATTTACTGCGTAGTATTACTAGTCATATCACAGAGAGAAGTTACACACGTGTTGCCAAGGTTCATGGTGAAGAGACTGAATTTAACGTTTTTTGGCGAGATGTCCGTATTTCCGGCCGGAACAGTTTTTGTTGCATACTGGGAGTATTTTTATTATTTTTAATTTTTATTTAATTTATTTTATACAACATTTTTATGTTATTGTTTTATTTAATTTTATTTATAATTTTCATTATTATTATTATTTTATATTTTATTTCTATTTATTTATAATAATAATAATAATAATAATAATAATAATAATAATAATAATAATAATAATTGATCATCTTATATCAGGTTGCACGATATTGGCACCCACTGAATATAAAACCCGGCATGACAGAGTGGGCCAATATCTGCACTGGAAAATTTGCAACTCCTATGGGAAGCAAACTGAAAGAAACTGGTACGAACACCACCCAGACCCGGTTACGGAGATAGGACCTGTTACAATTCTATGGGACTACACAATACACACTGACAGAACAATCAAAGCCAACCGCCCAGACATTGTTATTAAAGACCACAAACAAAATAAGTGCCTCCTTATTGATATGGCAGTCCCTGCAGACTGCAATGTATCTTTGAAGATATTCGAAAAACTGTCAAAATACAAGGACCTTGAAATAGAAATCTCAAAAATGTGGCAAATGGGAACATCAACAATTCCTGTTGTAGTTGGAGCCCTTGGGCTGGTTGGAAAAGATTCCAGTAGGCTGATTGAAGGGATCCCTGGAAGTCCATGCCTCAAAGAGATACAAAAAATTGTTCTGACAAGTACAGCCCACACTTTACGAAGGGCTTTATCTATGTAATTATTTTTTATTTTATTTTATTTTATTTTTTTTATTTTGCATTGAAAAGTGTCATGATACAATTTCTAACCTTAGGTCCCTGGGCGGGACCCGGAAAGAAATGTTTAAACGCCAGATATCAAAGAAAATAAAAATAATAATAATATCCATACAGGGCCACCTACCTGATGAGTTGTGTGAATGGATAGCGGCACGGAGGTGTAGGAGGTTTGGCGTAGGGAGAAAGGCTGCTAGGCGTCACCAGGGACTGTAGAGAGTCAATAACACAGACGTGCCTAGTATTATAAACCCGTTTTCCAGTTTTTATTATGTTTTCTTATCTTAGTCGTAAAAACAAAGTAGGACCTTTTCGTTTGGTCTCTATCTTTCGATCATTTGGTAAGTATCTTGTCCAACACGTACACCACCATCACACAAATTGATTTATCTCCGAAGGCCAGTGTAAAGAATAGCGGTTCTATTATAGAACAAAAGCTTGGGAAGTCACGCACATCTTTGAGTGCTATTATCTTTTCATTTTTCATCTCAAGATGGCCGACTTTCATGATAGAAAATTACAACTTCTCATATTGGGACGCAAAGTCACTTTTTGGTTTCCATTTGTGCGACATAGACAGCATGCGATCGAAAAACTGTCGTCTAAATTACGCAAAAATGAATAATAACACTGACATCCCATTTTTACAGATATATTTACCAACATTACCCAAAGAAATATCTTGAAATATAAAAGAGTAAATTTATTCAATAAAATCGCTATTGCCTTCAACTACAACCTCCAGATGACTACGGAATCTCCTGTAACTCATGTGGACGGTCTCCTTGTTTAAGTTTGTGAATGCTGCCATAATCCTTGCCTTCAGTTGCTGTTTGGTGAGTTAGGTGGTCAGATATAAGGGGTGATGTGGCCGCAGAAATTGTCTGACAGCCATGACTGAGTTCTCCTGCTTGTGTGGCATGGTGCAGAGTGCTGTTGTCAGATGTAGTGTCTTCCAGAAGCTACCCTCTTGATCCAGGGCAGTACTACCTCCTCAATGCACTTGAAGTAGGCCCCTATGTTGAGTCTGGGGACCTGTGGAAAGATGAATGGAGGCATAACGTCGCCATCACTAGTGATTACTCCAAACACCTTCGTAATCACCATTAGACTTATCCAACTCTTTCCAAATCCTCTGCAATGTCCTCAGAAAAACACCCAAACACCGTGAAACGTTCGTATTGGAGATTCCGGCGCGAATGCCAAACAGTACAGCATGCAGACATTCGGCGTGTCTTAAAACCAACCAATTTAACCCAACTTACGATGTCTTGTGAAACCAGCCTAGCTAACAAAGCTGCCTACGACAAGCGACCTTTAAGTGCAGAATGAGTCATGAGCGTTTATCTCAGTCACCATCTTCTCTATCGATTCTGTTGTATGTGCAGACGAAGCAGGTGATATGCATTTGTGTAGGCGAAGAGAGTTATTTAAAAAGAAATATTTTTCAAATTATTGGTGACGTCCAAACAATATAGACATCGTCGGGCAATTGTGTTCTGCGTTTTATGTTTTTTGCTTTTTACAAAACCTTAAATTCACTTTATGCGTTTATATTGCGCAGAAACGTGAAAAGATTTCGATAATGAACGGCCTAAATAATAGAGAAGAAGCCTTAATTTCTTTTCATTTTATTCTCCAGCCATAAAAAAAAATAAATTACCAGAATCTTATGAAAACGTTCTTCTTCCCATGAATAATTGCTTTTAATATAAAACTCCGACGTGTTTCATTTTTTTCTTTTTCCTAAAACGAAATTGTTTAAGAATAATAAAAATTTTAAGGATAATATATGAACTCTTAATTATTGATATTCCTGGGTGTGACGATAAACAACATTTGGCAGCAAGGACGTGAGCGATCATGGCTGTTCACAATTTCCTGTCCTTTGAAAGCTCTTAGTAATTTTTGTCTTTTTGCTATCTCTCCTAATCCCTGCTCTGTCATCCATTTACAAACGATCGTTAGGAAGGTTATGCGCTACTTTCCTCTGTGCCTTTTGCTTTCACTATGTCCTCTGTGTGTCAAATTTTCCAAACCCACTTTACTCATTATATCACGTAAATTTCAACAGTCTCTTTCTAATGTTAAGTGTCGTTTTAGTTTCTATTTGTTAAGTAGGTTATGTGTTGTTTTCCTCTATCCCTCTGTACGTTCAATTGGTCCTGTGAGTATCAAATTTTCCAATTCCTCTTTTTTCATTATGTACCCTAGAAATTTCAGCGGTCTCTTCCTGATGTGACGTATAAATTTCCTTTTTGTTTCCATTTTCTCTAAAATTTGCTAGGTAGGTTATGCGTTGTTTTCCTCTATCCCTCTTTGACTTCAATCTGCCCAGTGAGTATCAAATTTTCCAAGCCCTCTTTCTTCATTATGTGCCTTAGAAATGTCAACGGCCTCTTCCTGATGTTAAGTATAAGTGTCCTTTTTGTTTCCATATTCTCTCAAACTTACTAGGTAGGTTATGCGTTGTTTTCCTCTATCCCTCTTTGCCTTCAATGTGCCCTGTGAGTATCAAATTTCCCAAACCCTCTTTCCACATTATGTGCCCTAGAAATTTCAACCCTCTCTTTCTGATATTAGGAATAAGTGTCCTTTTCTATTCTATTTTCTCTCAAATATGGTAGGTAGGTTATGCGTTGTTTTCCTCTATCCCTCTTTGCCTTCAATGTGCCCTGTGAGTATCAAATTTCCCAAACCCTCTTTCCATATCATATATCCAAGAAATTTCAAATGTCTTTTTCTGATCTGATATATATATATATGTATGCCTTTTTGCTTCCGTTTTCCTAAGTGAGTCTGTGGGTCCTTCTCCGAACGTAAAACTCCACACTCCCTCCCGGGCGAGTGCTAATATGTCTATTGTCATACAGTTTTCTCCTACGCGCACACACCTTGGTATTTTGATCGGATTTTTACATATCGAGAGTAACCACTGACATCAAGGGAAGCCCGAATCTATACTCAGCGAGCAGAAGGTTAACTATTAGATCAATTCACAGATGCACCTGGTTTCTTTGATTAAAATTTGGTATATTTATAGGTTATGAGTGGTCCAAGTCAGAGATAGAGCGCTTATAGACGCGCAGAGTGTAGACATAAGAATCAAAACTACATGGTAATTGTTAGTTTTACACTTCAATGCGATTTTCCGACACAAATAGATGTGTGAGTGTGATTGCTTGTGAAAATAATTTTAGCATGTTGTATATATATATATATATATATATGAAGAAATATAGTGTTAAGGTGTGCTATATTTATGTGATAAAGTGCTCAATATCAGAGATAGAGCGTGTGTAACTATAAAAGTGAACATTGAAGTCAACACTTAGAAGCGACAGTCTGTTTCATGCTAGACGCAATCGTCAGGCCACGAGTGCTGCTATTTTTCTCGGATATTTATATGTACGGGTCAGTGGTACATTGTGGGTAATCTATTTTGGTGGTTATTTTACCGGAAGTCGTTTATTTGTTTATTTATTTATTTGGGTTAAATTATTTTCCATGTCATTATTTATTTTTATTTTTTTATTTTTTATTTTTATTTCTTATCTTATATATTTATTTTAATTTTAATCGGTGTTTTTATTAACGTAGTTATGTTAATAGTTAGTAGTTTGTTTATATCGCTTATTTAATAGTTTTGTTTATATATATATATATATATATATATATATATATATATATATATAGAACGAAATCTGACAAATTTTAATATCTTCCCAGTCTACCAGTGCGACTACAAAACCACCGAATTAATAAAGAAACATTTGAATAGCTATACTCAATTTATTGCATAAACTAGAGGTACGTCCCTCAAATTATATTATAACATATATTCCTCGCCATAATCGACATATAAAGCCAGTTACGTCCCTTGATTTTTTCATTTGTTTAAAACACAAGAGTCAACACGTGGGTATATAAAAAGTTACAAAGTTTTTTTCTGAAAAACCACTTGTAAGTAACACAATTTTTAATATTTCGCTGTAAAATATATGTATTATAAATATTACATATAAATAAATATAAATATTAGGTATTTGTTCCGATTCTTTCTCTCTCTCTCTCTCTCTCTCTCTCTCTCTTTCTCTCTCTCTCTATCTATCTATCTATCTATATATATATATGTATGTATATATAACATTTTATGCTCTTTTGTAGTCGGTTCTGCTCAGGTAATTTAATTTATTGCCACTCTTATCCTCAAAAATCCCAATGCATTTTCCTTACACGCTGTTTTGTTTTTCATTCTGACATGAAGAAGTTCAGCCGATTGCAAAACCAGTCGTTTATAAGCTTTTCTATTTTGGCTCATCATATCTCCACTTTCAAATTTCTCATGGTAGATATCCGCATTTTATCCTCATAAATGTTACATATTTACAACCAAGATTATGTTTACTGCATTCCCAAAACACAATATTTTTTTGTTTAAAATTTGGAAGGTCTGAGTAATCCTTGACAGTCCGTAGATTCAGTTTGTAATTTCAGAATCTGCTTATTTCTCGTTCTACTAAGATGAACGATTCATCAGATATATTGATTTTTTTTCTCTCAAGCTATTATCAAATTCCACAAGATATGCCCCCAATCGTAACATAAAACTGCATTGAAACTGTCGAATTATTTAATTGTATGGATATTGCTATCATAAATAATATAAATGAAGGCGTATTATGAATAAAAATAACTCTTACTTTTAATTATAATTTTTAAAGTTTAAAATGAGTTTCTAAAAATGAACAAAGCATTCTTGAAGATATATGTGGCGTATTATATATACGAGCACTCTTCGATAGTGATATCAGTAGGTGTCAACGGGACCGAGCTAGCACGGCACCAGGTAGGTCATCGTTATTTTGCACACCGCTCCTCAATTGTTACACACAAAAAACGTATATATATATATATATATATATATATATATATATATATATATATATATATGTGTGTGTGTGTGTGTGTGTGTGTGTGTGTGTGGTTTGTGATATATAGATTATTGATATCAAAACAATGAAATGGGGCACTATTTCCAACGTTTTTTTAAAAGAAATTTCAGTCATTGCTCACTTTTCAACCCAATACATTACCGCGTATGATTAGGCTGCTGTGTGATGGGTGTGTTTGTTTTATCGTAGAACCATCTCTAGATAGATTGCCTATTAAGACTAAAGAGCTTCTGTCTATCCATTAGAGAAGGAATTTGTTTTCGTGCGCCTATAACTAGCGACGGCTTCCGAACAAATTCTACCACTGAATTTCACTCACAATACTTGTATCAACCTGTGGTATACATTTCAGGCACTTCGTTGGATCAGCCTCTGGTATGGTTTTCAGGCTCTCCCTTTGATCAGCTTCTGGTATAGCTTTCAGACACTTCCTTGAATCAACCTCTGGTATGATTTTCAGGCTCTTCCTTGGATCAATCGCTGATATAACTTTCAGGCACTTCCTTGGGTCAACCTCTGGTATGGTTTTCAGGCACTTCCTTGGATTAACAGCTGGTATAGCTTTCAGCTTGGGTCAACTTCTGGTATGGTTTTCAGGCTCTTCCATTGATCATCCACTGGTATGATTTTCAGGCATTTCCTTGGATCAACCGTTGGTATACATTTCAGGCACTTCCTTGGATCAACCCTCTATGATTTTTAGGCTATTCCTTGGATCAACCTCTGGTATGGTTTTCAGGCTCTTCCTTGGATTAAACGCTGCTATAGCTTTCAGCTTGGGTCAAACTGTGGTATGGTTTTCAGGCTCTTCATTTCATCAACCTTTTGTATGGTTTTCAGGCACTTTCTTGGATCAGCCGCTGGTATAGCTTTCAAGCACTTCCTTGGATCAACCTCTGGTATGATTTTCAGGCTCTTCCTTGGATCAACCGCTGGTATCGTTTTCAGGCACTTCCTTGGATCAACCTCTGGTATCGTTTCCTGCTGAGATCGTATCCCCAGAACGACATATTTAAGAAGTTCCCTTCTTGATAAATCCTATGTAACTATGAACGAGAGATATTCCTCTTGAATTGTTAATCTTCCTTCTGTAAGAGAGACGGTTTTGTAGAAGGTCATGTCTCTGTTGAATGAGGTTTAATCCGCGTGAAAAACTCTTCTTCCAGATTAAGCAGACGCCATCTTCTTCATCAAGCTTAGCATGGGCGATGTTGAATAATGTGTGGCAATAGGACATTTTTTTGTTTACAGTGAGATTCGAACCCTAATCGCATGATCGGAATGCCAACACTCTAAACACGCCTTCACGCGCTCAGTTGAAATCTCTACTTTTCCTTACTATCACTTCTCCCATCTCGCAGTGTAATGGTAATGGATAGCGGCTCGGATTGAGGAATCAGAGAGCCGAGTTCGAATTTCAGTGGAATCCATTACATTCACCATGCAGTTCTGGGGAAGAATCTGTTTGTATGGATCTTCCTCTTTACCAATGAAATACGAGGGGAATGAGGATGCGGTGATTCAGTGTAAGTGGTATGGCGGGTGAGTATATGAATCAGAATAATTTTTTTTCATTCATAATTCAGCAGTGAGCGTGTTCGTTTCAAGATGTTACGACGCTTGTGCTTTCAACGCGGTTAATAAGAGGATTTTTTTTTTTTTTTAGCAGACATATTAGAAGTTGTAGTTTCCTTCGCCTGATTTCTAGCCATCGATAACTTTAATTAGCTCTGTCTCTGTGGCACAATCTCTTTTCAGAAGCGACAGAAGCTTATTCTGAGGAGACACAACGGGGAGATTTTCTATTATATCTCTCAGTTGGATTCCCAGTGGAAGAGCACTAGAATGACTTATCGTAAAAAGGCGACTGTCGCCACATTTATCCATTACTTTAGAGACTCAACACTGCAAGGACAAATGTTTCGGAAATGAAAAGCCTTCGCACATATTTTTTTTTAATGTCAATGATATGAAAATTCTTTGGTTAGAAAAAAAAATTTATTAAAACTTACAGTTTATTTGCTATAACATGATTCATAATTAAACCAAGAAAAGACAGAAATCCAATCAATAAATTTAGTACAGAGTAATACACACACACACACACACACACACACACACACACACACACACACATATATATATATATATATATATATATATATGAAAGTGGACACTGAAGTCAACACTCAAAGGGGACAGGCCTGATGATTGCGTTTACCATGAAACAGCCTGTCGCCTCTGAGTGTTGCTATCAGTGTTCACTTTTATATTTACATACGCTCTATATTTGATATTGAGCACTTTATCCCAGAAATATAGCACACCGTAAAACTATATTTCTTCATATATATATATATATATATATATATATATATATATATATATATATATATATATATATATATATATATATATACATCGTTCGTTCATTTGGGTTGTCTCAACAGCTATTGTGATGCGTCTAGTGTGGTAGTCTGTAGTGGTAGTGCTTGTCAATTCTCGATTTCAGTTACCGCCGCTGGCTAGCAGCAATGCGATACACACACACACACACACACACACACACACACATATATATATATATATATATATATATATATATATATCCATTACATTCACTTACGTGCTAATACGCATGCGCGAAATTAAAAATATAAAATGGCGACAATTTACTCATCGCACCCTGTATATATATATATATATATATATATATATATATATATATATATATATATATATATATATATATATATATATATCTTTACACACACAAATACACGCGCACAGACAGATATATATATATATATATATATATATATATATATATATATATATATATATATATATATATATTTATCACTTTAAACATTATTTTTTTAGTGGATAGTCATATATATATATATATATATATATATATATATATATATATATATATATATATATATATATGTAAAAGGAAAAACAATAGAAAAACTGTAGTTTTAGCCGACGCGGTTCGTCCAATGTCGGCTAAAATTAGTTTTCCTATTGTCCTTTTCCTTTATACATATTGTCTTTTTCCACTGGTTAATTCTGAGACATTTTTATATACATTTATATATGAGATAACGATATATTTTTTCATATATCAAGAACAATATTAGGGAAAAATGTATGACAGAGTGGAAAAAAGTTTTCTTGTCACGTGTTTCGTCCTTTAGAAGTTCGTCAGACAAATTTAATCCGATCATACCCTAAGGAACGAAACAGGTTAAGTAAATCTTTTCCCCATATATATATATATATTTTTGTGGGTGAGACTTTGTGTCATGTCCTTCACCTTTTAGGACATTGCACTAAAGACCATCTATTTATAAGCATTAGTCTGATTATAATCTTACGGAACATTCCCCAGTGCCTCAATGATTCAATGCTGAAGTTCCTCTAGGCTTGTAGGAAGACTGGGGAGATATAGACCTGTTCTTTCACATATTCCCGTAGAAGCAAATCATAAGGTCTCACCTAAGGTGAGCATGGTTGCCATTTCAAAAGTACATTGCTATTATCACCGGCATGCTCCATCCATCTTCCTGGTAGATCTCTTTGAGACAAGTCCGCATAGTCAATTTAATCATTACTATACACCCGGTATAATAAAAAGGGATAAAAACAAAATTCGCTTGACGAGGAAATGGAACTAATGTCTTTAATTTAATACCAAAATTAAATTCAAAGGCTTTAGCTTCCATTTTTGAAACATGGTTATCACTCTGTAGCGAAAAAAAAATATTTTAAATCAATTAATTTATAATATTAATGCTCTGTAAATTTACATTGAGCACTATTGTGTAAAAATAAAAAATATCTATAAGAACACAGGATTTTATATCTTACTGTTCTTTATATATATATATATATATATATATATATATATATATATATATATATATATATATATATATATATATATATAATGTGTTAAATAAGAGTAAATTTTCCATCTTTTCCTTACTTCACTCAGTTTTTTGCTCGTAAATTCTTTTCAAATTCTACTTTTGACTCACCTGGAGTATATTTACCTGACTTTCCTCTTAGAACTGAGTCTCTATTGAGTGATATGCATATAATATATATAATATATCTATTGTAAGCATTAGTCTGATTATAATCTTACGGAACATTCCCCAGTGCCTCAATGATTCACTGCTGCAGTTCCTCTAGGCTTGTAGGAAGAGTGGGGAGATATAGACCTGTTCTTTCACATAGTCCCGTAGAAGCAAATCACAAGGTCTCAACTCAGGTGAATATGGTGGTTATTTCAAAAGCACATTGTTATTATCACTGGCAATCCCAATCCAGGTTGATTCTCTTTGAGGTAAGTTCGCTTAGTCAAATTAATCATTACACATTTAGTTAAAATTTGAGATCATTTGAGAAAGAATTGGCTATTTTATTTATTAGACAGCAAAATGATGTCAATTTTTGTAGGGTCACCCTGTATCGCCCTTTAGGGCATTGCACTAAAGACCATCTATTATAAGCAGAGTCATATATATATATATATATATATATATATATATATATATATATATATATATATATATATATATATATATCCTCATAATAGGCACTTCTTTCCCCCTACCTTTCAACATTCTCACTCAGTAACCCTCTACCTTGACTGGTTCTTTGGCTTTGTATCAAGCGATCTAACTCAAAAAACAAAACAAAACAGCAAGAAACCTGTTTAATCTGACAGTGTGAGAGGTAGATAAAAATCGCTTTAAACTACAAAATATAGGAAATTGTGGTGAGCTATGAACGCCGACGTCCTGCATAAAGAGAGTAACATTCAAGAAGAAGAAAAATGAATAATAGCAAAAAGAAACAAACCAAATGAGAAATGTTGAAGAAATAATGAGATGGAATAAAATAGACGAAAGACAAAAAAAATCGACACGACGGAACTGAATAGGGGAACTCGGAGACAGATAAGACACTAACGGACATATATTAAAGTGACTGCAGGAAATTAGCTTAGAAAGACAAAAATAGAACTGTTCAAAGAAAGGAACTTTGGCAGAGCTGACAAATGGTACAAAAACGGACGAGAATTCTTCATGAGCACCTCTGAAAAGCACTCGACTCCTTCCACTATGCTCTTGCTATACAAGAGTCAGTTAGCACCGAAAAATAGAACATTGTTGCCATATCTGGGTTGGAGCTGCCCACTCCTCACTGCCTAGCTTCGAGGGATAGTTCAAAAGCGTTTCCACGGCATTGTGGAACGTTCACTTACGTACGTTTCGAAAGGTATGAAATTCATCTACTCCCTCCAACTATGGGTTAAAAATAATAGGACTTCTATCTCGAAAAATCTTTTACAATTCTCAGAAAAAAATGTTAATGCAATAATATACTTAATTAATATAATCCAAAATATATTTCGGCTCAAATAATCAACAAAAAGTAGATAAGCCCTCTAAAAAAATCGATTTCTCACTGACGAAATGTCCGAAGATTATCGCTAATCTATCGCTATTTCCATGGTAAATGTTCAAATGAGCTACAGACCTTTACACCCAAGATATTATTCCATGTTCAGTATGCCAATTATCCTCATTCTCTTTGTATTCCTTTGGTAAGGAGTAAGTAGTTGTTAAAAGAGTACTGAGCTGTTACGTGACAACTGTCCTCCTTTACGTCAGCGAATGTTGAACGGTCTCCTGAGACTCGAGGCGGCAGAGGCATGGTTCTACAGATGGATGCTAAGGATATCATGGACCGGGCGTGTGAGCAACTGTAAGGTTTTGGAGAGGATGCAAACAAGGAGGAAGCTTATACTTAACATCAGGAAAGAGGCAGCTGAAATTTCTGGGGCACATAATGAGAAAGGAGGGCTTGGAGAATCTGATACTCACAGGTCGAATTGAGGGAAAGAGAGACAAGGGAAAACAACGCATGACATACCTGTTGGGCTTAAGCAAGTGGATGACAGAACATGGCCTGGCGGAAGTATCAAAGGGACAAAACTTAGTGATAGGTGGGAGTGGGAAGCCATGATCGCCTACATCCTGAAGGTACACGGCACTTAAAAAGAAAAGAAAGAAGTTTCACTCAGACAGCTTCTTCTCCAGCAGTGTTACTTTGTGGAACAGACTCATGAGAGGATATGTCTCTGACTACTACAATCTTGACCCTGTCAAGTTTCGGGCCATCTACCCTACATAATATACACATCTTACTTCCTCCTTTCCCTCCCTTACACCCTTACAAAAATCTCACTTGAATGGCTCTTAGGCCTTGTATTGGGTGAATTCAAATTAATAACTATGTTGCACTACCCAAACCTCACTTGGCATCCTTGACAATGTTCAAAAGCATTTAGATGTCCTTGTGGGTGATGAATTATTTTCAACACTATGGTCCTTTTCTCATAGATAGAATGACACAAGCTTATTGCTACTTTGTTGCTATTTCCATGACAAATGTTCAGAAGGGCGACATACCAGTTCAGACCTTTACACTTGCCACTTCCACGTACTCGAATCATCCCCATTCCCTTCGTATTCCATTAGTAAGGAGAAAATTCCACCCAGACAGATTCTTCCTGAGAACTGCTACTTAGTTGAATCTCTTCAAGTTTGCACTCCACCGTTATCGCAGCTTACGGCCACATCATATTGAAACATCTGTTCCTATGCGCTCAACAATTTTAAGTAAAGTCAAGCTTGGCTAGTACCTCGATAGGCAACCACTGGGGAATACCAGGTGCTGTAAGCTTGAATGTGCGGGTGGTGTAATCGATAATGGCTCGGAATTGTTAATCGGAGTTCCAATTCCAGTTGGTTTCCTTATATTCACTTACGAGCAAATAACCCCGAGAAATGTATAAATCCACCTCTTCTCCCCCAGCTATGGGTTAATTAGTAAGACTTCTATCACTAAATCATTATTATCGCCAAAAAATTGTTATGGCCTAAAATAAATGTTTATGACTTTAAATAATGTGTAAATGGTTGATAAACCATAAAAAACAAGTCAATCATAAATCAAACGTTAACAATCGATCATATCCCCATAATCTGCGTTCTGATGAACACTAGTATGAAAAATGTAAAATTTTATAGATGTTTGAAGATTAAACCGATCACTAAATTCAGAAGTTCTATTAAAGTCCAGTGTTGTAAACAGAGAATAAATCTTTAGGTTTTTGCCACTCTCCAAGGCCCGATATAGGCATTAGTTACAGGATTTATTATGGATGAGCATAATCTTAATAACATCAGATAGGCAAATTACACTATGTTGTTGGGAGACACAGCAAAAAGACTACGGGTAAAAGCAAGAAGAAATCATCAACCGTCAATTGTAAGACGACAAAATATATGGTTATCTGCAAGAACAAAAAAAAGCCCTAGATGAGAACTACAAATTGGAAATATCAAAATTGTTTAAATATCTGCGAAATGTTTTATCTGAGGATGAACAATGTGACACTGAACACGCACTGGAATAGAAAATGATAGCTTCCAAAAGTAAAAAAAAAAGTATTAAGAAACATGAAGATTTCGTTAGAAACAAATAAAAGAGTGTAATATCAATCCTCATATATAAGAAAAAAATGCCCGACATTCGCTTAACAGAAATGTGGTTCTACAGAAAGATGCTGAGAATACCATGGACTTAACATGTGAGCAAAGAAGTTTTAAGAAAAATAGAAGCAAAAATGATATTTGTGCTTGGAATGAAAAAAGAAACTGTTGAAATTTATGGCTCACAGAATGAGGAAAGATGTCTTAAGCAGGAAGATTTCGTCATAAACAAAGAAAAGAGTGCTGAACTACTTTACAATATCAATCCTTTTGTATAACAATGAATACTGGACAATCAACACTGCATGATGACTGTGAGTTTCTCAGGCAGTTTACAGATCAGGTGTCTCTTTCCATATATATACCGGGTGTAACAGCAAGATTTTCAAATTATGTAATAGCAGTATTATCCATCTCACAAAATGTTTAATATAAAAAAAAAAAACAGGAAAAAAAAACTGAGTTTCTTTTTTCCAGGTTTTCAGATAAGACGTTTAGCCATCGTGACACCATTTGTTGTAAGGATCACTGAAAAACAGCTAAAAAGAGAGCAGTTTAAAATTGTTTTGTGTCAGACCCACTGTCTTCCGAAATGAGCAATGGTGAGACGAAAAAGATCCTTCAGGCCCTCAATAATGGTACCAGCATTCATACAAGAACCATCAAGAGAAAGGTGAATAAATTTTAAAATGAGGGAACAGTAAAGAGGAAAATTGGATCAGGAGGTCACAGCAGGAAGGAAAAGGGATCATCATTTCAACTTAGAGCTAAAGAGATCAATTAGAAAATATCCAACTCATTTCATAAGGCGTTTGGCTCGTGAGTGAGAAGTTTCACCTTTCACAGTCCAAAATGAAGTGGAAAAGATTTGAAAATGAAATCGTACGTGAAACATGTGAGGCAACTTGTTACTCCAGGACAGAAAGTCAGAAGGTTGAAGGTGAAGATCATCTTGAATAAGATGGAAAATGATCCTGGAATATCTATCTATCTATCTATCTATCTATCTATCTATCTATATATATATATATATATATATATATATATGAACTTTATTTCAATACTTCCTGAGCTTCCGATCTTTAATTAATCATGAACATGTCATTTCGTTTATGATCGATTTCATCGCGATTCTTCTGTTAAGCTTAGAGAGTAATTGTACATTCTTATTGCTCAAAGTAGAGTCGAATAATGTTATAAAAACCTCGGAGAATTCTAGTAAGATATCTTTAATCATTTCTAAGATACAAAGGTTTTGAACTTAATCTAACAATTAGACAATTTGGCTGTAACACGATTTGGATAATTTTACTGTTACACTCGCTATATATATATATATATATATATATATATATATATATATATATATATATATATATATATATATATAATTATTATAATATTTAAAAAAGAAATAGGATTCCTTCGCTACATAAGAGTTCTCATGTTTCAAAAACGAGAGCCGAAACCCTCTAATAATATAAGCTCTACCTGGAGCACTGTCTTTTTAAAAATAAAAACAAAAATACTAAAGAACTCCGGATTATTTAGCTAACGTGTTCTTTCCTATTTTTCTACATATCTGCACACACACACACACACACACACACACACACACACACACACACACACACACACACACACACACACACACACACACACACACACATATATATATATATATATATATATATATAGTGCTGGTGTTAATAAAAAAGTGCTCGATTTAATAAAACAATGTTATTAAATATATATTATTGACCTTCGACTTGAATACTGGTTATTATAAAGCATATACCATATATACTATATCTTGCAATGAGAAAGGTTATAAATAAATGTTTGTGTTCCTATATATATATATATATATATATATATATATATATATATATATATATATATATATGTATATATATATATATATATATATATATATGTATATATATATATATATATATATATATATATATATATGTATATATATATATATATATATATATATATATATATATCGATATGAGTAATAACAATCTTCTGAGATGACAGTGAATGCTGGAGGATCTCCTCTCAGATTACAATGAGAATGGAAGCAACAAAAATGTGATTCTACAGAAAGAGGCTGAGAACTTCATGAATCTCAAAAGACATTGCGAAGAGCTACAAAGGACATCGAAGATGTGGAGAGCAAGGATCACCCATTACCTGAAAAGACACGGCATATGGAAGAAGTATCCAAATATGTGGTATGTATATGCAATACAGACATATATATTCGTTAAGATCTGGCACACAGGTAAATTAAAACATGGAAAAAAAGAAAAAAGAAAAGCAAACAGAATGTGAAGGGATAAATAAAAAGGTCTTCCTTGTAGCGTGTCTCCGAGTGACGTACGGTACAACCGGCGTGATATGCTTTATTCTTATTTTTCAGCATGCAAGGTGTTCCCTCGTTCGCCGAACTGTAATTGGCTACGACGTTCATCTCTGCCGTAAACTAAACTGTAACTTGCTATCCTCATCAAAGGCCCTCACATGATTCTCAAGTGTCCCTTAGAAATTAGAATTAGTAAATTCGTCTTGTCTAAACGGAAAAAAATGCTTTCTCTATCTCGACGTAGCCATTGTAAATAAGGGCACTTCGACGTGGTGTAATGGATAACAAGTTTGTATCGCTAAATCAATTACAACTGAATAGAGTGTTCGATCCTCACTGGGTGCCCCATACTTTCAGCCTTGTGCCACATCTTAAAAAAACACAATCCTCATCGTAAATAAAAAAAAAAGAAGGTAATCTGTTTGATAATAGATGTTGTCTTTCCATTCAACCCCCGAGGTTTTTTTTGGGGTTTTTTTTTTAGCATTTCACGCCGGGCAAGGAGGGAGTGCCAATATTGAGGCCATATGAATGGATATTAGATTATATTCTAAGGTCAACATTAGGCTCTTCAACCAAAATGAGCAATGGTGAGACGAAAAAGATCATTCAGACCTTCAGTAATGGTACCAGCATTCATACAAGAACCATCAAGAGAAAGGTGAATAAATTTTAAAATGAGGGAACAGTAAAGAGGAAAATTGGATCAGGAGGTCACAGCAGGAAGGAAAAGGGATCATCATTTCAACTTAGAGCTAAAGAGATCAATTAGAAAATATTCAACTCATTTCATAAGGCGTTTGGCTCGTGAGTGAGAAGTTTCACCTTTGACAGTCCAAAATGAAGTGGATAAGATTTGAAAATGAAATCGTACGTGAAACATGTGAGGCAACTTGTTACTCCAGGACAGAAAGTCAGAAGGTTGAAGGTGAAGATCATCTTGAATAAGATGGAAAATGATCCTGGAATATCTATCTATCTATCTATCTATCTATCTATCTATCTATCTATCTATCTATATATATATATATATATATATATATATATATATATATATGAACTTTATTTCAATACTTCATGAGCTTCCGATCTTTAATTAATCATGAACATGTCATTTCTTGAAGACGAGATTAAAATGGCCTTATTTTAATAAAAACAACACTTGAAGAAACATCGATTTTGTTGAAAAATTCACTCATTAAAAAACATTGACTCTGAAATTAGGGGTTCTGAAACATAAGTTCATTAGTTTAACAGCAGATCCACAACTTCTCACCAGCACTGCTTTTATCAAAACCTGTCGTCATACATGGCTGTGATGCGTGTGCTTGGTATACCTTTATCAGATTGGGCATCATGTTGGGTATATTGGGCTTTGTACATTTGTACCCTAGCGCCGCTTGGCTGACGTACTACCCTCTCACCCAATAATAATAATAATAATAATAATAATAATGTTTGTTGGATCGTTACTGCATGACAGCCAGACAGTTCCAAAAGATTTAAGGAGTCTATTTTAATCAGAGTTTCCCATGGGCTACACACTGAGCTGTGTATTTGATTTAGAGACAGAGACGCGAGCCAACTCGTCGTAATGTCCCGTCAACATATTTATTGCTCTCAGTAACTCCACAACTTTTGCTAGTGCGCAGTCTGAATAACTTTGTAAATTATTGGCCACATTTGTGCCGAATATGGCTGCAAACCTTTAATATTATCATCAGTATTAATATTATTATTACTAGTAGCGGTATTAATATTAGTAGTAGTAGTAATATAAACGCTACAACGCGAAGGGTATCTATCACCGAAAGAGTAATAGTAGTCGAATATCAATACTTTTATTAAATATTAAAAAAGCGGTAGTCTTATCTAGTTGTCAAAGTCTTTAAGTAGCCTGAATATGCATACAAATAAGACGGAATCATAAAGAAATAGAATAAGGAGACTATAAAAGGAAGATAAGCAAGAAGGGTAGAAGGAGGAGAAGGGGAAGTGGTGGTTGATGAGAGAGAAGAAAATAGAATATAGAATATGCTGTGGGGGAAATAGGTATAAAACCGACGTAGCGAAAACCGGTTTATCGCCTTATTTACCGGCACTTATACAGCGAGCACAGACTTCAAAATTACATATACGATAAATTTCAACTAATACATTTGCATAAAATTATAACAAATATCTTGAAAAAAGATGGAGCCAAAAGTGGTGTTCAATCTTTTATTTGCTCACTCTTTTTCAGGAGATAAGCGATTATGGCTCTCCATAATCTCTTGCCTTTTGACCCACTACAAATCCTCTTTGTCCCTGTTCTGCCATCCATTCACACAAACTCGTCAAGCAGATGATCATGGCGCTCCACAGTTTCCTATCTTTCCTTGCTCTAAGTAACTTTTTCCTCTTTACCATCTCACTTAGTCTTTCTTCCTTCTATCTATTCACACAAACCCGTGAAGTGGATGATCATGGTTCTCCACAACTTCCTTTCTTTTCTTGCTCTAAGTAATATATAATTCTTTCCCATTCCTCGCTCTCCTTGTTCTGTCATACATTAACAAAACCCCTTTTGGAGGATCATGGCTCTTCACAACTTCTCATCTTTATATGCTTTATATAACTTGGTGACTCTTTACCATTCCTCTTTGTCCATGTCCTGTCACCCATTTACGCAAACTCATTAAATGGATGATCGTGGTTCTCCACAACTTCCTTCCGTTTGTTGCTCGAAGTAACATACAGTTCTTTATCGCTCCTCGCTGTCCTTGTTCTGCCAGACATTCACACGAATTCCCTTAAGCAGATGATCATGGCTCTCCACAACTTCCTTCCTTCCGTTTGTTGCTCTAAGTAACATACAGTTCTTTATCGCTCCTCGCTGTCCTTGTTCTGTCAGACATTCACACGAATTCCCTTAAGCAGATGATCATGGCTCTCCACAACTTCCTTCCGTTTGTTGCTCTAAGTAACATACAGTTCTTTATCGCTCCTCGCTGTCCTTGTTCTGCCAGACATTCACACGAATTCCCTTAAGCAGATGATCATGGCTCTCCACAACTTCCTTCCGTTTGTTGCTCTAACTAACATACAGTTCTTTATCGCTCCTCACTGTCCTTGTTCTGCCAGACATTCACACGAATTCCCTTAAGCAGATGATCATGGCTCTCCACAACTTCCTTCCGTTTGTTGCTCTAACTAACATACAGTTCTTTATCGCTCCTCACTGTCCTTGTTCTGCCAGACATTCACACGAATTCTCTTAAGCAGATGATCATGGCTCTCCACAACTTCCTTCCGTTTGTTGCTCTAAGTAACATACAGTTCTTTATCGCTCCTCACTGTCCTTGTTCTGCCAGACATTCACACGAATTCCCTTAAACAGATGATCATGGCTCTCCACAACTTCCCGTCTTTAGTTGCTTAATGCTCTGTTCTGCCACCCATCTACACAAACTCTTTCAATAATAAATGTTTGTCCTTCTCTTGCTTTCAGTATTATCCGCGAGTTAAATTCGACAGGCCTTCTTTCCTTATTATATATAAATTATAAACGATATATTAAAGAACTACAAAAATTACAATCTTGCTTTATGCAGCAATGGATTTCATAACGCTGGAGATTATAGAACTCTACGAGTTCATTCCCGTTGCTAATTTTTATACCTTTACCTTCCACCTTTATTTCTTCACTGTTATCTATTCAGATAACTTCATTAAGCAGATTACACGTAGTTTTTCCCCCTATTCATCATATCCTGCGAGTATTAAAATTTCTAGGCCTTCTTTCCTTATTATGCATCCCAGAAACTTCATCCCTCTTTGATTTTACGCATGAGATTTATTGTAGTTCATATTTCCTTTAATACTTTATCCTTGTTAATATATTCCGACCATGATATTCTCAACATCCTTCTGTAGAACAACATCTCTGTTGCTTCAAGTCACACCTTCATCCTTAAGCAGATTGTCTGTTTGATCGTCTCTGGTTGTTAAGTTCTCTCAAGACCTCAAGATTAAGACCAGATATGCTTTGACATGAAAATTAAAGTTTTATCATCACAAACCAGACCCAGAGTTTTCTCCAATTCTGATGAACGGTTGTACTGTCAATGAGGCTCATTGCTTTGATCGTCTATTGGTTATAAAGTTCTCTGAAGACCTCAAGATTAAGACGAGTTATCCTTAAGCTTAGGTATCATTACAAAGCAGACCTGTTTTATCAACTCTTGTTGAACAGCAGCAGCAGTAGCAGTAGTAGTAGCAGTAGTAGTAGTAGTACTAGGAGAAGAAGAAGAAGAAGAAGTAGTAGTAGAAGAAGAAGAGAATAAAGGAAGAAGAAGAAGAAAGGGAAGGAGAATAAATAACTTGTGGATGAAATAAATAACAAGTAGATACTTGGGGAAGAATTAAAAGAAATAATATACACTTCCTTTTTTTTAAAAATTTTTTTTATAATTCAGTCGGAAGCCAGACTTAGCATTATGTCCGACTTACAAGATGGACAGAAAAGGACGAAGCAACATCCTCTGTTTTCCCGAGAGCAGCACAGTTTGTAAGTACTCACTTCAACCAGGCCAAGTGGAAAAAATGCTGTACTTGGGGTAATGCCAGAAGTTCAACAATTCTTGGCCGGCAACGTATGATGTAAAAAATGATGGCCGGAACGTTCTGGCGTGTGCAGACACGACAAACGGTGTGATCAGTGGACAGCAGTGAATTTTTTGCTTTGGGTCGACAACCAAACGCAATGTCACACTCTATACGACATTTTCTCAATGCATTTATGAATTACCCTGTCAAAGATCGTTCAGCGTAGAATTAAGAAACAGAAAGAATGTACACTTCATGCTGGGTCGGTGAAGATTGTTAAGAAAATGCAAACTGTCAGTTTAAATGAAAATTCTTTTCATTAGCACTCAGAATAGTACATGTAAAATCAACGATCCCCTTGAATCCCCGGAAAATATAAACTTTCAGATATGAATAAAATATGTTTAAGGAGAGTGTATGATTAAAGGCAAACGTAAAACTTCGCTTTACCGACGCGTTTCGCCCCATTAGACAATTTATCAAGGTAAATGACATTTAGCTAGAAGGGGACGAAACGCGTTGGTATATAGGGAAGTGTTCCATTTTGCCTTTGTTTGTGTATATATATATATATATATATATATATATATGTGCATAACTCTGTATTGAGTATTCTTTTAAAAATAGTATTTTGTGGTTATTGAAATGTATTCAGTATACAGCAATCCTATACTTGGGTATAATATATATATATATATATATATATATATATATATATATATATATATATATTGAGTCAAATCTCATGGGGGCAGTGACCGACAACAACTACCAATCATCAGCATTTAATATATAAAACTCTGTCATTTATTATGCCATTGCACACTCTTCTTTCCAGTGTGCAATCTTAGGCAGACTCTTTTGAAAGCTGCTTATTCTTATCTATCTATCTATCTATCTATCTATATATATATATATATATATATATATATATATAAATATATATATATATATATATATATATAAATATATATATATATATATATATGGAAATATATATATATACATATATAAATATATATATATATATATATATATATATATATATATATATAATTACAAAAAAATATTTCCTTGGGTACACGTGTTAACATCTCGGTTTAAAATCACCGAATTGTGAAGTAAACGTCTAACGGCCTGGATCCTCAAAAATCTTATTAAAAAAAGTATGACTATCGACAGGGGTCAAAACGACATAAACTTTTTCTGGGAAACCACAATTAGCTAGGCGTGTCTTCGGCCACAGCGGTCTTGATAACAAGTCAAGCTCCTCGAACGAATTCTCCAGAAAGTGAATGCTTAATAACTTAATCATTTTGTAAACGGAATCATGATTTTCGGTACACAACTGCACAAGCTGTGATGACACCCAAGGTCGGCTGTATATGCGTATACACCCGGCTCACTATGCACACAGGTTTGTCTCACTGGCCGTGATCGAATTCAACAATGAATAACGACAAATGCTTTTCAAGACAGTGACTGGGAAATAGCAAACAATACAATTTCTCATTTAATCGGCAATGTCTTCCTTCGGCTTCGAAAAGATGAGAAAAGACGCTTACATTCACTGCCCGACCGTTTCGGCGACTGCTCTCTCACTCACTGCTCGCCTATTCCTCACTGATTCCGAACTTCCTGACTCATTATATGGATACCGTCTGGGGTCCCACCACTTCCATCCCTCCACTTGTGTTCCGGAAAATGATACCAGCTTTTGGTTGGTCAGTTATTCAAAGGACTCTACTTTTATGATTATTTACAATTATATGTTTGCCAATTTAAAAGCGGGCTGGAAACAGGAATCCTGAAAAATCCTGGTCATTAAATTGACTTAAAAGGTAAAGGAATCTATCTCTTTATCTCCTATTGATGAGTGAGGAATCGTATTGCTACGCAACACAACTGCTTAGTTCTGTGTGACAGGTAATCATAATAGCGAATGTAATTATCCCCTAAACCGGCTTCCCTTAAACTAATAGAATCCTCACTTAATCGAATACTAAAATTAAAAAATTAAAGGGAGATAACTATTTTAAAATTATCTCTCATTTTAATTTTTTTAGTTTTTTTTTTTTTTTTTTTTTTTAAGCGTATCACCCCAAGCAAGGCCGGTGGCCACTATCACGCATGGGGTTACAGAAGGGATGGAGGAAGAGCAGATAGGAGTGGTAAAGGAAGGGATGTGGAGAAAGAGAAGGACGGAGGGTCGATGAAGGCAGGGGGGTTACGGAAGATATAGAGCGAGAGCAGATAGGAATGAAAGATGTCAGGAAGTGGAGAAGGGAAGTGGATAGATCAAGGCAATTAGAGATGACGATTGACACAACACTTAAACCGTTGGAGATTGTATTTGTCAGGGAAACAGTAATAGGGAAGGGAGTTCCATAGGCGAGATGTGCGAGACATGAAGCTATTGGAGTAGAAAAGACGTCTACATCTAACAGTTTCAACGGTGAAGGGGTGGGAACGGGATGCCAGCCTCGTAGGACGCTTAAATTCACGAGGCTTAGGGACAAGCGAAAGCAACTCCTCGGAGCAATTACCGTGGAAGTACTTGTAGAAAAGGCAGAGCGATGCAACATCGCGTCTGTGAGAGAGCGACTGCAGACGAGATGACAGATCAGGGCCAATCACATTGCATATCCGTCTCTGGATCTTATCAAGAACCCTGAGGCAACACGCAGGGGCCCCAGACCATAAATGGCAGCAATACTCCATGCAAGGTCAAATGGTAGACTTATAGACTTGGAGGATCGATTCCGGGGAGAAGAATTTCCTGGCTCGGCACAGGGAACCAACTTTTCTTGCGGTGGATGATGCAATTGACTCGATGTATTTGTTCCATCTCAGATCAGCGGACAGCGTGAGACCGAGCAGCCGCAGAGAGGAGCTCTCGAGAAGTTGGTCCTCAGATTTACGATAACTAATACATTTTTCTACATATATTAATCACTGAAATCTTAATTCACGTAATAATGTTGATTTATATTTTCGTTTTAATCGAGAAACATATAAAAACGAGTAAAAATGACGAAAAAAACATTTAAAAATTTATCTTACCTAAGATGTAGATATAAACTAAATATTTCAAAAAGTACGTACCCACCCACAAAAATAGTGAAAAAGAGTATACCATTACTAAAAAGCTCCCAAACTTTATAAAAATAAAGTTTTCTTGTGATGCCAACGAATACTCGTTGTCAATTTTGTTTAGCTTGTTGCATTAGAGACTTTGTAATCGCAGATACAACTATACTAACGCCGTTCAACAATACTGGTGTCAGACGCCTTCAAATATCACTCGCGTTAATAGTACTTGCTCGATAATACTCGCTCGAATAATAATCCGCATAGTGATCCGAATAGAGAAATAATATAACGAATAGTATAGAGAATAGCGGTCCGTATAGTAATAGAGGATAAAGTAGAAATAGCGATCCGTATAGCAATAGAGGATAGACTAGAAATGGTGATCCAAATAGTAATAGAGGATAGACTTGAAATAACAATCGTTAGTCGTCACCTACTTCCTACATATATGCGTTTCCTCTATGGTCACGTGGTCTGCTTAATTCAATAATGGGATCGCCTGTGTTTGCTCACTGACGAGCTATGTTCAAACTCAAGTGTCGGCAACGACACTTTATTCCTATATAACAAATTTTATCGTCAAAATGTTTATGTTATAATTACGAGAAAAGACCAAAGTATTTTTTATTATTTAATGACATTTTTTAAATACTTTCTGACATGTTCTAAAATTTTGGTTAAAAATTTTCTCTTTCTTGCGTCAGCAGGTGGGCCAAAGATTAGTATGAGAAATTTAGTGGCTTTAAAGAAAAGCACTGTGTTTTGGAAATTCTTGCAAAAATAAAATAATTACCGGATGTTAATGAAATATTTAGGACTTATTCACAAGGAAATGAAATTATTTCTGAAATTTTGTATTTTAGAAAATCATGTAAAAATTATTTTTTCTTACATCTGTTACCCCCACATAATTTTATGGAATTTCCAGAAATTAAAAATCCACCCTCTTCATAATTTATTACTTAAAAGCAAGACGGCTTAGAGAATTTAAATCACCAATTTGTTTTTGTCAGAGAGAAATACCATTTACCGAAATTCTGCTCTGAATGGAAATTTTTTTTAAAATGCCATAAAATTATAACATTATTTAATTAGGAAACGTTTTAATTGCTTTTATAAATTCGATATATTAAGGAAAATATTGTCTTAAGAAAAAAAATTTCGATGAATAATCAATTTTATAAGAATTATTTTCATTTTTTTAATTTAAAAAATTTTAATTAGAACAATTTATGTTTTAAATTTTAAAAATGTTATATTAATTTAACCCTTTTAGGTGATATTATTATTAAGTAAAAACTATATTTACTAATCATAAAAGGAAAAGCTTAATTCAAATCATCAAAAACCAATATTTGAAAAAAAATTTGAATTTTTTTGTATGTATATAAACGCGCCGGTTTCTGTGGATACAGACGGCCATATACAACATTATAAGAAAAGAAGAAAAGAAGAGCGATAATTATAGTAAATTTAAAGCCGAATGTATCAAAATTCAATAACAGAATATGGAGAATATATTCTTAAATCTTTCAAATACTGAGTACTTAAAAATTAAAAGGCGTTCACGTCATATTCAATTATTTTTACCGCTAAAGTCTCCATAAGCAACATTAGATAAACATCAATCTGTCATTAAGCTGTCAAAATATCAATAGCTTGAATAAACAGCTACCGATCTGCTAAAAAATGCATTTTTGTGAGATTTTAAACTTAAAGGAAATAATGTGTTTCAAATCTGGTTAATTATACTATAAATCAGCTAATATTTGTCAAATAAAATTTTCGGGATTATATTTTATTTTTGGAAGATTTTTTAATAAAGAGAATTACATTGCGATGAAAGATGAGTAAAAATGAGCGCTAATCACCTATTTTAGAAAAAAATAATAATAAAGAATCAACAAACAAACAAAAATCTACTTCCGGTCAATTTAAATTAGATTTGAAATATAACAACATTTTTTGCTTCATGGAAATATTAATTCTAATCTATTAGCTTGAAATTAAAACTAAAATAAAAGCTTCAAGAAAGATTTTTCATTTTTAAAAATTATTTTTACTTTTTAGGTATCGCGTTTTCTGTGGTGGTACCTATTATTTTAATCGATTTTATTTAAATATTTTTTTATTTATTTTTGTTGCCCGAAAAAAAAAAGGCAATGAATGTCCGGGCTTTAATCTATTTCGACATTAAATATTCGTCTGAAGCAAACCAACTGACTGGTTGTTAGTCAATCACCAGCGTAAATAACTAACAATTAAATTAACGAATGTAATTTTTAAATGATACAGAATTTAAGAAAAGTACCATTCAGATATAAAAGTTAACACACACACTTTGATTTTCTACGTTTTGATTTTCTGCTGAAGTGAACCATTCGACGGAGTGAGGATTTGATTTAACGCTTTCGGTGAAGCCAGTTATTTTTTAACAAATGACATTCGTTTTTTATGAACCGAACCCATCCCATATATATCGCAAGCAGTTGTAAAAGCCTCGCCATTCGAGAATAAATAGCTAATTCTCAGAACAGTAATATTGTACCATGGGCTTTAATCCTAACAAGGTATCGTCTTGTGCCAAACTATTTTAAAGGCAGAGAGAAAAGGTGAAGAGGGCAGATAGAACATTACCACTATGTAGTAGGTTCTATTCTCGCTTGTTAACCGACACTTGATTAGTAAATGGATGAGTCCGAAATGCGAATTACAAACCAGAGGTACCAAAATCAGCCAAGCACAAAAATTTCAATATATGAGAAGTGTTCTAACAGAGGACAAAAAATGCGAAGGCGCCCTGGGATAGCCAAAGATGCCTTCCAAAATCTAAGCTGAGTTTTAAAAAAAAACTTCGTTAGAGACAAAGAAATATCAACTGAACTGTTACTTGATATCTGTTCTACTGTATATGTAGAAAACCACATTTCTGTTGCTTCAAGTCTCTTTTTCATCTTTGTGGAAACTGTCCCGCGTTCGTAGAGAATGCGGGACAATTCCACAAAGTTGTAGTGAATTAAAAGTTCTTTCGTTAATAGAGTACGGCGTGCGTAGGATAGAAAAGAAGTTTCCAATATTATGTTGTTTTGACTGGCTCTCATTTGGAAGATCTGTATAAGAATTTGCTTGCACATATATATCGTCTTGTGTGTATTAGTAGGAGTTGGAAATTTTATCACGTCGGGAAGTCACCATATGTAGTGGACCGTGGGGGTGAAATGTGAAGAGATATCTCTGGGTTAAGATTTCCTGCTAGCCGGTCCAGCTACATAGGAATGTTGGACTATAATTAAGTCCAAAGAAGACAAAGAAAACAAACAAGACCGATATACATGGGTAAACAAATATATATTAATAACGAGTTACATGGAAATTGTCCCGCGTTCGTAGAGAATGCGGGACAATTTCCACAAAGATGAAAAAGAGACTTGAAGCAACAGAAATGTGGTTCTACAGAAGGATGCTGAGAATACCACGGACCGAATATGTGAGCAACAATGAGGTTTTAGAGAAAATGGAAACAAAAAGAAAATTTATAGTTGACGTCAAGAAAGATAGTTGACATTTCTGGGTCACATAATGAGGAAGGAGGGTTTGGAAAATCTGATGCCCACAGAGCTGATTGAGTTCAAGAAGGACTGAGAAAAAACAACGCATAACATACTTGATGAGCTTGAGAAAATGAATTAGCGGAACATGGTTTAAAAATAAGGAAAAGACAGAATTTATTTAGAGCTGCATGGGAGAAGTGGAGAGCCATCATCGCCAACGCCCTTAGAGGAAACAACACATAAAGAAGAAGACCCGACACTTTCGACCTTGTTCTTAAACTGTCATTAATAAGCATCTATTTGAAATGAAAGAACTACCATTAGCGAGACTTTAGAAATGTTTCAAAGACCCGCACCTTAGATTGAGGCAATTTTCATTTGCTTTACTAATAAGTTAAAACGAGATCATGTGATGTTAACTTGGTATCTTCACTTTTTCACGCAAAAAATACAGCATAGCAGGAAAAAGGGCCCCAAACTTAATAAAAACGAAGTTTTATCCTCAAAATATTTGTGTTATTATTAAAAAATAAATCACCGCTATTTTTGTTTTAAAAATCCACGACTAAAGATAGAAAAACATGTACAAAATTTAAAATTTAAATTTATTTCTATCTAAGCGTAACATTTATTTATCTGTTGTTGTTTATACGAAAGTGGTCGTAATTTTCGGAATTAGAGGAAAGCATTTTTGTAATGTTTATTTTATTTATTTTTGACTAGTGGCTCATTATCGCCGATTTCTTTATCTTTTATCATCTATATTCAAAGATTATTTTAATAACATTTGGTATTAATTTTATTCCTTTATATTTTCTTATTTATTAATTGCAAAGTAACGTAATTTCAATTTTTTTGTTTAAAAAGCGTTCCCAGTTATAACATTATTTTGTTTCGTTTTTACTACTAGTCAACTTTGTATTATTATTTATACAGGGTGACCCCCCCAAAAACGGGATTATTTGAAGTGCGTATTGCCAGACATGAGCAAGTGGCAACACTGCGAGACAGTGACCTTGAGCAAGTAAACATTTCGCCATTTTAGTAACGAGAATGAAATTCACAGTATCCCAGCTGAGATGTTGCAGCAGTTAATGAGGAATCTCAACAGCAGATTTCAAGAATGCATTCGTACAGGAGGACTCCATTTTTTTAAAAAATGTTATTAATTAGGAAACGTTTTAATTGCTTTTATAAATTTGATATATTAAGGAAAATATTGTCTTAAGAAAAAAAAATTTCGATTAATAATTAGTTTTATAAGAATTATTTTCATTTTTCATTCTTATTTTAGCTTTAATTGAAATTTTTAAAAATTACGTCGTGTAGGACGTAATTTAAAAAAAAATGAAAATTCCATCATTGTTTCTTAAATGGCATGTTTTCAGGTTTCAATTACTATGAATTAAATATTTTTCTTCCATCACTCTTGGTTTTATTGGATTGTTAAAAAGTTCCCGTTTTTTTTTTGGTCACCCTGTATTATAATATTTGTAAAGTTATTAGTTATTTACAGTATTATATATATATATTTTTATAATCTTTTGTTCATATTTGTTTATCTTTAAGATAAGTCGTGGCATACGATTTTTCTTTTTTCTATTTTTCTTTTTATTTTAAAAAATTGTTTAGCAACTCAAGTGTAAGTATATCTCGCTAAGAACATTTAATGTACTGCATTAGTTGAATTAATTATAGTGGCATAATTCTAATCTACTTATATCTAAGCGTAAAATGTATTTATCTGTTGTTGTTTTTACAAAAGTGGTCTTAATTTTAGAAATTAGAGGAAAGCATTTTTGTAATGTTTACTTTGTTTATCTTTGACTAGTGGCTCATTATAAGTTGGAAAATTTTAGGTTTCGCGAAAAACCCCAATAGTTTTAGAGATAGATGCACGTTATGTTTGGAGGAGAAAATCATGATAATAATATACAAAAATCAATGCAAATTATTAAATCACAGAAAGAGTTAATTACGAAATGTAGACATAGGAACAGATTCAAAATTACATAAGAATATATGTATATGTGTGTTTGGTTACTTATACACATATATGTATACATATATGTTTTATATTTTGAATTGGACAGAGTCCGACAATTTATTTAAAGACATTTTTGATATGTTTAACGTTCTTTTTTTTTTATAGATACAAGTATTTAAGCAAATACTGTTTATTATAAAACAGAGCATTTGCTTACATACTTGTATCTATAAAAAAAAAGAACGTTAAACATATCAAAAATGTCTTTAAATACATATATGTTTGTATATGTAAACGCACAGACACGTGTATATGGATATATGTATGTGTATATGTGTTGGATAGCATGAATCTATTCCATTAGGTGTCCCGGTATTACCCACAACTTATGAATCTATCAGTCAACTGATTTACCTAAATTTAATTGATCTTAAGGTTAAATCCCCCATATCTTATTGATAACATTGAACCCTTATGGGCTAAATACTATATACTGTAAATCCCAGGAAAACACACTTGCTGTTAGCATACGGAGCACCCCATAGTGGGAACCGAAATTACAGACAACGAGAGGCTCTAGCCATAAATAAACTCCAGCCGCAGACCACTTACCCCGTAATGGGGTTCCTCACCCCCCCAGTTACCAATGCAAGCTCCTTATCATAAACAAGGCGCATCTCGGAAGTAGACAGATATTGAAAATAAATTCAAATCCCCACTTCCAGACAAACACTTAAGAGCTGAAGACGACTGGGTTCAGACCAGCTTGAAATAGACTATACTCATGTTGAGTTAATTTTGTTTTTTGCTGTAATATATATATATATATATATACTTTCTATTTGTAACGATAAAGCATGGCAGAAGGTGTCGCATATTTCCTGGACCATTAGAATATGCTCACCATTTTTCAACATCTTTAACATTAGATTGTATATATGAGTTCCCCTTGAGGTTTAACGGTAGTATATACTGTATCTCAATATACTATCGTTAAACTTCAAGGGAAACTCATATATACAATCCATTCATATCACAAACATTATTACCATTTTAAGAGTAACCCTCTAACTTGAGTGGATAGCGAGAGTGAATTTTAGTAAAAAAAAAAAATAGGTGAATCTTAGTAAAAAAAAAAAAATGTGGACCCTGTATTTATATTGTCCTTTTCTCTTACTAAACTCTTCACATTCTCTTTCACTCCTTGTAACCCTTTGCGTCTTAGTGGCTTTATTGCCTTGCTTGGGGTGAAATGATTTAAAAAATGTATAAAGCTTAACACTCGACCCAACCTCCTACCTAACCAGTGCACGGTCAATATTGAATCAAATATACATGCTAAAAAGGAAAGTTTTCACATCCACTATACATATGGTGCCAGCGTGTCTCGACTGGACTTCCCAGAACCATTCATCACAGAGAGTGTAAAAATCACTTCCACGGACTCAATTAATTTTCACGCAAACTTTACGTATTTTAAATAAATCCTGGTATTCGGCAAAAGAACAATTTCCCTTTATTTTTCTTTTGTATATTTTATAATGTTGAAAACAGATCGTTTTATTTTATTTTATTTTCGCCACTCTGTGATACATCGACTTGTTCTTATCTTTAGTGTATATTTGCTCATTTCACTGCTGTTTTTCTGGCTTCCTTCTTTCTTGAGGGAGGTAGCCAAGGTAAAAAAAACGAAGAGCATTGGCTCACTCAAGGCAGATCATAGTTTGTGGGAAGATAAATTTTCGGAGTCAGAGATAGACATTTATAACGCCCGCAACAACCGCAAACACAAGTGTATTACAAGTTCCGTTTAAAAATATTTGACTACTGCGATCTTTTTGTTTGTTTTATTTTTTCTTTCATGTGTCCGACCAACAACTTTCATCACAAACTGTAGCGGTTCGAACGAGCAGAGTGTCTGTCGGAACAAATTAACTACACAGTTGAATAAAACGGATTCGATTAGGTTTCTTTAATTTTCTTGGGTGTCGATAATTGTCATTTGTTTGTTCTGAATTAAAATCTCTCTTCTTGGCGTCAAAGCGCTCCCACACAATCTTACAGATAAGTATAGATGTGGATATTCATTGAATTATGAGTGAGATGTCGAATGTCTATCCAATCGAGATGACACTTTCGAAATGTGATATTCTACAGAAAGATGGAAACATAGCAGATTGTAGCGGACCGTCGGGGTGAAGATGTGAAGAGATATCGGAAGGTTAAACTTTCCTGCTGGCCGGTCCAGCTACATGAGAATGTCGGACATTAATTAAGTCCAAAGAAAACAAACAATACCGATATACATGGGTAAACAAATATATATTAATAACGAGTTACACAAAGACATGAACAGTTACGTAGAGTTTGTATGGAGAAATAATGTGCGTGTGTTGTGAGTGTACGTACGTACGTGTATTGTTCTTAGCGCGTTCCCAGAATTCGGGAAACGCTGTATTTATGAGAGTTCACATATTGGCCTAAGTGAAAAAGAGAGAGATTTTACCTCACCTCCGCGCGAGGTAGCGGCCCAAGGCCAGAGTCGGAAAAGAGAGCGAAAGAGAAGGGTCAGCCAGTATTTATAGTCAGGGGAGAGAGACTCCTGTTGAAGGATTAAGGAACTGAGGAGGAGCTAACTCCGACATACTTCCTCTCAGAATAAAAGTTGTAGAAAGCAAAGTTTTATTATGTAAAAAGTTTTGAAAATTGTTCTTTTGAACTGAAAAGAAAATGTGTCTGAGTGAGGTTGCGATGCGTAATTCGACGAAATGTGCTTGTAGTCGTCAGGGTGCTGTGCATTTCTCAAGTTGGTCAGAGTCGGAGCACGTCCTGGAAGAAACGTTGGTAGTGTTCAGCTTTTGCTCTTTTTTCCAATGCTCCACGTAGAGTTGGGTTTGTCGTCCCGTCAACCTGTTTGCTGGCCTGGTCGTAGTTTGCTTGAAAGATGAGGTTGTTTTTTTTTGGGGGGGGGATGCCTGGATAAAATTGGCGTACCATATTTAATGGAAGCAGCATCGTGGCGAAGTTGGTGGCTGCTGCTAGGCTTGGCAGCTTCTTGTGGTCAGCGACGATGGTCAGCCAAGTGAAGGTGAGAGGGGGGAGCGCGTCGCTCTACCCCGGGGCCAAGTTGAGCTGATGTAGAATTTCTACCGAGTGTCGAATGAAAGTTGGGAGAATTTGCTATTATTGACGGTAGAATATCGTTCTCGCAAATTCTTAGATAATTCGTGTTGCATCATTGCAGGGTAAGATAAAGGACGGTGAGTCGCCTTTGTTTGAGATGTGGGTCACACTTTATCCATTTCAGTCCAGAAGAAGAGAGTTGAATTTAGTTAAAAATGGCGTTGCGTTCTCCGTTTGGTAAGCCGGGTGAAATTAAGGTCAAACGTCACTAAGAGAAAGAAAAGGTCAAGCAAATATAGACCAGTGGGGAGAAAGAGTTGTAAGGCTCGCTCATAGTAGTAATTGCAGTTTCCACGTATTGTAGGAGAAATTCCTTTTGTCGTGCAGGAGAAAGTTGTTTTGTAGACATGTTGTAGTGAATTAAAAGTTCTTTCGTTAATAGAGTACGGCGTGCGTAGGATAGAAAAGAAGTTTCCAATATTATGTTGTTTTAACTGGCTCTCATTTGGAAGATCTGTATAAGAATTTGTACATATATATCGTCTTGTGAGTGTTAGCAGGAGTTGAAAATTTTATCACGTCGGGAAGTCACCATATGTAGTGGACCGTGGGGGTGAAATGTGAAGAGATATCTCTGGGTTAAGATTTCCTGCTAGCCGGTCCAGCTACATAGGAATGTTGGACTATAATTAAGTCCAAAGAAGACAAAGAAAACAAACAAGACCGATATACATGGGTAAACAAATATATATTAATAACGAGTTACACAAAGACATGAACAGTTACGTAGAGTTTGTATGGAGAAATTATGTGCGTGTGTTGTGAGTGTTCGTACGTACGTGTATTGTTCTTAGCGCGTTCCCAGAATTTGGGAAACGCTGTATTTATGAGAGTTCACATATTGGCCTAAGTGAAAAAGAGAGAGATTTTACCTCACCTCCGCGCGAGGTAGCGGCCCAAGGCCAGAGTCGGAAAAGAGAGCGAGAGAGAAGGGTAAGCCTGTATTTATAGTCAGGGGAGAGACACCCCTGTTGAAGGATTAAGGAACTGAGCAGGAGCTAACTGCGACAAGATGAGGGTAAAAAGAGTTTAAAAACATATTTTTAAGAAAGCGTTTTAGGTACATCCGCTAATTTTCGATAGCTGGTTTAAAATGACTTTTTATACATGAAAAAGCCTTTTTGAAGATCTATTTTAGCTTTAATTGAAAGCTAAAGGATTAAATTTACTATTTCCAGTAAGCAAAATACTCTGGCATATTTCAAACAGAAATGATATTGATTGGAATCGATTTTTTCTTTCTAAAAATAGCTGATGGGAAATATTTTGAGTCGTCTGCCATAGTAATGTATTAAAAAATCTTCCAAAAGTAAAATAGACTTTTCTCAAATTTTATTTGAGGTATATATATATATATATATATATATATATATATATATATATATATATTCCTCAA
>OZ038489.1:44028820-44068820 GCA_964036315.1 Acanthosepion esculentum | reverse complement strand
ATGAAGATATAATGCATATATATATATATATATATATATATATATATATATATATATATATATATATATATATATATATCGTCATCCACAGACTGTTTCGCAGCTCATCAGTGTGGCTATGCATCCGATGGCTTCAAGCCGGGATTGAAACTCGGCTGGTTTGGCATCAATCAAGATATTGGCGCCAGGTGGAGAGGAAGGTGAATTTTGGCGTATTTATTTTTAAATAAACACGCCAGTGACCGAGAGGACTCAATTCGTTAGGAGAGTCTTGCATTATTAGCAGTAGTAGTCACTGTTTACAAATTCGCGCTTTCTCTCCAAAGTGCTCAACTGATAGACTCCATTAGAAATATACTAGTAGAAAACACAAATATATTAATTGCTTCGACCTGTAAAAAAAGGTTAAAAATAATGGAGGCTTTAATAATAAAAAAGAAAAAGCCTACAATTAACAATATTAACTACGAACAAAGCCACAACGTGCTAACCGTATTTGGAAATTAAAACACCACTACTACACACTAAGACATATACATAATGCACACACTCAATTAAGCTGAAAAATCAAATCATCCTTGATAACGGCTAAAGGTATAGCCGAAAGCGCTCGGAAAAATAAAACATTTGGACAGTTCTTACACACCCTTTGTCCAGTAAAGAAAGTTCTTGTTCGTACACAAGAAAAATTAAATAAAAAACTTAACCGTAGTACCTTGTCTGTCGTTTTTAATGAAACTTGCACACACACACACACACACACACACATATATATATATATATATATATATATATATATATATATATATATATATATATATTCCAAAACGTCATCGTTCATCATCAGGGTCAAATTCTTAACTTTAGCCAATTGCCTTGCAGCGGAATCGTATTGCTACATTTATAAGAACCAAATAAACGTTAATTCATAATTCATAATATATATATATATATATATATATATATATATATATATATATATATATGTGTGTGTGCGTGTGTCTGTGTGTTTGTGTGTGTGTAAAAGTGGGCATTCAAGTCAATACTCAGAGGCGACAGACTGTTTCATGCTAGACGCTATCCGAAGGACCTGACGATTGCGTCTAGCATAAAACAGTCTGTCGCCTCTGAGTGTTGACTTCAATGTCCCATTATATATATATATATATATATATATATATATATATATATGAGATCATTTAGTGTTTACTAAAATGGCTTATTTTATGCAAATATGTCCGATCAGCGAGTTGTATTTTTTGATTACTCAGTCGAAATGTTTTTCTTTCCTTTTCATTCAGGAAGTGATGCGTGAAAACCAATTTTCGTCAGTGTATTTGGGCTATAAACGGAATCACAAACGCTATGTCTCGACCGTTGTCAACAAATTCTTTTGATGTCTGGAATAAAAAACTAAGAATTATCATTCTCGCCATGCCTTCGGATTCGCTGAAAAATCTATTTTGGGAGGTGACAAGTGAGTGAACGATAATACATATATGGAATGCGATTTTTTGTTATTTTGACGTACAGCTTTTAGTCTGAGTTAATCACAACAATTTCACCGCTGTTTTTCTAGTCAGAATCAATCTATTTATTCGGAATATTATCTTCTTCCTTTTATGTGCCCTTGTCCTTTCAGCCCGAAGGCGATCATGGCTCTCCACTTCCCCCTATCCCTTGTGGCTCTCAACAGGTTTTGTGTTTCTGCCAACTCCCCCAAACCATGCCCCGCCATCGACCTGCCCAAGCCGCCACGTATGTCATGCGCTGCTTTCCACTGTCTCTTTTCCCCTCTATTCGTCCTGTGAGTATCAGATTCTCCAGGCTCTCCTTTCTCATCACGTGTCCCGGAAATTTCATCTGCCTCTTCTTTATGTTAAACATAAGCAACCTCCTTGTTTGCATCCTCTCCAAGACCTCATCGTTTCTCACATGCGCCGGTCAATGATATGCTCAGCATCTGCTATCGTTAAAATTAAACATATGATTACAGTGTTGCCCATGATATGAGGGGGTTTATTAAACTCCCAGATGAACTTTTGGCATTATCGGATATACTTTGGGCTAATGTGTGCAATAGGAAAGCGGAATTTCATTCACTTTCTTAGATATGAAGACAGTTGGACACTTATAGTGATTTTCCAAGCGTAACTTAGATGTGACACAAGGCCGAAAGTAGTGGGCGCCCAGTGTGGATCGAGCTCACTACTCGGTCATAATTTTTCTAGCTTGCTAACCATTACACTGCCTCGAGGTGCGCGAAGCTGGACATTTATAAAGGAAGACAGTTGGGGACTTCGATGTGGTTTCATGGTTAACAAGCTTATCTCGCGAGATCAATTACGACTGAGTTGAGATCCTCACTGGATGCTCCATACATTAGACCTTGTGCCACATCCAGGCTTAACCTTGTAAATCACTATAAATGAAGTTTTATTTTCTTCTTAAAATTTGCATTAACAATCCATTTTGTTTCCAATTTGTAATGCATTTCAGTAATAATGCTTTTTTGGAATCTATAGAGAAATCATTAGCAATACATTTTTTTATTATACATAACCATATTCTCTCAGTAACGCTTGCCTGAATTCACGACTGGCAGCAGACATTTCACAGTTATTGTAATACGATTGTTTTCCGTAAGGAAAGTTGGTAACAAATACATTGAATCAATAGCTTCATTTACCGCAAGGAAACTTTGTTCCATGTGTCGCGCCAGAAAGTTTTTCTTGCCTGAGTCCATCCTTCAAATCTATAAATCAACCATTCGCCCTTACATGGAATACTGCTACCATATATGGTCAGGAGCCCCCGCTGTTCGTCTCAAGGTCCTCGACTAAATCCAGAGGCGGGTATAAAATGTAATTGGTCCGGATCTGGGGTCTCGTCTATAGTCATTTTCTCACAGATGTGCCGTCGCTTCTTTCTGTCTTTTCAACAAATACTTTCACGGTAACTGCTCCGACGAGCTACTTTCGTTGGTTCCCAAACTAGATGCATTTAAGTGTGCTACTAGGTTGGCATCTCAGGTTAAATGTAGCCGTCTCTTCTATTCCAATAGCTTCATGCCTGGTATTTCCCGTCTGTGGAACTCGCTCCCACTTATTTGCTCTCCTGATAGCTATAATCTTCAAATATTCAAATGCAATGTCAATCGACATATCCAGATGCCTTGATCTATTCCCCGTCCTTCTCTTCATCCTTTCCTCTATCACGCCTCTTCCTCCCACTTTCCGTAACCCCTTGCGTGCTAGTGGCACCCCGCCTTGCTTGGGGTGAAATGCTTAAAAAAAATATATATTTCTGTATTAAAACGTTAAAACTGTATTTATATTATACAGTTCTTTTTTAAAAATCATTTCATCCCAATCAGGTCGATAAAGCCACTGAGCATATCCAGCCCAGATATGGCGGCAATAGGGACCATTTTTTATTTGATTTAACTCTTTTAAATATAAAGCCTGGAAAAATAAATCAGGTACTTCCTGCAGCGTTAGAATGAGCCGACTATTATACTAGCATCTTCAGTACTGGATCATATCTATGAGTTCCACTTGAGGTCTGGAATGAACTTGAGACCCAACAGACTTTCAAAACATGGAGCTTCACTGAGCTGGAATACTTTCATCGGAACTAGAGAAAAATATTGATTCTTGACTTGAAGAGCTTAAAATTGTACTGTTCAATGAAACATCCACGTGGAAGACTTGTCCACAAAGTAGGAGTTCTTAAGAAAAAATTGTCTGAATAGAATCTCCCACAAGTCTGGTTAAGCATATTTTTAATTCGATCAAGTATGGAAAGTGAGTGTTGACCAGATCCAACTAAGATATGGCGGCAATAGTGACCATTTTTGGTCTGATTTAACTCTTTTAAAGATGAAGCATGGAAAAAGAAGTCAGGTACTTCCTAGAGCAATGGAATGGGCCGACTATTATACTAGCAAATCAAGTATCTGGATCATATTTATGAGTTCCACTTGAGGTCTGGAATGAATTTGAGACCCAACAGACGTTCAAAACATGGAGCTTTATTGAGCTGGAATACTTTCATCGGAACTAAAGAAAAATAGCTGTATTGATTCCTGACTCGAAGAGCTTGTAATGTTCAAGGAAGCACCCACACGGGGGATTTGTCCACAAAGTAGGAGTTCTTAGGAAAAAGCTCTCTGAATGGAACTTCTTTCATACAGTTGAAATACAGATGATTTGACGAAGCTTGTAGTCATCTCCCACAGGACGGGTTAAACATATTTTTTATTTCTAACAAGGAAAGAAAGTGAGAGTTGACCAGATCAAGCCCAGATATGGTGGCGATAGTGACCATTTTTGGTCCGATCTAACTCTTTTAAAGACAAAAACATGGGAAAAGGAGTCAAGTACTTCCTAGAGCATTAGAATTGGCCGACTGTTATACCAATATCTTCAGCAATGGATCGTATATATGAAAGGGTTACTGACTGTGAAATAATCTGACAAAAAAAGGAAGTAAAAACATTATTAAGGAGAAAGAACAATAAAAGAATAGAAATTAAGAAAGAAGATAAAGATTGACATTGCATTTAAAATTTTAAAGATCAGAGTGTGGGAAAAAGGGGCCGGAAGAGATATCCACAAGCAAGAAGTGCGAGAGAATAGACTGTCAGCATAGATGTTTTGGTTACATCTAGTCATTTCAACTGTAAAATGTTGAGACCTTCCCGCCAATCTAGTAGGATGCTTCAATTCGTAAAATGGAGGTACCAAAGAGGAAAGCTGGTCAGAACAATTACCATATTTCAAAATATCTATAGAAAAAGCACGAGGAAGCTATGTTATGTCAGTGGGAAAGTGACTGAAGCCGAGATGCTAGGTCAGAACTGGTAACATTGCAAATTCTTCTTTGGATTTTATCAAAAATCTCTAAAGACATTGAAGGAGCACTCGACCAAATATACCAGCAATATTCAATTCATGGACGAATTGTAGACTTATAAAAGTGCAAGATTCTGTAGAGAAAAACTGTCTAGCACGACACAGGGAAACAACTTTCCTAGAAGCAGACCTAGCAATTAATTCAATATAATCTTTCCACTTTATGTCAGCGGTAAACGTTAGCACGAGAAAGCGCAATGATTCACTCTCCTGGAAGTTAGCAGCATTCATTATTACTATATATTATATTCAGTGGTACTCGAATTTTTCTTTGATAATGTTTCCGATTTCTAGGCCGGTAGACATTAATTTCTACCTACCTAATTTCCTACCTACCTCATTGACCCAAGGCAAGATCACAACCACGCACTACGTTGTTGTATAGTATGTACTTCGTTAGGGCGACATATGGTTTTGAATTCAGAAATATCTTTCTTCCATACTGGTTGCCTGACACGTCTAGAGAACCCAGTCTGCTGTGCAATTTAAGCCGTAGTTGGGGGTACAAGAGATGGATTCATACATTTCCTAAGGGTGTCTGTGAAAAAGAGAATGTAACAAATTCAACAGGAATTCGAACTCGGTTCGCCGATTTTACGTTCCGAGCTGCTAACCATTACCATACCTACGTATGACAAATAGCATGCATGAACATGTAGCATATAAATATTTTTAAAAATAAATTTCATCCCCCAATTAAGGCAATAAAGCCACTAAAATGCAAGGGGGTTACTTGGTCTGAGAGAATATGAAAAAATAAAAATAAAAAATTGAAAAAACAATAGAAGCAGGGCCTGTGCGTCTTACCCCCGAAACTTCCAACCGAGGGTGGGGTTTTTTTTTGGGCCCCATTGTGACCTCTACCATTTTTCATCACTGTTTTATGGCCATCTGACATTTTTTTAATTATTTTTAAACTAACGTTACATTGTCAATCATCAACTAATAAAATACATCGTATCTCTACATGGCCGGTGCGGTGCGTAACCGCGGGAACCCCGACGAGGTTGAAGGCCAAAAAAGGATAGGTCCAGCAGCGGTCTTTTCTAATTAAGTTATATTGCCAATCAATAATTGTCGACTGTAAAGGGAATGTCTTGTAAATGAGTCGAAATAGGCCTGTTTTATGGAACAAAGGTCGCTGTTGTCCACTGTGTAGAGGATGCCTTGTAATCGAGTCGAAGTAGGCCGATGTGATGGCGGGGATTGGTAGGCCTGTTCTGTGAAATGAAGGTCGCTGGTGTCGAATGTGAAGGGAATACCTTGTAGACGAGTCAAGGTAGGGACAGCGTGGGTTGGTATCGATGAAGGTTTGTTTCAAGCTGAAGCTGGATTGCTCCGCTTGGTGGAGTCCAGGTTGAAATGTCTCAAGTCAAAGCTGGATAGCCGAGATGGTTGGTCAAGCCAGGAAGTGCTAACAGTCGTTGAGAGGTTGGGTGGTGGCGATGAAGGCGGCGAGGGTGACGGTGTACTAGGTGACGGCCGGGCCGCAACTGTTGTTATGGTGACGCGGTGATGGCGGCGGTAGCAGCAGCAGCAGTGTCTTGCGTGACGGCCGGCGGGCGCGTAGCAACTACTGCTCTGGTCGTTCTCAAATGCCTTCTTTTAATCAGCTTTGTTAGTCCCCAGAGGCATCTCTCTCTGGTGAGAACAATCGCGATTGGCCACCGCCGGAGCACACTTCTTAGACCGGATGTGATGCGTGGAGCCTAATGATCACAAAACGACTTTTGCTATTTCGTTTTCTGCCTTCGTGGCCTTTACATCCGGCCAGCGCGCAGAATGAATGAGATCTAATTTCGTTGGAGGATGACAGAGACCAGAGTATGAATGTTGGTAAAGTTACTGAAGGCCTGAATGATATTTTTCCTCTCACCATTGCTCATTTGGCAAGACAGTTAGTCTGACACAAAACAATTTTAACCGGCTGTCTTTCTAACTGAATAACTCAAAGGGTTTTTCAATGATTCTTACGACAAATGGTGTGAAGATGGTTAAACGTCTTATATGAAAACCTGGAAAAGTAACTCAGTTTAGTGATTTTTTTAAGATATTAAAAATTTTGTCGTATGGTTATTTATGGTGTTACACGATTTGGACAATTTTGCTGCTACACCCGGTGTATATATATATATATATATATGTGTGTAATTTGGCAGCAACTTTTCTTTCAAACATGTAGTATGGACAATACATATTTCGAAACTATTTTCAAATAAAAAGTCTCATTAGAGAATATGAGAAAATTCAAAAGAAAATATGTAAGACTATGTTGTCTTTAACATTCAACACTACATGTTTGAAATATATATATATATATATATATATATATATATATATATATATATATATATATATATATATATATATATACTTAGTATTTGGCCTATGCATAATAAATCATTACTCTGAATAGAAGAAATGTGTAAATAAATAGAATTTTAGAACAGTATTTCTTAAACATTTTATTCCTTCAGTTCACAATTGGAGAATAACTGGGATAAACTTTAAATTTTAATAAGGAAAAATTGGTCCTTAAATTTGAAAGTATGAAATTTTTGTTTTAGTATTCCCAAAAGAGGATTAGCGGTATAGATTTCATTTACAGGGATATATGAAGAATCTGCTATTTATGCCGATAATTAAATCCCTAGACAAACGCAAAAGCAAAGGATTATTCACTTCTGAAAGATTAAGAAAATTACCATTCAATTTAAATATCAGACTTAACTTTGATATTGAAGTCATTTGCTTGGTGTTTCTTGTTTTGTTTTTAAATAAAGATTTTTTTAAAGATAAAAATTATTTATAAATTAATCTTCTGTTACCTTGGGGTGCATCTGGCTACATTTCCGGACGCAATAATGCGCCCGGGTGCACCAGCTGAGAAAGACGGATTTGGTTTGGTTTGGTTTGTTGTGTTTTATGGCATATCAACCTCAATGGATTATTTAATGCCGACAAAATTTTTATTGCTGGTAATATTTTGTTTTGTCAAAAATGTATTTCTGTTAATAATTTTTTCCTTCAAAAAAGTATTGCTGGTAATTTTTTTTCCTTCAAAAAAGTATTGCTGGTAATATTTTTTCCTTCAAAAAAGTATGGCTGGTAATTTTTTTTCCTTCAAAAAAGTATTGCTGGTAATATTTTTTCCTTCAAAAAGTATTGCTGGTAATATTTTTTCCTTCAAAAAAGTATTGCTGGTAATTTTTTCCTTCAAAAAAGTATTGCTGGTAATATTTTTCCTTCAAAAAAGTATTGCTGGTAATTTTTTTTCCTTCAAAAAAGTATTGCTGGTAATATTTTTTCCTTCAAAAAGTATTGCTGGTAATATTTTTTCCTTAAAAAAAGTATTGCTGGTAATTTTTTTTCCTTCAAAAAAGTATTGCTGGTAATATTTTTCCTTAAAAAAAGTATTGCTGGTAATATTTTTTCCTTCAAAAAAGTATTGCTGGTAATATTTTTTCCTTCAAATATGTATTGCTGATAATAGTTTTTTCTTCAAATTTACAAAGTATTCCTGTTATTAAAACCCATTTTCACCCAGTTTCGGGGTTAACCATTTGCCCATAGCCGAGACCCTAACAGGTGCTACCGCCCCGGGTCAGGGTGGACCTGGCAACACCAGCAATTAAGAGGTGATTCCATGCTCCTCAAAACCTTCTGATCAGAGACCTTGCTGCTGGACGGAGTTTATCATCTTACCGAGGACACGGATATAGTTTATCGTCATACCCAGGACGTTTAGAATGAAGGAATGTTTAAGGGAAAGTTTAGTATCCTCTATTGATTATTCTAATTTATTAAAAAATGAAAAACAATTGTTGTAAAATTCATTATTCATCGAAAAAATATTTTTCTTAAGGCAGTAGTATCCATAATATATTTCATTCACAAAAACATTAAAAGCGTAATTAAATAATATCTTAGTCATATTACATTTATTATTTTACTTTTCAGAGCAGATGTTCTGTAACTTGGCGTCCTATTTTACAAAATATAATTAATGATTTAAATTTTCCAAGTGCGTGGGCTTATAACCAATATAAACATTAACCCATAAATGAATTTCTCGAAATTTAATAAAAATAAATAAGTGGGGGTAACAGATGTAAAAAAGAAAAAAAGATTCTTCCCAATATTTTCTAAAAATGAAACATTTCTGAGATAATTTAATTCATTTGTGAACAAATCCTGATAGTTTCATCAAAATCTGACAAATATTTTATTTTTGCCAGAATTTCCAAATCAGTTTTATTTTCACAGCAAAATGACCCTAAAATATCCCATACTAACTTATGGGCACCTGATCAAAGAAGAAAGAAAAATTGCAAAAATTTGAAGGTTCTTAAAAGGATTAAAAATATAATTTAATAATCAAAATTCCTTTGGTCTTTCCGCTTAATAAAGATTTTGACGTTAAAACATTATTTTTATTAAATTTCAAGCAATCTTTTCATCATGTGTGCTCATTTATTAGCGAATCTTTCGAAGTACATACATATATATATATATATATATATATATATATATATATATATATATATATATATATATATATATATATATATATATATATATATAGCATAATGAGAAGCCACGTATTCTTTCTTAATATGTATATAATATAGAAATAACAACCGAAAAGTTGCAAATTAAAAAAATTGAATGTTTTTTTGTGAAAGTATTTATTTATATATATTTGATATTTCAGATCGGCCCCGATCTTTCGTCATATAAATATATATATATATATATATATATATATATATATATATATATATATATATATATGTGTGTATATATGTGTGTGTGTGTGTGTGTGTGTGATTGAGTGTGTGTGTGTGTGTGTGTGTGTGTGTGTGTGTGTGTGTGTTTGTGTTTGTGTGTGTGTGTGTGTGTATGTGTGTGTGTGGGTATTTTAGAGAAAAATATGATGAAGTGGACAAAGTTTTCGTGTGATGGTTTCCTACTTTAGAACTTGCCCGGATTAAAAATTTATTCTACTTTGTCAATTTTTTTCCCCTAAAATTGTTCTTGAAATATAAAAAAAAATTATATGTCACTATTTACATTATTCGGACTGTTGTCCTCATCTTTGTCGCCATATTTATTATGACGTTTCGGCCGTTGTACGCTCCGGCCTTCTTCAGATGGTTGGAATGTCGAACTGAAGCCTTTATTTATTCCAACCACCTGAAGAAGGCCAGAGCGTACAACGGCCGAAACGTTGTAATAAATATGGCGACAAAGATAAGGACAATAATCCGAATAATGTAAATAGTGTACATAATACCTCATCTCAGAAATATAGACAGAGACTGAAATTATATATCGTTATGAAGTCGTGTCGAATGTTAACATCTTGATGATGTTATTAGTTTCTCTTCAAGTTATATGTGGCATCCATTTTAGTTGTTGCTGCTGTTGAAACTCCTCAAGTGATCTGCTTTCTGTTATCTGGTACAGTTCTTCGCTTCTGATTCTATAACACCAGTTCACAATGTTCAAGGAAATATGATCTTTGCTAAAACCCTCAGGCTTTAATCGTTTAAAGGCTTTTTTGCATCATTTATAAGCGGTTGTATACAGCTGACAGTTTAGAAATTTCTGAACAGGTCTGGCACCATGCGTAGCATCCATATTAAAGTCTCGATTTTATGAGGCTATTTAAGAACATGACACGAGTTTTCAGGTTGATGTTTTGGTTTCTTAGCAATTTGCAGTGTTGGGTAAAACCACCTCTGGCACAGCCTATTCTATGTTCAGTTTGTTTTTCTCCTATACTTAATTTGTTATAACTGATCCGTACGATGAAGTATCTGAAGTGTTTAGCATTTACTAATTCCACGATTTGCATTTTGATGATGGATTCAGGGGAGGTGCCATCACTGCTTTCATTCCAATTCCAGATCATAGTTCTTGTTTTGGAAAGGTTTATCTTGAGTTTAATTTCTTGGAACACTTGGTAGATTTTCTTTTCTAGATCAATAGCCTAGGGGGTTAAAGCGTTGATTCGAGAATTTAGTGATACAGTAACCGCGAGTTCAATCCCTGGGCCGAGCAGTGTGTACTTGGACTCAGTGGCAAACAAGGCGGGCAATACATAAAAATAGTACTAAAAATAATAACTAGACGAGATATCCCGAGAACAGTTTTATTGTAATTGAGAAAAGGTCTTTAGATACCAACCGGCTGATATCAAAGGATATAAAAACGGGACAATTTACATTTCTTGTTATAAACAACTTAAAGGAGTCGATTGCAGTCAGGATCATCAAGTCACTGCAAATGACCCTTTCCTTAGCTGCATAGTGTGTGCCTCGCCAGGACTACATACATTTTTGAATTCAGAGTTTTCCTTCTCCTAGAACGGTTGCCACCCAAGACTATAGAACTCAGTCTATCCTGCTCTTTATCCATAGCTGTGGATGGAGAAGATATGGATTCATACCTTTGCCAATAGAAGTGAATATAAGGAACTGGACTGAAATTCGAACTCGCCTCTCCGATTTTTCAATCAGAGTCGCAATCCTTTACTCAACCTTGCTTTTAAAATAACATAAAATAAAATACTACGAAATTTACAATTTTTAATACATTCAAGCCTGGTCAGTACATAGATAAGTGACCGCTTTGGAATACCAGGTGCTGCAAGCCTGGATGTGCGGATGGTGTAATGAATAATGGCTCGCAATTGTTAATCGGGGAACTAAGTTCGAATTTCAGTTATATTCACTTACGTGCAAATACCCTTGGGAAACGAATGCATACACTTCTTCTCACCCAACCAGCTATGGGTTAATTAGTAATGCTAAAACCATACAATCAGGTAGTAAAAGTTCCTGACGTGATACACACTTAAGCGATCATTCTTTTACGATTCATGATTATCGTGGCAGAAAATTTCCCCACTGTAAGTTGCTGCTTCTTTCTGCGAAAGATTGGTTACCAACCAAGGCTATAGGACCCATTGCGACCAGTTATTCAACTCATAGCTGGTGGGTATAGATGCATGCCTTTTCCATGGCCATTTGCTCGTAAGTGGATGCAACAAACCCGACTGGAATTCGAACACGGCTCTCCAATTTCTCATTCCATATCCACTACACAAATTATTATTTCTAAAAAGAAAAAAAAAGTAAAGAAATAAAATAAAATGGCGCCCCAAATATTTAGATTTAGGCATTAAATAACCCATAGAGGTGTTGATATGCCGCGAAACAAAAACAATTAAACATTTACGTTCTACATAGATAAAAAGCTAGACAATTCCTGACAAAGTATAATATAGAAATGTTTGCAAAACGTGTATCATGCTCTGCGCATGAGAAAAAAGAAAAAAAAAAGAAGATGGGTGAGGTTTAAGATTTTCGAATTTTCAAATTTTGAATTAATAAGAATGTCACGTGATTTTCCTCTCAGATCGCGTGGAAAGCACACCACGTGACAGTCAAGATAGTGTTGTTTTTTCGGCTTTTTTTTTTACAGCCTATAGTAAATAAAAAATTAAAAATCATATTTTCTGATCCTACCTCCCCACCCAAAAAGTAAGTATAAAATAAATAATCTAAAGCTATGGTATTTTTTTTTTTTAAAGTAAAAAAACACACACACACACAAAATAAATAAATAAATTTACGTCAGTCATGCCGCAGATATTTTTTCCCCCTTCGATAAACCTCCAATATGTTTAAAGGTTTATCAGCTCATTTCCTCCTACAGGAAATTGATTATTGAATTTATTGCCTTCCTTCACCTTTGACAGCAAACAAGCACGTGGTATCTTATACTCTGAACATAAGCACACACGTTTCAACGACGAACACTTTGTCTCTCGACATACTTGTACACACGAACGTCACTATTTTATGTTCATGCACACGATCATAAGACATTCTGTTCTTACACACGTACATATATAAACAGGTGTACGTGCCGCACAAGTTGGGCACCTCGAGGTGGTGTAATGGTTAGCAAGCTTGTCTCGCTAGAACAATTACAACTGGTAATGGGTGCCCCATATATTCGGTTTTGTGCCACATCCGAGCTACACTTGGAAAATCGCTACGTGTCGCACAACTGTTAAAGTCGCGAGTTCAAATTCCATCCGATTGGTTGTTTTTTTTTTATGACTAATCAACTCTATGAATATTATTTAAAGCCAGAAATTATTTTTAGATTGTAAGATTTTTTTTTTTTTTTTGGTGGCCGTCGGAAATAATGATTTACTGATACAAGTCCCGCTAATTACCCCTTAGCTGGCGGGAGAGAAGAGATGGATTCATACCTTTCCAAAGGGCATTTAAAGTGAATATATCGAATCCGACTAGAATGAGAACCCGGCTCTCCGATTTTCGATTCCAAGCCGTTATCCATTGCACCACTCGCACATCCAAACTTAAAGTAGGATTAAAGTTGTTATTCCCAAGCAGTCACCCATCTAGGTGCTGACTAGGCTCGACGTTGCTTAACTTGGGTGGTTTTACGGGAACCGGTGTTTCAACGTTATATGGCCGTAAACTTAAATTCTAACCAAGGCCGTATTCTAACCAATTTCCGTACAATTCTTTTAGTGAAAGGCAAGAATCGATTTCTTCTCCCCAATCCAACTCTGGGTAAAATAGCAGAGCAGACTAAGCTCTGTAGCATTGCTTGGCAACTAGTCTAGGAAAAAAAAAGACAACTGTTACTTCAGAATAGGTTAGATGTGGGGTTAGCAACTCCTACTTGCTACAGAAGCTACAGTAGTAGGCATCTACCCTGGTCTCCCCACTGAGACGGGATGTGGCACAAACGCCGGGAACCCGAGTGCGTACACCGGGCCAAGGACAAAAATTGTCCAGCTCCCGCAACCGTCATTTGCGCCGACACCGGTATGACTACCGATCCCTCTCTTTAGTGCAATAGGAGGGGTGCAACCTCGGGCAGCTGTTGCCCGTGACCGGACACCTCACAGTATTTATTTTCCTCAGCTGCGTCTCTATCCGCGGACAGAGACACAACTGAGTCGCACTGTGCTCGAAAACAACTGAGAGATGATAAACCCTCCCTGGTATGTGCCAGGAAACTACAGTAGTAAGACCTCGGGTGCTGAGACTATGACCTTTATTCCACAGCGGGGCGGGTGTCTATACACAATGTTGTTTGACATCGAAAAGCGTTCATTTGTACATATCTAGAGACAAACTTTGCTGTCATGCTGGAACCTTTTGCTTTTGGCTGCCAACGAGTTTCGGTTGTTGGGTTTGTAAAATTCGTCTGCTCCTATATATAGAGATTGTTCACATGATGTTACGCGTTGTGTCATTGGTTAATAAAACACGTAGGTTCAGAAAAAGCTGACCACCACAAAAGAACGGACGGGACCTGCTCCGAAGTAACACAGAAGAATTTTTCTCCGCCGCCAACGGTACTAGTTGCCGAGGGTTTTAAAAGTGCAAGCTATCTAACCCTATTTTCACACACCAGATGGATAAGTCTGTCTGATACTTTCTCTAAACGGCATTGTGTTTATGTTAACTGTTGTATTCATGTTTAGGTGCAAATAAATATCTTTATTACATATTGATAAAATATTCTTCGTATTCGTGTCAGTCCCAAAGTAAAGTGGGACTAGCACATTACGGTAAAGGACAACTCTTAATTCAAAATCGGTTAGCAGTGGGGTTAGCAGTCCATATGAACCTACCGTAATTTTTGTGTATAATACGAGAAATTCTAAACGAAAATTAGAGGGTAAAAAAGGGGATCGTGTTATATACATGTATACGTTTTCAGAAACTTTTAGTCAGCTTTAAAAAAAAAAATTATTAGAACCAGCAAGACTTCAAATACACTCGGCACAATACATAATAGAACACAAAGCAGGCAGGCAAGGATAATAATTGTTTATAAAAAAAGTATTTGTTATGTCGGCCATATTTGCTCTTTGGGAATCAGTGCAACGTTTAAAATTAGAACAATTTTGCTCACAAGATAAAGTTTATATATTTTTTTATTTTCCTGTTTCTGTCTTCATTCCTAATAAAAACAACATTTTTTTATTTTCATAGTTTATTAATACAGTCTAACCCGGATATAAGAGAGTTGTCGGGACCAGAGAAGTCTCTTATATCCGGGTTTATCTTATATCCGGGTTCGGTCTATTATATATACATTAACACAGGCTCTAATTTGGGACCAGAGAAAATCTCTCTTATATCAGTGTTTCTCTTATATCCGGGTCTCTTATATCCGGGTTACACTGTATATAGAAATATAATAAAGTCATATCAACTAGAAAAGTATATTTTATTAATTAACACCGTAAAATATATTACCGGGTATTTCTAGTTAGCAACTTTCTCTGAAAATAAGTTTTGAAACGGAAATTAGGAAAAGAAACATGCAATCACTAAACATCCTAACCTTTAATATTGTAAAAAAAAAAATATTTTAGTGAAATATATGTACAACATTTAGATTTTAATGGATAATATGGTACAACTTTCAAAAGAATTACGGGTGTGGTGATAGAGAAATACACAAATGAAAATAAATAACAAGTAGGCCATAATTTTACCCTCTCTAAAAACAGACGGATGATAAAGATCGCCAGGTATACAAATCCATAGTTCGACCAATTAAATCGGAAAGCTTTCGCAGCTAGGATATAAGAAAATAAATGAACAAATAATCGAGGAGACCAAAATTTCCCCATCCCTAAAAATAAATACTTCTATACGGACTCTTTCTTTATCTCCTGCATGCACCAGAATTTTTACACTTGATCTCTTCAAACTTCAACTTTCAGCTCATCCTTCTGTATTGTTATATTGTATTTATAAAGATTTCTCTTGTATTTTTAACACTTTGTGCATAGTTTTTAAATCATTAGGAAAGACCAGTGTACACCTAAATCAAATATATCTTAAATGTGGCGGTGACGAAAGTTGTCATAACATAAAGAATACATGCAAAAAAGATACTGATCCAGTCTTTTCTATCAGTTTTTTATTTGTATTAATGACCATCCTGCTGACTTGGTATCTACGCTGATGACACAACAATTTACTCCTGGCTCGATAGTAAGGCTGGTCAGTCAGGCAAGGTCAAAATGGCAGTCGATGTCCAAAACAACCTCAAGTCCGTTGTTAACTGGGGCAAAAGATGTCTTGTTAATTTGAACGCCTCCAAAACTAAACCATTATTCATCTGACAGACTCCTCGCTGCCTTCCATCAGCATAGTTGATAATATTACCATTACCATTACAATTGTCTGATAAACGGCTTGTTAGTTGACGGGAAATGGTCGTAGTGTTTTTACCAATATTCAATATACATGTTTTATGAAGATTAAAAATATAATATAATGGGAAAAATAATTATCAACTGTATGCAATCGCTTCCTGAGATCAACGGTTCAAACTGGCTCTGAGTGAGTGAAGACTGAGGATCTTGGCGAAGACCATTCTTCTTCAGACATTGTGAACCGCCGCTCCAGAATCGCAAACAAAGAACTGTATCAGATAACAGAGACCACATCACTAGCGGGCCTCTTAACAGCAGCAAAAACTAAAAAATGGATATCATATGAAACTCGAAAAGAAAATGACATAATCATGATGCTGACGTTCTGCACTACATCAAACAAAAAGGTTAGGAAAGAAAACCACATCGACACTGGAAAGAGCTATGACATCTACTGGAGTTGAGAAACGTGTTTTCCTGAATAATTACTTTGAGAAAAAGATTTCATAAATTACGAACGGTGCGACGAATCACTTTCCTGCTGGCTACAAACATACCTCCTACTTGTTATAGTAATAGCAGCGCTATCAAATAAAAATATATCAATTAAAAAATATGAAAAATAATTAAATAGAAGAAACTTAAAAAAAAAAAATGAAAAAAATGTGATACCTAAAATTTAGGGTAACGTTCATGTCAATATTAGTTGTTCCATTAGGAAAATTCCGACAATGCGTGAAAGGAGCTATAACATCTACTGGACTTGAGAAACGTGTTTTCCAGAAAATTGTTTTAAGAGAAGGATTTGATGAATTTGAACCGAAATCATACTGGCTACTCGGTCAATGGATGGCAAATGTTTTTTTTTCTCTTCAGAATCTATCCTACATGTCTATAATTCTTTATGGATATGTCAGACTTTATAAATTTCGACCGAAGGCAGTACTGGTTAAAGTAAAAATAATATGAAATCTCATTGATAATTATTAATATGAAAACTTAAGCAAAGTAATGCCCATTTCAACGTGGTATAATGCTCTTGCTAGATCAATTACGACTGAGTAGTGAGTTCAGTTCTCATTGGGTGCTCCGCAGTTTCGGCCTTGTGCCAAATCTAAGCTGATCTTAGAAAATTATTTGGACACTTCGACGTGGTGTAATGGTTTGCAAGCTTGTCTTGATAGATCAATTACGACTGAATAGTGAGTTCGATCCACACTGGGTGCTTCATAATTTCGGTCTTGTGCCACATCTGTTCTGCTCAGAAAATCATGTTTTTCGACGTGGTGTAATAGTTAGCAAGCTTGTCTTACTATATCAATTACGACTAAGTAGTGAGTTCGAGCGTCACTTTCGGCCTTGATACACACAGTCTAATAGACTTGACTGATAATTAAAGGCTTCAAACACACCTCTTGTTATAGTCATGGCAGTGTTATCAAATAAAAATATATCAATTAAAAATATGACAAAATAAGTAAATAGAAGAAACTGAACAAAAATGGAAAAAATGTGGTACCTAAAAACTAGGGTAACGTTCATGTCAATATTAATTGTTCCATTAGGAAAATTCCGTCAATACAGGAAAGAGCTATAACAGCTACTGGACTTGAGAAACGTGTTTTCCATATAATTGTTTTATGAGAATGATTTAATAAATTTTAACCGAAAGCATACTGGCTGCTCGGTCAATGGATGACAAATGTTTCCTTGGAGGGAAACGCTTAATATTGCCATTACTATTGCCATTGGTCAGAATTTCGGAAGTGCTTCAGGCAAAGAACTTTAAAGTCCACTCTGGTATTTTCGATAGATAGATAGATAGATAGATAGATAGATAGATAGATAGATAGATAGATAGGAACTAGCAAGTGAAGGATGAAAAGAAGGAACGAAGGTAGGGAGGAATGAGAACAAAATAGGGAGGGTCATTTTAACATTGATAGCATAATATAAACTAAATATGATTTGTAACATTAGAATGAATATTACACAATGGAATCAACATGAACAGAATTCAATCAGTAGATAGATAGATAGATAGCGAATATAATTAGATCAATAGATAGATATGAACAGACTTAAATAGCTAACTAGCTAGATAGATAGATAACGAATATAACAGATAGATATGAATAGACTGAAATGGATAATTAGATACGAATAGATTGATAACGAATGTAATTACATAGATTGATAGATAGATATGAATAGACATTATGTATATATATATATATATATATATATATATATATATATATATATATGCACATTTCATTAAAAACGACAGACAAGGTGCTTTTATTTGTTTTTTTATACAATTTCTTATGCGATCTAATATTTTTTTTCTTTTCGGATGATAAATTATATAAAAACTGTCCGAATGTTCTTTTTATCCGAGCGCTTTCGGCTATACATTTAGCCATTTTCTAGGATTATATTTTAACTGTTAAAATAAGAAATAGTTTGTTGTATGTATGTTTTATAAAATGTTTTCATTTTTTTATTTCGAAACACGGTCAAGATATTTAAATATTCATGGAGACCTACCGGACACTATTCGGAACATACTTGTCGACAACACTAATATAATAGCATCATCTACATGCAAAAATGGCAAAAAATAATGGAAGCCTTATTAATAAAAACAAACAAACCAACACTTAATAATATTAACTTTGAACATGGACATAATATTGTGACCGTATTTTGAAACAAAAAAAAATGAAAACGTTTTATAAAACATACATACAACAAACTATTTCTAATTTTAACAGTTAAAATATAATCCTAGAAAATGGGTAAATGTATAGCCGAAAGCGCTCGGATAAAAAGAACATTCGGACAGTTTTTATATAATTTATCATCTGAAAAGAAAAAGTATTAGATCGCATGAGAAATTGTTTAAAAAACTAAATAAAAGCACCTAGTCTGTCGTTTTTAATGAAATGTGCATGAAAGAAGGATTGCTACCTAAATACACAAATATATATATATATATATATATATATATATATATATATATATATATATATATATATATATATATATATGTCTATGCATATCTATCTATCTATCTGTCTATCTATCTATCTATCTATCTATATATATATATATATATATATATATATAGAGAGAGAGAGAGAGCGAGCGAGAGAGAGAGATAGATAGATAGATAGATAGATAGATAGATAGATAACAAATGTAATTACATAGATAACATTAAGCATTACTTCAAATAAAAGGTTACGAATGAAACTCCCATCAATGCTGGAAAGATCGATAACAGCTACTGGACGTGAGAAAAATATTTTCTAGAAAAATTGTTTGAATAGAATGATTTTATAAATTTCAACCGAAAGCAGTACTGGCTGCTCGGTCAATAATTGACAAATATTTCCTTGTAGGAAAACGGCTAATATTACTCTTACCATTGTCTGATAAACCGTATGTTATATCAAAATAACCCGATATATGGAAGTAAAAGACGTTGTAACGGTTTTCTTCTTTATGTTCCGTGTCCCATCAAGACGTATGCGATCATGCCTCTCCACCACTTCCTGTTTTTGTAGCTTTTAATAAACTTTATCTTTCTGTTATTTCGCCTAAACGATATTCCGCCATCCTTTTACTCAAGCTCACTAAATATGTCATGCGTTTTTTTCTCTGTTTTCCTGTTTTGTTATCCGTCCCATGAGTATTAGATTTTCCAAGCCTTCCTTCCTCATTATATACCCATAAAACTTCAATCGTCATTTGATGTTACGCTTTCTTATTTATTCCGATGCTCTATTCGTTCTGCTTTTGTGCTTCGGGTCAAACTACTTGTGTGTAAGATTTCGTTTCAATGGTTAGTTCTAATAACCCTTAGGACATCACGGGAACGGCAAACCTACGTGTGCCTATCGTCGGCAACAGTCAGCTCTCTGCTGAAACATCATATCTTTATTTAATTTCATTTAAAATGCTGTGAATTGAAAACGAAGATAAGATGAAGTCTTATTGATACTATATTTTTTTAAAGAAAAAGTAAAAACAAAACAAAAAGCATGCACGACTTTTCGAAGCATATAGCAGCAAATATCCAGTTGTCACTTTTCTTTTCAAAAGAGATATATAATTTGATTTTTTTCCCTTTTGATGGTATTAACGCTGCAATCGTTATTCGTTTTATTTCTTCAATAGCCAATTTTAAATCGACATTCGACAAGGATATCAGTGTCTTCTGATGCAACTTAAAGTAAGAAGTGGCGACTGATTTCAAGCAAGTTTATAAAATAACATGCGCCTTGACATACGTTAAGCAAAATCACTTTACACGTAATATCAATACTCCTATATGGCAGTAAAAGCTGGACAATAATCCTCACAGATGAAGAAAACACATAGGATAAGAGAAATATGGTTCTACGGAAAGATGGCGAGAATACCATGGATCAAATATGTGAGCAACGACGAATGTTTTATAGAAAACGGAAACAAAAAGGACACTTATACTTAACATCAGGAAGAGACAGTTGAAAATTCTAGGGCACATAATGAGGAAAGAGGGCTTGGAAAATCTGATACTCACAGGACAGATTGAAGATAAAGAGGGATAGAGGAAAACAACGCGTAACCTACCTAGCAAGTTTTAGAGAAAATTGAAACAAAAAGGACATTATACTTAGTATCAGGAAGAGACAGATGAAATTACTAAGGAACATAATGAGGAAAGAGGGCTTGGAAAATTTGATACACACAGGACATTTTGAAGACAAAGAGTGATAGAGGAAAACAACGCATAACCTACCTAGAAAGTTTTAGAGAAAATTGAAACAAAAAGGACACTTTTACTTCACATCAGGAAGAGTCAGTTGACATTTCTAAGGCACGTAATGAGGAAGGAGGGCTTGGAAAATTTGATACCCACAGGACATATTGAAGGCAAAGAGGGATAGAGGAAGACAACGCGTAACCTACCTAGCAAGTTTTAGAGAAAATGGAAACAAAAAGGACACTTATACTTAACATCAGGGAGAGACAGTTGAATTTTCTAGAGCAGATAATGAGGAAAGAGGGAGTGGAAAATTTGATACTCACAGAAGAGATTGAAGGCAAAGAGGGGTAGAGGCAAACAACGCATAACCTACCTAGCAAGTTTTAGAGAAAATCGAAAGAAAAAGGATACTTATACATCAGGAAGAGATAGCTGAAATTTCTAGTGCGCATAAGGAGGAAAGAGGGTTTGGAAATTTTGATACTCGCAGGACAGATTGAAGGAAAGAAGAGGTAGAGGAATTCAACGCATAATCTACCGAGCACGTTCTAAAGAAAATGCACACAAAAAGGACATTTACACAGAGTTCGATGGGTACATTGTCGTCTTTTTATATTTTTAATTTCGCGCATGCGCGTTGTCTTTGATTTTATCGACTGCGCAATATAGTAGGATCAGTTGGGAGAGAAAAAGAGCACCACGACGCAATTCATTCTGCCAGAAATTTGGAAACAGCATGTTGTACTGCTTGGCATTCTCGCCGGAAGCCCCAATACGAATATTTCAGAGTGTTTGGAGGTCAATTTGAGGACAGTGCTGAGAATTCAGAAAGCTTTGGATGACTCTAATGGCGAGTACGAAGATGTTTGGAGTGATCACCAGTGATGGCAACGTTATGCTTCCAGTCGTCTTCCCACAGGGCCGCAGACTCAACACGAAGACCTACATCAACTGAGTCGAGGAAGTAGTGCTGCCCTGAGTCAAGCAGATGGCTGCTGGAAGACCCTATGTCAGGCAACAGCACTCTGCACCATCCCACACAAGCAGGAGAACGGAGTCATGGCTGTCAAACAATTTCTGCTACCGCATTACCCATTACATCTGGCCACATAACTCCCCAGACTGCTACCCATGTAATTATTATGTGTGAGGCTCAGTTGGGCGAGAGACTAAAACAAATTCTTTGTAACACCAAAGATGACCTTAATCAAGAAGACCGTCCAGAAGAGACACAGAAGATTCCGAAGTTGTCTGGAGGCCGTGGGGGAAGCTAATGGCGATCTTATTGAATAAATCTACTCTTTAGTATTGCTAGATACTTTCGTGTAATTTCGGTAAATATATCTGTTAAAATGAGATGTCAGTGTTACATTCATTTTTGCGTCATTTACACTGCAATTTATCTATTGCATCCTATACTTAACATCAGGAAGCGACAGCTGAAATTTCTAGCGCATATAAAAGAAAAGAGGGCTTGGAAAATTTGATACTCACATGATAGATCGAAGGTAAGAGAGACAGAGGAAAGCAACGCATAAGCTACCTAGCGAGCTTGTGTAAATGGATGGCGGAGCGAGATATAGGGGAGATAACAAAAAGACTAAAATTTATTCAGAGCTACAAAGAACAGGGTATTGTTGAGAGCCATGGTCGCGAACATCCTGAAGGGACACGGCGCACTGAAATAAGAGCTATTTGAATTTCTCAATTCCAATGTGCATTTTGAATATTTCACCATTTTTGTTTTATTTCCTTTCGCTATATATAGTTTATGTTAATAATTTAAAATTCCTTTCATGAAATGTTTTAAAAAGCGATGATTAGAACTGTAATAAACCTTAAACATATGATGGAAGTGAATTTTTTTTCACATTTTTGCTTTTGAGAATTTACAAAAATGTATTTATTTATTAGATTGTTTATTTACAAGAATAATTTTTTATTTACAACATCCTCAAAACTAATACAATTAAAACTAATGCAATGCAACATTTATCATTTAAAAATTTATAAAGTAAATATGAAAAAAGAAATTAATAAATCTATAAACATTTGCTAAATTATTAAAATATATAAACCAACTATAAGGAAATCCTTATTAATAACCATTTTATAAAGTTTCAATCAATTGGCAATTAACCGATGTTTTGCCAACCATTCCAATAAAAATACAATAAATAATTTATACACATTTTTGTTCTTGAGAATTTTAGATTGATTATTTACAAGAATAATTTTATATTACAACATTCTAAAAATATATACAATTGAAACTAATGCAAGATTTATCATTTACCAATTTATAAAGAAATAAATGTGAAAACAAATTTTATCCATAAATCTATAAATATTTACTAAATTATTAAAATATGTGAACCAACTATAAAGAACTCTTATTTATTTACCATTTTATAAAGTTCGAATTACAACATTTTATAAACTATTAAAACTAATGCAATCTTTATCATTGAATAGTTTATAAAGAAATAATTACGATAATTTTTTATTCATAAAATTATTAAAATATGTGAACCTACTATAAGGAAATCTTTACTATTTACCATTTTATAAAGTTCGAATCGAAGGCAATTAGCCGATGTTTTGCCAAGCATTCCAATAAGCAATATAATAAATAAATAATGTTTATTATTTTTGCAGTCAATTTTCAAGAACAAAGGAGATGCATGAATTCACTTTCATATGTTTAGGTTTTATTACAATTCTATTCATCGCTTTTTAAAAGAATAAATATTGTCGAGGTGTGAAGGTAGTTAAAATAATAGCAGTGTCAATGGGTAAACCGTCCGATTGACACTCCTTTTTTCTGCCATGGAAGTCCATATTTGCCGAAAAATGTACCTTCCTACAGGAACTGAGCCTACTCCGGAGTGTCTGAAGGAAAAATTGAGTACAGATTATATATATATATATATATATATATATATATATATATATATATATATATATATGTGTGTGTGTGTGTGTGTGTGTGTGTGTGTGTGTGTGTGTGTGTGTGCGTGTGTGCAGCAATCATTCTTTTATGCACATTTCATTGAATACGACAGACTATTATTATTTGCTTTTATTTAGTTTTTTATACAATTTCTCATGCGATGTAATAATTACTTGTTTTTCTTTTCAGATGATAAATCATATAAAAACTGTCCGAATGTTATTTTTATCCGAGCGCTTTCGGCTATACATTTAGCCATTTTCAAGGATTAAATATTTGAACTGTTAAATAAGAAATACTTTGTTGCACGTATGTTTTATAAAATGTTTTCATTTTTTTCAAAACACGGTCAAGATATTGTGCCTATGTTCATAGTTAATATTAAGTATTGTTTTTTTTTGTTTTTATTAATAAGGCTTCCATTATTTTTAGCCTTTTTTGCATGTAGATGATGCTATTATATTAGTGTTGTCAACAAGTATGTTCCGAATAGTGTCCGGTAGGTCACCATGAATATTTCAATGAGATCTAATTGAGCTATGGTCAGAAAGGTGTAGAGTGAGTCTGTGTGTCAAACATGTTGTCAGACATGTTGTAGTGTGGCCTATATAATTATTTACGAATTTTGATTGATTACAATTCTTTAGTGGGCATCATCTACATGCAAAAAAGATTAAAAATAATTGAAGCCTTATTAATAAAAACAAAAACAACAGTTAATAATATTAACTATGAACATGGACACAATATCTTGACTGTGTTTTGAAAAAAATGAAAACATTTTATAAAACATACATGCAACAAACTATTTCTTATTTAACAGTTAAAATACTTCATCCTTGAAAATGGCTAAAAAGAACATTCGGACAGTTTTTATATAATTTATCATCTGCAAAGAAATAAATTGTTAGATCGCATGAGAAATTGTATAAAAAAATAAATCAAAACTACTTGTCTGCCGTATTCAATGAAATGTATATATATATATATATATATATATATATATATATATATATATATAGAGAGAGAGAGAGAGAGAGAGAACTCTTTGGAAACTGTCTGAAAACCATTAAATACACACCATGTCCATCTCAGGTCAACAGGAATGACCAACGGAAACCAAATAAACGGAACTTATAGGTTTTTATTTATTTATTGACCCTAGACTTTGAACAGACATTTTCTAAAATGGCCTCACTACAAGACAAACTAAAGCAGCCAAGCTGAACCTACCAGACAGCATTTTCGATTAAGTGAATCATACACTAACTTTTACGTAAAAAAAACTAAATAGTCAAGTGCATGAATTATTTTCTGACTTATCTTGTAATGTTTACCAGCACACGCCACTTTAAATAAGGAAGATCCGGTTTAGTGCTTTCGTTCTTCTCTCAATTTTGTTTTCTCCTCCAGACGCTGGACACTGACTATTATGATGGTTCAGGAAAGACGAAAGTTTGACATTTCGAAGGAACGACCCACACAATATATGAAAGCGAAGATTATGCCTCGGCTCTTCTTGTAAGGACGATGCGTCAGTTTTATTGTAATCCGATTCAGTGAACCAGTATCTAGACATTGAAAACCTTCCTTCGCTGTCTTCCATTCATCCATTGCTTAGTAAAACCCTTCTTCTTCTTCTTCTTCTTCTTCTTCTTCTTCTTCTTCTTCTTCTTCTTCTTCTTCTTCTTCTTCTTCTTCTTCCCTCCTCCCCCTTCTTCCTCTTCACCTCCTCCTCCTCCTTCTTTAATTGTTTGTATGACGATAATATACACCCGGCAGCAAGACCTCTGATCGGGAGACTGGAAGTTTTGAGAAGCGTGGGACCACCTCAACTGCTGTTGTTCCCAGGGCCACCCAGACCTAAGGTGGTAGCGCGTGTTAGGGTCCCAGCTATGGGCAAATAGGGACTCCCCCCACCAAGCAAAAACAAAACACTATGAAAGTATAAAAAATACATATTTATAGTAAAAATACTTACAATACATATTTATAGCAAAATGACCAACAGTACATTTTGTCTGTAGTTGAAGGCATGTAGTTGCGTTCAAAATATTTAGTTTTCGGTATTAAATAACTCAAAGAGATGTAGATATGGCGCTAAACAAAATCATTTAACTAATTCTTCTTCTTCTTCTATGTACGGTGTACCTTCAGGGCGTTGGCGACCATGGCTCTCCAGAATTTCCTATCTTTTGTAGCTCTTAAAATGTTTATCGTTTTGTTATCGTTCCCAAACCCTTCCATTCATTTACACACTGTGCTAGAAATGAAGAGATTTGAACGATCGATGTTGCAAATCGTAAGCTTCATGGATACGGAATTTCAGAACGATTATTTGACTTAATACAATCATTCCTATCAAATCGTGAAATGAAGGTCATCCTAAACGGGTTCTCATCCAGTTTCTTTCTCACGAACGCTGGTCTTCCCCAAGACTCTATCCTGGGTCCTACTCTGTTCCTTATCTTCATTAACGATGTTCACCAGTTCCCAAGTAGGCATCTACGCAGACGACAATACTATTTACTCCTGTCTCAATGGCAAACCCGGCATTGCTGACAAAACTGACCTGGCTGTTGGTCACGAAATCGACCTCTAATCTGTGGTTGACTGGGGCAGGAAATGTCAGGTAAACTTTATTGAATCAAAACTGCTCTCATTTAGCCACCAAAGAAAACCCTCCCTGCCTCCGATTAGAATGTTTGATGCTCAACTCCACGAGAGCGCCTCTGCGCCTGCTTGGTCTCTCACTGTCCGCTGACCTAAGATGGAACAAATACATTGAATCAATAGCTTCATCTACTGCAAGGAAATTTGGTTCTATGTGTCGTGCCAGAAGGTTTTTCTCGTCTGAGTCCATCCTTCAAATCTATAAATCAACCATCCGTCCTTGCATGGAATACTGCTGCCATATATTGTTGAAGTTTTTTGGGTACGTTATATACTAGTGAGCCAACCAAAATAAGCTGACTCATTTTATAGTTGACCAATAGAAGTGTTGCCAATCAGAAAGCTTAAAATATTCAATTCGACGTGTATAAAGGCAGCCATGTTTTTTTCTTTCTCCGAATATATTCACTGCCAACCTCTGATATTGAAGACCCGAAGAATTACTGAACGGCTGCTACTAGTGATATTGGAGTTGTTGCATTGAACATATTACGTACTGCACTGGATTCTATATTCAAAGACTACGGTGAACATGGTCAACATATATGGTCTGGAGACCCCGCTGTTCATCTTAAGGTCCTCAACAAAATCTAGAGACGGATATGCAATGTGATTGGTCTTGATATGGCATCTCGTCTACAGTCATTTTCTCACAGACGTGCAGTCACTTCTCTCTGTCTTTTCTACAAATACTTTCACGGTAACTGCTCCGACGAGCTACTTTCGCTGGTTCCCAAACTGCATGAATGTAAGCGTGTTATCAGGTTGGCTTCTCAGTTCCACATTTTCACTGTAGAAACGGTTAAATGTCTCCACTCCAATAGCTTCATGTCTCACACTTCCCGTCTATAGAACTCCCTTCCTCTTATTTGCTTCTCTGACACTTATAGCCTTCAAATATTCAAATGTAATGTCAATCGACATTTTCTGATGCCTTGATCTAATTCCCTGTCCTTCTCTTTATCCTTTCCTCTATCACGTCTCTTTACTCTTGCTCCCAGTCTCTGTAACACCTTGCATGTTAGTGGCACTCCCGCCTTGCTTGGGGTGAAATGCTTATAAAAAAAATTCTTTTTGCGTTCTTCTTCGTGCCGTGTTCCTTAGGGACGTTGGCGTTCATGGTTCTCCACAAACTCCTGTCCTTTATAAACCTTAGTATATTTGGTCTTTTTGCTGTATCTTCTAATACCTTTTCTGCCAACATTTTACACATGCTCGTTAGGTAGGCTATACACTGTTTTCCTCTGTCCCTCTTATCTTCAAACTGTCCTGTGAGTATCAAAATTTCCAAATCCCCTTTCCGCATTATATGCACCCAGAAACTTTCAATTGTATCTTTCTGACTCTGACGATAAGATACCTTTTTGTTTCCCTTTTCTCTAAATCTTCATCGCTGCTTACACGCTTCGCTCATAGTATTCACAGTATCCTTCTGTAGGCCCACATTTATGGCGCCTCAAGTCTTTTCTTCAACTGCTGAGATTTTCCAGCATTAACTGTCATATCTGATATTTCAGAACAATTCAGTACTTTTTTTTTTATTTCTAATGATTTTTCTGTTTCTCAATACTTTGCATAGCTTTCGTAACGCATCTTTCGCTATTCCAATGTATCTTCGGGTTTCGCTGTCACACTTTGCGTCCTCTGTTAAAGCACATATATCATACAGAAGACCTAAATATAATTCAGTATCTGTACTCGCGTTAAGGTTTATGGCTACCTCACGTTAAAACACGGGTTCCTGTACAATCACAGAAATTAAGCAACGTGGAGCCACGTTAGTAGCTAGATGGGTGACTGCTTAGGAATGCCAAATGCTGTAAGCCTGGATGTGTGGGCAGTGTATTGGATATTTAAACATAGATATTCACTTACGTAGAAATATCTTTGGGAAAGGCATGAACCCACTTTTTCTCTACATGCTGTGAGTTAATTAGTAAAACATGTATCACTAAATCAGTATTATCCACAAAAAGATTCTTAAAATCTAAAATCATTTTCTGCTTTTAAATGAACTTCAAAAGGTATATAAGCCGTAAAAAAACGAATCAATCAAAATTAATCGATCCTTGGGAGGTAAGGTAACTTATAGCATTAGAGACAATGTCTTCAGCGAATATAGGAAACGTAGAATTTTTACAGAAAGCAACATGCTGTTCTGTTGCTGGCATTATTATATTAAAAACTGTTCTTTGTATTCGCCAGTACTAACAAGTCAATCAGTTATGTGCCATGCGTGATACACGCTTAGGCGATCATGTATCTTTCGATACATGACTGACGAAGCGGATTTTTCCCGCAGTAGGTTGCCATTTCTTTATGCGGTAGACCAGTTGCCATCCTAAGGCTATAGAACCCGGTATATCCTGCTATTTACCCATAGCTGGAGGGGAGAAGAAGAGGATTCATCCCTATCCCAAGGGTATTAGCGCGTAAGTGAAAGTAATGGATTCGACTGGAATTCGAACTCGGCTTTCCGATTTCTCAATCCAAGCCGCTATCCACGGTAACGATATAAATAAATTCATTGGTTGCGCCAGAACTGGTGTCAATTACTTTTGCTTACCGTGAGCAAAATACCGCCATACTAATTTAAATCCTCCCCATTCTCTCTCTGTCTCCTCCTATCTATCTTGTTAATTCCCCCTCTACTTTTACATTTTTTTCTCCATCGAAGAACTGAAACGACTTGTAGTCAAAGGTCATTTACCCACCACGTTCAGACGAGTCGACTACACTTCACTTTTCACAGATCACAGACACCTCCAACTGAATACTTACCTAACGACTTATCACTGACCCCCAAATATCTTGGCAAAATGCCTACAATAATGCCTGCACCCGCTGGATGCTGCTGTAGCGAGCTTATCTTTAGACACTCACAGGTTTGTAATATTATTGTCTCACACTTCATTTAACCAGTTGCCATTGGCGTAATCGAACCAAAATTTGGCGAGTTTCTCTCTAACGAGCAGAACGTTATTTACGGATAAATCTGGACATTATCGACAGAGCTGCATATTGTAAGGACGTAGCTTATTTCTGGGGGTCGATATTACGTGTTTAACTAATGAGAATTCAAATTCTAATTTGAAGAGGGAATTTTAAATAAGAAATTAACTGTTGAAACTTCAGATAGAAATTAGGATCATTAGAAAATGAAAGTTGTTACGTGTGCAAGTAACTGACTTCCATTAGTTACCGTATATAATCGCGTATCCTGTAACTTCTGAAGACCTAATTTTAAAACTAATTTGACGACAGTGAATATAGATTGGTCAACGGCGTAGCCAGGGTCAGCAGTACATACGCTATTTTATATCTCGTGTATGATGTGACCCCATTAAAATTAGCTTTAAAATTAGGCCTTCAAATGTCGCATGATGCGTGAATATGTACGATATGCCGTCTACCTTTTGGGCTCTTCCTGTTCCTTCGATATATGAATCAATTCCTGACAGTAGCCATTGAATAAAGACGTGATACTGTTCTTAATGCAGCTTGCTCTTATTCTTTATCGCTTCGAGACCACAGACGAAACATGGTGCCAGCGGTGAGATGAAAAGGGTTGAAGGTAGGTTGTGAGGTAGAAGTGGGGGGGTCCATTGGTGCTCATCAAGTAAATATATAGGGTGTGTCGAAATATGTATACACATTTTGAAGATTTCTCAAGGAATAATTCAAGTAATAAGAACCGACTATATGCAATTTCAATAATTCATACGCGGACATTATATTATGAATGCATGCTGTTAAGATTTTGTCTTCGCGTATTTTCAATTTTATGTCTGTTATGATCCAGACATTGATTACAAAGCAGCGCAATGGAATCACTCTTAGCAATCAACATTGCGATAGGTTTCTTAGAATTCTATGAAGATTTTCCTTTTCACAGGGCGTGGTTGATATTCGTGTCCTTCCGAAACGGTTCTTGTACACATCTTATATCGCCCCATCAGCTTAAAGCTTATCTCTAATTCGTGAGATTGTAAGCCGCGTGGGTGGATCTGAATGAAACTCTCTTCGATACCGTATTTGCATTTTCGTGTTTACAGTAACATTTCAGAATGAACTTTCTCTGTTCAAAGGTAAGTCTGGACGACATTAGCAATACTAACGCGTAAATCGGAAAAGAAAGCAAGTTGAGCCATACACTGTGAAAGTGTATATATATTTTGTGACATCCTGTCGATACACATCAGGGCATATATGATTTTATATAGGTCTAAAGCACACATAAAATATTAAACTTAAAAATTCTCAGTACTTATGTAATATAAAATATCAGGTGATTATTTATTATAAGTTGGAAAGAAAGTTCGGGAACTGCCGAATTTATCCTTGTACCAGACACAGTAGTATTAAGTCAAGATGTTTTTTATTAGTCTATGTATCAGACTCTATTTTTCGAAGCGGCTTCAGACCATATTTTTCGACTGATTATTTTTATGATTGTATGCTGATTATCATCACCATCACACACATACATATGGATCCTACGAGAAGCATTCATTGGCTAATCTCCTCAAAACTAGCTCGCTGATTGGTCAATTCCGACCAATCAGATCGCCTGCACGCGAGGAATGATATTTCACGCGCACTAAGCTGGGAGCCTGTCACGTGATACACCACCCGTATATAAACAAAACACGAGTAAGCCTTCTCTCTCCTTTTTCTCTTTCATCTCCTTCCTTGCTGTCAAAATGTGACCTTCAAGAACTCCCGTCTTGACCCTGCGGTCAGACGTTAAAGAACATTACCAACATTCACGTAAGTATGAACGCTTAACTCTTCTGAACTCTTACCAACTTTTCCAACGCACATTTCCTAACATGCAACAGGAACTTTATTCCTCTAAATCTACAGCTTAATAATTAATTCAAATTCGTGAGCTCCGGCACAAATATTTCCCAAATCTAAGAGACGTAACTCTATCAAACCTTTAGCTTATATGCATGTACATCAAAACAAATAAATTCAAATGTTATCTTTTGAAGCATTACGTTCTGTCTTCTATGTTTGCTATGTGCTATTGTACGTCAAATATAAATTGCATGTGACCGCCACATTTGATGGTGACCTCCAGCGTCTTTGCTTGTCCTTTTCCACGTCATTCCTAATCAAAGTTAAATAAATGTGGTGGGGTCCGTATCATCTGATTGACAATCCTTCACATTTTTATTGCTGACCCATCGTTCGTTGCGGATCCCGCTACAATTGTACAAAGCTAAAGTAGAATAAAAATTTGAATACTAACATGTAAATCCGAAAAGAAAGCAAGTTGACTTAAGCTATAGACTGTAAAAGTGTGTATACATTTTTTGTAGGAACCGTTCAGATTGAATAAAAACAGAAAATAACAAGAAATGTAGATCAAGGAAAATGTGGATCAAGAGAAATTTTGATGTGAAAGTAAAATACATGTCAAGGGAAATATCAACGAGAGAAATAATAGAAGTGAAGATCTGATCAAGAGAAAATGAATATCAGGCAAATGTATGTCGACTGAAATGAAGATCACGAGAAATGTAGATGAAAAGAAATGAATGTCAAAGTCCATAGGCAATAGGAAATGAATATAAGATCAACAAATGAAGATCATATAAGTGCATATCAAACAGTAACAAAGATCAAGCTGAAATGCAGATCAAGGGTTCATGAAAATTTAAATTTCATGTATCTTTTCTATAAATACTTTCATAGAAAGTATTCTAATGAACTTTCCTTTATGGCTAGTTTAGGTTTCAGTTTTTGATGTTTTAGTTTCCCTTTTCCAGTTAACTTAGCTAGGGTATGTATGCTCATTTGGCCCCTTTTATTTCTGCCCCTAATTTTTTTCTTTAAGTTTAATTCCCCAGCCCCTCCCTCGTTAGGTGGTTGGTGATGTCAGTTCGCAGGTAGGATGCGGGGCGCCTTTCGTTTCGCGTGAGTGTTTTCGTATTTGTTGTCGTGTCTGAATGAGTGCGTGTCAGTGTGTGTGCTTGGGATGGATGAATGTTTTATAATATTATAGTCCCGCATTGATTTCGGCCAGCGAACTGGTATTTCTGCCACATTTAGTTATTGTGGGGGTTTTATTTACTAATAACATTTTCTTTAGTTTTTTGTAAATATTTTGTATTCATTTGTATATACTCATTGGGGTTAGTTTTTAAAATTGTTATTTTATTCCCCTCCCCCCACAGACATTGAATTGTACATATGGGGACTAGTCAGTATTTTCATAGAGACAGTGAGGTATTATGGTGGTTGTAGTAAGAATGGTACGGATGAATGTGGTGTTTTGGTGTAAGGAATATTGTTCGTATGATTGGGTCAGTGTTTGCGGCTAGCTAAGTTATAGTTAAGACAGATGAAGACCGTCCTATTTTCCCCCAATCCCCCCCTTTGGCCATGTGCCACATTTCTGTACAGTATACAGAATAAATATCACTTTCCTTTATGGTACATATATTTTATGAATTTAAGCTCAGAACTAGATTGCCAGCAAGGTCTCAAGTAAAACGGATCAACGTTTCATTCAAAGGAAATGAGCCGTGAAACACACAGAAAACCCAGGAAACTCGTTAAAATAGAAAGCGGAGTAAGATAATAATATATTTAAATTTTAAAGACGATCCTTAGAGAATGACACGACCTACAAGGTTTTACTCTCAGCCGACATTATCTTAACATAGCATATGCAGATTTCGCGGTGTTGGTGGTTGCCTCATAAAGAAAACTGAAAGAAACCGAATAAAAGTTATTAAAGGCCATATTAAAGGAAATCAGGAATGACGCACAATTAACTGTAAGAAAACATAATGCATGATTGTCAACAAAAGAGACATTCCAAGTTGTGAACTATACATAGGGGACGTCAAATTCAATGAGGCACATAAATTTATCTATCTGGGTAGAGTCATAATAGACGTCGCAAGGTGTGTCTAGGAAATCGTAAGGCTTATAGGAATCGCAGAAGATGCTTTCCAGAAATTAAGCCGTATATTAAGTCATGAGAAAATATCGTTAGAAACGAAGCAAAAAATGTTGAATCTTTATGAAATATCTAGTTTCCTAGTTTCCTACTATCGAGAACAAAATCATTAGCATCTCGGCCCTACTATTATTTGATTTTTTTTACGGTTTATCAACCTTTTGCAGGTTAAGTAAAGCTAGAAAATATTCTTAGATTATAATTTAAAAAAAAATAATAATGAATTACTGATACAAGTCATACTAATTAACCCATAGCTAAGGAGAAGAGGGTATTTGAGCTTAAATGAATATAACGAGCCTGGCTAGAATTGGAAATCAGCCCTCCGATTTCCAATTCCGAGCCATTATATATTACACAAACCGCCCATCCAAGCTTACAGCATCTCGCATCCCCAAGTGGTCACCCATCTAGATACTGACCAAGCTCGACGTTACTTAACTTCTGTGATCGTTGGAGAACCGGTCTTTCAACGTGATATGGCCGTAAGCCATACCCGCCTGCACATCGAAGATTACAGCAACTGATATTCCCAAGCGGTCACCCATCTAGGTACTGACCAAATTCAATGTTGCTTAACTTCGGTGATTGTAGGTCCTCAATTTACGTCGGAGATCCGTTTCTACGGCCCGACATAAACTGATTTTCGACGTAGGTCGGAACTTAACTACATAAGCACCACGTGTCAGCTTTACGCTTGGGAGCCATAATGAAGGTCAAAAGTTCCCGCCAAAACGACATAAAGCGGAAAAACCGAACGTAGCACAATCCAATATGGCGTACAACCGTTGAAGAAACAACGACGTCTTCCTTGTATAGCGCCGCGTGAGAACGTATTGTAAACACGAAACGACGTACGGCGTGTCCAACGTAACCCGAGGACCTTCTATATTATGATATTATTATTCTCCCCTTAAGAAACTCTCCTTTTTGTTTAACCACATCACAAACGACTGACCAGGCTCGCCATTACTTAACTTCTGTGGTCGCACGAGAACCGGTGTTTAAACGTGATATGGCCGTACACGGAGTAAGATAATAATATATTTAACTCTTAAAGACAATTCTAAGAGTAGCCATACCACCTGCATATCCAAGATTACAGCACCTGGTATACCCAAGCTGTCACGTAAGAGAATGAGACGCCTTATAAGGTTTTACTATCGTCTGACATAATCTTAACATGGAATATGCAGATTACACTGCGTTCGTGGCAGACTCAGAAAGAAAATTGAAAGACACCTTATAAAAGTTATTAAAAGAAATCGGGAAGGAAAGACTATCTGGTAACTGTAAGACAGCATAAAACAACCTACAAAGTTTTACTATCGGTCGACATAATCTGATATATTTAGAAATGGTGGGTTAAAACTTCCTTGCGCTGTTAAACAGCACTTGAGAAATAATTTTAAAACGATAAAATTTTTATTAGGTGGTTGATGATCCCCGTGAGCTTGGGGGAAAGAAAAAAATAGTCATACTGAGCCAGAGCAGGTGAATCGACAGGTTGTTCCAGTATGGCGATGTTCTTCTCGGCCAGGAACTGCCGGGTACCCAGGACGTTGTGAACAGGTGCATTGTCGCCGTAAAGTAGACACACCCCGAAGAATGTAAATAATGTAAAAAGATTATTTGTTTTATATTTACAGTTAGATTAATATCTCCATGTTTGTGATAACTTTGAAACGTTTCTGCCTTTGTGCATTCCGGCCTTCTTCAGGTGTCTATCAGTAACCTTTAGTGAATTTCAAACTGAATTATTTATATCCTTAATAATATCATATATATATATTAATAAATAAGACACATGTATTTTATAATATTAATTTTAAAAAAGACCTAATTACTTACCTGTTATGTCAAACAGTTCGTTGAGAATGTGTATCTTGGACCTAAGATGGAAAAAAGACGAGCATGCTGTCCATTCTCTTTATGTATCGTCTTGGCTGAGGAGGAAGTGACGTAAGTCATTACTGATTGGTCGCTTGTCATTTCAAGATCAGCAATAACGGTTATTTAATATGTCCATTTGTTATGAGCTTGGTGGATTTTTGCTTCAGGGTTTCGCCTGCCGGAATAGGACTGTTTCGGTAGGGTAGCTTGGGCGAACAAGTATGATGTTGGAAGACCCGAAACTTGTCATGACCCCAAGTCATAACATCACTGACGAGGCGATCCTGCGTACTCGCTGGAGTATTTTCATAACAAACAAATTATTTGAAGCTCTCATTATTATTATTTTCTGTCTGATTTTCTGAGATGTGACGTTGTTATTATTTACATTATTGCATTAATGTTTCGGCACTGTGCTATCCAGCCTTCTTCAGGTCTCTGTCCCTGTAAACTTCAGTGAATTTTGACATAAACACTTTATTTAATTTATATTGGCCATTATTGCTTGTCCTTTTACCTCTGAGTCTGAATATATACTACCAAGCACGGGATTGAATACACAATCAATATTTCACTAAATTCGCGAAGTTGTGTTTTAATCCTCTACGTTATTATCCCGTGGGACAATTCTGAGACTAGAAGTCTAATGTTCTCATTGCCTACCCGACTGTTGTCATCTTGCTCTTATGCTTGACTGCCTTCTTTGGCATGTTGGCTGATTTGTTTAACGGCATATTAACAGCTTGTGGGTAATTTAATGCTGAAATTTAATTTTCTTGGGAGTTTTGAAGTAATAAAAATATGATATGTTATTCTGCTTTCACAATTGAATACATGGTAGATGATACTCAGCTTTTGTGCATATGCATGTTTGTATGGACATGATTTCTAGATATGTGTTTTATGTTGTTTTTAAGTTATATTTTGAAATACAATTTGATTTAAGAAATCGTAAGATATATGGATTAATGTCATGAAAGAGTTCATTAATATTGGTTGTTTGGTTGGAGGATTTAGCGATATATCAACACTTTTATGGGTCATTTAATACTGAAATCTAAATAATTTGAACACTAATTTTATGGCTTCAACTAAGTATATTTCGAATGCAATTGTATGCCTTCAACTAAAAATAAAATGTATTGCTGGCCATTTTGCTTTAAAAATATATTGCTGGTATTTTTACTATAAAGGGTCGCTACACAGCTGAACACGTGACAATTTCTGGGCTAAAAGAAGAAAATATATTCTTTATTGCGTAGAGTGACTTTTTGTACCTTTCATAGTATTTTATTTTAGTTTGGGTTTACTATTTGGCCATATCTGGGACCCTAACAGATGCTACCATCCCGGACTGCCTTCTCTCTGAAGGCTGTCCGGATCGATAGATACATGAAGAAGGCCGTACGGCTCAATGGCTGAAATATTGTGTGAGTAGCAACAAAGATGATGACATTATTCTATATGTACATAATGATAACTCCATATCTCATAAATCTGTCCATCATCATCATCATCATCATAATCATCATCATCGTCGTCGTCGTCGTCGTCTTCGTCCTCGTCATTGTCATTGAGCAGGTTAGCACTTGACCAGTTCCCTTCATATATCTGGTTTGAAAGACTAAAATATATTCTTTCGCGCGTAGGGTACCTTGTGCAAGTACGCTTGGCGAGGCCCGCCTCTCTCTAGGTCAAACCAGAGCCGACGTTCTCCAACGTGAAGTTTCGCTTTGGTCACACAAAGCTTCGGACAGTCGGGTAACCCTCCTACCTAATCATTAAATTCAATTAACGAAGCAAACCTGCAACACCTCAGTGATGTCGTGTCCTCACTACACCTCACTACTACATACTATGCTATAGAGCCCGGTCTACTCCATTTTTACTCCTTCTGGTTGCCTAGCCAACCACCTCACCAGAAAAGCCTGATGGGGGAACCGGTTGAGGCGCCCATGATTCGACCATGTGGAAAGCAATAGTGCATTACATGATAGCAGTAGCACTCGTAGCGTAAGCTGACATAAAGTCAACAAGGAGCATTCGACAAAGAAAGACATTATATTAAAGAAATTGTATCAAAATACTTCTTTTTAGCATTGGATAGACTTATTGATGCACCTGTATGGGTTATTCGCCTGGTTACTAACCTTTATTCATCTTCATTAGATAATGATACCAGTAGCGTGACCTTTTTTTAGTCGCGTTCACCCCAAGCAAGGCAATAAAGCCACTAAGACACAAGGGGTTACTGGGTGTGGAAGTATTAGAAAACCGAAGCATTACCAAGGAGCGACAACAAGCGAAAAGGAATCAGGAGGATAGTAGATAGTGACTGACACTGCATTTAAATTTTTGAAGATCAAAGTTGGTTGGAAAGCATGGAGCCAGGAGGGCGTTCCACAAGTGAGAAGTGCGAGAAAAGAAAATGTTCGCCTAAACGTATGGTTACATCTAGCCAACTCAAATGTAAATTGATGAAACCTCGTCGCCAGTCTGGTACTGCGCTTAAATTCATAAAGTCTAGGTACCATAGTGTTGTGATGGTATAACCCAACTTCCCCATTCACGATAATGGACGGACTGTTTGCCGATTAAGTACGACCACAGCAGACAGTCACGGGGCGACTTCGTTCGTTAACACCTATTGAGGTTTAGCATACTCTCGACCCTGTCTCTGTACTACATCCGATTATAAACTTATTATTGAAAACCTACATTCGTGTTACTTTGTTTATTATATCTTGCACGAGATATAACACATAGCAAAGAGCTCATCCGAAAAATTACCATGGAATTGTTTATAGAAAATGCAAATTGAGGCAACTGTACAAATGTGGGAAAGAGACTGAACCCGAGACGCCAGGTCAGGACAAATAATGCTGCTGATTCTTCTTTGGATTTTATCAAGGATCTCTAGATATATAGCAGGAGAACCTCATCATGTGTGGCAGCAATATTCTAAGCATGGACGAATGGTATACTTATAGATATGTAAGATAGATTCTGTAGACAAAAATTGTCTATCACGATACAGTGAACAAATATTTTTAGCAGATAACCTAGCAGTAGATTCAATATAGTATTTTCACTTCATGTCAGCCGAGAACTTTTAGTCTAGGGTATGACGATGAACTACATCCGGCAGCAATGCCTCTGTTCGGGAGATTGGAGCACTTGTTAGGGTCCCCGCTATGGGCAAAGATTGAATGTCCCCCGAATCCCCCAATGAAAAAACTTTGTGAAAGTATAAAAATACATTTTTATAGTAAAAATAACAGTAATACTTTTTATATATAAAAATGACCAATAATACATATTTATAGTAAAATGAACAACAATACATATAAAAAAATGTTAAAAATATTTAGATTACAGCATTAAATAATCCACCCATGGATGTTGATATACCGCTAAACAAGATCAGCTAACCGAGAATTTGATTCCGGGAAGGCACTCTTCTGGGGTGTAGCATCAGCCAAGCTGACGGAAGGCAGAAAGGGGTCTGTCAGATGATTAATACCAAGCTGTTTAGTTTTAGAGGCGTAAAATTAACAAACCATCCTTTGCCCCTGACATAAAACTTTTCAAACATTAAGCTCAAAAGATATTTGGAGTTTTTTTTTATAAAACGTATATCAATAAATACATTAACTTTTCAAGATTTCCATTTTAAATTTCCATTGTTTTGTGCCTATATTTCTGAGATAAGATATTATGTACATTATTTACATTATTCGGACTATTGTGCTCATCTTTGTCGCCATATTTATTACAACTTTTCGGCCGTTGTACGCTCCGGCCTTCTTCAGGCACTGTGCTATGTGTCCTTGAGGCCACATAGCACAGTGCCTGAAAAAGGCCGGAGTGTGAGTTTAATACCCGGTTAAGGCAGTGGAGAACTTGGAGAGGGGAATTAACAGGAGATAACTGATAACTAACATCCATTAAAACATGGCACGTGGAACTAGAACAGTCTGCCCCAGGGAGCGAAATAAATTCCAACCACCTGAAGAAGGCTGGAGCGTGCAACGGCCGAAACGTTGTAATAAATATGGCGACAAAGATGAGGACAATAGTCGGAATAATGTAAATAGTTTACATTGTATTTTTTTTCTTTTTTTTAGGCTGGATGATTTTGTTTGTTTAATAGCACATCAACACCTTATGGGTCATTTAATGCCAAAATTTTCTTTCTTGGGAGCATTAATTTCTTCTACAAAAATGTATTACTGGTAATTTATTTATTTAAAAAAAATCTATTTTTAGATTTTCATATTCTTTGGCTCCATTTTGGGATTATCTATTTTCCCATAGTTGAGACCCTAACAGGTGCTACCACGCCGGGTAGGAACAACAGCAATTAAAAGGTAGTTCTACAGTCCTCAAAGCCTCCCGATCAGAGGCCTTGCTGCGGGGTGTAGTTTATCGTCATGACGCATTGCCAGGACGCAAAATTACATTGGAAAACTATTTATTGCTTAATGGACTCCAGACCAGCATAGAGTCGAATTCAATGTGTCGGGAGAAAAATTACTTTGAATTACAATCCTTGAGCAAATTTGCATCTGGAATAAAAGGTAGTAGCTAAACATAT
>OZ038489.1:44021320-44026320 GCA_964036315.1 Acanthosepion esculentum | reverse complement strand
TTCTTTCCTACCCACTATCACCCCCTCTCTCTCTCCTTCTCTCTCTCTCTCTCTCTCTCTCTGTCTCTCTCTTCCATAATTTTTAAAAAAAATTTTATTTGAAATTTTGATTTTTTATTATAAAAAAAATTCCTTTTTCTTTCTTTTTTCCTCTCCTTTTTCCTTTTTCTTTTTTTCCCTTCTCCCTTTTCCTTTTGTCTGGACAAATTAATTTCATTTCTAAAAAAAACTTCGGTCTGAAGAGATGAATATTTAAATAAATATATTCATGAGATAAATTATAACCGAAATTTTTTTTAAGGATTATCATAATATATATATATATATATATATATATATATATATATATATATATATATATATATATATATATATATATATATATATATATATATCAAACATTGAATGCTGGCGCTCATAAAATAGTGCCCGATGTATAATCTCCTTAATGTGCCGTGTCCCCTTAGGATGGAGGCAATCATGGCTCTCCGCAGTTTCTTGTCATTTGTAGCTCTTAATAAATTTTGTCTTTTTGTTATTTCTCCTAAACCCTGTCCCGTCATCCATTTGCTCAAGATCATTAAGTATGCTCGGCGTTGTTTTCGTCTGTCCCTCTTGGTTTCAGTCCGCCCTGTGTGTATCAGATTTTCCAAGTCCTCTTTCCGCATTAAGTGGCTTAGAAATTCCAACTCTATTCTCCTGATGTTAAGTATGAGTTAGGTAACCGAATTTTTATTTATTAATCAAACAGATTTTTATCACTTTAAACGTTATTTTTTACCGGGTACTCATATTTGAGTAAACGCTCCATTTACTTATTAAACAGTATAGTTATTCATTTTCGTCTAACGGCCTGAATATTCAGACTTTATTTGTTCTGTGGCCGGGTCGGTTAAGACACGTCGGATCTAACGACCGTTTCTCTTTGACCAGAAGGACGCAGGTTCGAATCCTACCGGAGAGAGCATATATTTCTTTAATGAGATTTCTCGAATATTCAAGCCAGTCGACGAAAATAAATAAATATACTGGATCTTGGATCGTCTACTCAAATATGAGTATCCACTAAAAGTAACGTTTAAATTGATCTGTCGGACTGATAAATAAAATAACTTTGTACGTTTGGATACCAAACTGAGCCGATATGAATATTTCGAGGAATTTAATGCGAGAGAAATTTTGTTAAAGCCACGTCTGAGACATTGCTAAAGATTCCATGGACCTATTATGTGAGCAACGACAAAGTTTTAGAGAAAATGGAAACGTAAAGGAAACGCACACTTGAGTTGAAATTTCTAGGGCGCATAATGAGGGAAGAGGGCTTGGAAAATCTGATACTCACAGGACAGATTGAGCGCGAAGAGGGGCAGAGGAAAACAACGCATAGCCAACCTAGTAAGTTTTAGAGAAAATGGAAACAGAAAGGACACTTATACTTAACATCAGAGAGACCGTTGAAATTTCTAGGGCACAAAATGAGGAAAGAGGGCTTGGTAAATTTGATACTCACAGGTCAGATTGAAGGCAAAGAGGGATAGAGGAAAACAACGCATAACCTACCTAGCAAGTTTTAGAGAAAATGGAAACAAAAAGGACATTTATACTTAACATCAGAAGGAGAGAGGTGAAATTTCGTGGGTACATGATGAGGAAAGAGGGCTTGGGAAATTTGATACTCACAGGACAGATTGAAGGCAAAGAGGGATAGAGGAAAACAACGCATAACCTACCTAGCAAGTTTTAGAGGAAATGGAAACAAAAAGGACACTTATACTTAACGTTGGGAAGCGACAGTTGAAATATCTTGGGCGCATAATGAGAGAAGAAGGCTTGGTAAATCTGATACTCACAGGACAGATTGAAGGCAAAAGGGACTAAAGAAAAAACTGATAATATACTCAATGAGCTTGATTAAATGGATGGCGGGACAGGGTTTAGAAGATATAACAAAAAGTTAAAATTTATTCAGAGCCACAAAGGACAGTAAATTGTGGAGAGCCATGATTGCCTATGCCCTGAGGGTACACGGCAGATTTTTTTAAATGGAAGAATTAGTTTGGTTTGGTTTGGTTTACGGCATTTCAACCTCCGAAAAATGCCGTCAAAATTTCTGATAATATTTTTTCCTTCAAAAATCTATTTCTGGTAATCTATTTCTGGTAATAATCTTTTTTCGTTCGTAATATTTGTTTCTCAAATATATATAGCTGGTAATTTTGTTTTTAAATATGTATTGCCGGTGATATTTTTTCCAAAATGTATTCCTGGTAATAGTTCTTTTTTTATAAAGTATTTCTCTGTATTAAAACCTATTATTTCACTTTCATAGTGACCCCAGTTTGGCGGTTAACTATTTGCCCATAGTTGGGACCCTAACAGGTGCTACCACGCCGGGTCAGGGTGGACCTGGGAACACCAGCAATTAAGAGGTGGTTCCACGCTCCTCAAAACCTGCTGATCAGTGGCCTTGCTGTCGTCTTACACAGGACGCGGGTGTAGTTTATCGTCATACACAGGACGGGGAAGAATTGGGAAAAGAACATTAATAATGAGGAAAGAGTAATCAGGACGACAGTAGATAACGATTGACACTGAATTTAAATTTTTGCAGATTAAAGTTGGATAAAAAGCGTGGAGCCAGAAGATAAATAAATAAATAAATATACTGTTTAATAAATAAATGGAACGTCTACTCAAATATGAGTATCCACTAAAAGTAACGTTTAATGTGATAAAAATATTTTTGTATTATAAAACTACTTTTACTTACCCATTACCTATTGAGAGGCGATGTGTCTCTTTGCAAAATACAGGATGGGCCCAAAATAGGCTTACATGTTGTAAGTGTGCACTTTACATATTTTTAAAACATTTTATTGCATTTATATTTATTTGTTACAATCACATTTGTTCAAAACTGTTCATGTACATTTGTTTAACACTTACATTTTTTTAGCAGAGTTTAATCTCTTAAGTGCTCAAAATGTCCTCCTTCAACATTGCAACATTCCTCGGGCCTCTCCAGAACACAATGACACACGGCACGACACAAACTCCGATCTGCATTAATTTCAATAAATACTCCTGAGATGTACTCTTTTAATTCGTTCACAATGTGGGGATTTATCTCATAAACCTTGTTCTTTACTACACCCACCTACAAATGAAATCCTTTGGTGTTAGATCAGGTGAACATGGTGGCTATTCAGTGCTTCCTCTTCTTTCGAAACAATGCTGTGGAAACGTTTGGTTAAGGTAATCCCTTACTGCCAAAGCATAATGGGGAGGTGCTGCATCTTCCTGAAAGAACAGTTTGGTGGAGTTAGATCTAAAATGTGAAACAAATAGTGAAACGACTGTATGCTTACTTTTGGCCCACCCTGTACAATAATATAGAATTTAGTTTATTTGAAACATCTTTAATATTTGAAATATTATTAAAAACTATATTAATTTATTAAAAAGTTTCTTTAGTTCTGTCTACATTATCAATATATGACATCAGAAAGTAGACATGTTTAATAAATTCTATGTATTTTTTATTTATTTGCTTTAGATTTTTATGTGTGTGTATGTATCTCTCTCTTTCTCTCTCTTTATATATATATATATATATATATATATATATATATATATATATATATATATATATATATATATATATATATATATATATAGATAGATAGATAGATATAGATATAGATATATGACACACCATCTGTTGTAAATTTATGATTTTTTGGGAATGTGTATGTAAAAACATCTCCAGAACACTATGACACACTGCACAACACAAATTCTGATCTGCATCAATTTCATTAAATAATTCTGAAATGTACTCTTTTAATTCGTCCACAGTCTGGATATTTCTCTCATGAACCTTGTGCTTTACTACATCCAACCAAAAAAGAGTTCCGTTTGGGTTAGGTCAGCTAAGCGTGGTAGCCATTCGATGTTGCCCCTTCTTCCGAACCAACTCTGTGGAAATGTTTGGTTAAGGTAGTCCCTTACTGACAAAGCATAATGGGAAGGTGCTACATCTTGCTGAAGGAACAGTTTTGGCGAAGTTAGATCTAAAACGTGAGACAAATAGTGAAACAACTGTAAGCCTACTTTTGGTCCACCCTGTATTTAGACATATCATGAATAGCCGTAGAATAAGAACACGGACACCCGAGAAAAGACAAAATATATAATGGTGTAAGTATAACGATCAAGAGGAGAATGCTGTAAGGTGTATAAGAATGATAATTCTGAGAGTATATAGGATGGGACAAAAGTAGGCTTGCACTTTGTAGATATGAACTTTACATTTTTTTTTAATTTTTGGATTTATATTTATTTATTATAATCATATTTATTCAAAATTGTTTACGTATATTTGTTTAACACTTTACTTATATTTTTGGCAGAGTTTAATCTCTTAAGTGCTCAAAATGTCCTCTTTCAACATTGCAACATTCCTCGAGCCTCTCCAGAACACAATGACACACAGCACGACACAAACTCCGATCTGCATTAATTTCAATAAGTATTTCTGAGATGTACACTTTTAATTCATCCACTCTGTAGGGATTTCTCTCATAAACCTCGTCCTTTACTACACCGCGCCAAAAAAGAAATCCATTGGTGTTAAGTAAGGTAAACGTGGTAGCCATTCGACGTTGCCCCTTTTTCCGAACCAACGCTGTGGAAAGGTTTGGTTAAGGCAATCCCTTGCTGACAAAGCATAATGGGCAGGTGCTACATCTTGCTGAAGAAACAGTTTGGTGAAGTTAGATCTAAAATGTGAATCAAATAGTGAAACGACTGTAAGCCTACTTTTGGCCCATTCTGTATTCAGACATATGATTTCTGGATATTTCTCTCATAAACCTTCTTCTTTACTACACCCAACCAAAAAAGAAATGCATTGGGGTTAGGTCAGGTGAACGTGGTAGCCATTCGATGCTGCCCCTTTTGTCCGAACAAAAGCTGTGGAAAAGTTTAGTTAAGGTAAT
>OZ038489.1:44006320-44016320 GCA_964036315.1 Acanthosepion esculentum | reverse complement strand
ATACTGATTTTCAAACAGGGCGTCCTCCGCAAGAGTGTAGCGCACAGGGCCTGTGCAAGTGTTTCGTACCCTCACCCTCCGAATCTATCACAGGATCCACCAATCTATGATACGGAATCTCCTGCTCGACTACATCTGAATTTTCATAAGGTATTATTCATATAAAGTACAAATTTTATTGTAACCGAATTATGTACAATGATGCATCATATGCAATATTGGTGAACAATTGAACTGGAAAAATTGAAAATAAATACAAGGTATCTAAATAAAAAATTAGAGATGTCATAATAGATCATTCCATCTTAAATAATTAGAGATGTCATAATAGATCATTCCATCTTAAATAATTAGAGATGTCATAATAGATCATTCCATCTTAAATAATTAGAGACATATCATAATAGATCATTGCATCTTAAATAATTAGAGACCTGTCATAATAGATCATTCCATCTTAAATAATTAGAGACATGTCATAATAGATCATTCCATCTTGAAAAAAATCAACAATGTTTTGCGGCAATTTTTAAAATCAACTTGAAATTTTTCTTGTTAAAATGTTGAATGATTTTAATAATAAAATATGATCTGACGGATAAAAATAGTAAATTTTACACAGTTTTCTTTTCGAAACTTAGCATGAGCAAAGCAAATTCACGGATTTAAACAAAAAAATAGAATGCCGTCAAAATCTGCGAAAACGTTTCATCCTTTAATAGTCAGTTGTATTTAGGTTAATTTGTAACGTATATAAATGAAGATTAACAAAGCTAGATAAGTTAACGAAGGTCACAAAGCCCTTCTCGGGTTCCCTAATCAGGCCTGGGCCCACCTCGGTCGAATTATTTGGCGGTAGAAAGCACCGTCTCCGTTGGTGTAACACAATTTTCTATATGTTTTTCTCCTACATCTGGGCTTGCTAAAGTTTATATTAGCCGTTTCCCTACAAGGAAACATTTGGTATTCAGTACTGCTTTCAGCCGGAATTTATAAAATCTTTCTCTTAAAACAATTATTAAGAAAAACAGGATTCTCAAGTACAGTATTATCGCGCATTATTTTATTTTCGAGTTACATGTGCTATCCATTTTATGTGGTATAGTTATTTGTAGTTCCGTAGCGCCTTAATATTCAAAGGATGGCGGTCTTTGGCAAGACACACAGGCTTCACACGTTCAAAACCATTTTAGCCATTGATCGTAGAAATCGGTTATATACAGCTGAGTGCTTAGATATTTCTGAACGGATTTCGCGCCATGTATGCCATTCACACGAAAAACTCAATCTGGCGAGGCTATTTAAGTATATGACTCGAATTTTCATGTTGTTTTGGTTTTGTAGCAACTTGCGGTGTTGGGTGAAACTACCTCGAGTACAGCCTATTCTATTTTCCTTTTCTCCTATACTAAATTTCTTATAACTGATCCATACTCCGAGGTATTTGTAGTGTTTGGCATCTACTAATTCCATATTCTGTATTTTATGTGAAGGATTCAGGGTATGTGCCATCACAGCTTTGAATCTAATTCCTGACCATAGTTTCTGTTTTGGAAACGTTCATCTTGTGTCCTATATCTTGGAATACTTGATAAAGGATGTTTATGTTGTGTCATATCTCTTGGAATACTTGATAAAGGATATTTATCTTTTGTCCTATATTTTTGAATTCTTGATAAAGGGCGTTTATCTTGTGTCCTATATATTGGAATACTTGATAAAGGATGTTCATCTTGTGTCCTATCTCTTGGAATACTTGATAAAGGATGTTTATGTTGTGTCATATCTCTTGGAATACTTGATAAAGGATATTTATCTTTTGTCCTATATTTTTGAATTCTTGATAAAGGGCGTTTATCTTGTGTCCTATATATTGGAATACTTGATAAAGGATGTTCATCTTGTGTCCTATCTCTTGGAATACTTGATAAAGGATGTTTATGTTGTGTCATATCTCTTGGAATACTTGATAAAGGATATTTATCTTTTGTCCTATATTTTTGAATTCTTGATAAAGGGCGTTTATCTTGTGTCCTATATATTGGAATACTTGATAAAGGATGTTCATCTTGTGTCCTATCTCTTGGAATACTTGATAAAGGATGTTTATGTTGTGTCATATCTCTTGGAATACTTGATAAAGGATATTTATCTTTTGTCCTATATTCTTGAATTCTTGATAAAGGGCGTTTATCTTGTGTCCTATATATTGGAATACTTGATAAAGGATGTTTATCTTGTGTCATATACCTTGGAATACTTCATAGAGGAGGTTCACCTTGTGTCCTATATCTTGGAATATTTGATAAAGGAGGTTCATCTTGTGTCCTATATCTTGGAATACTTGATAAAGGATGTTTATCTTGTGTCATATACCTTGGAATACTTGATAAAGGGGGTTCATCTTGTATCCTATCTCTTGGAATACTTGATAAAAGATTTTTATGTAATGTCCTATCTCTTGGAATACTTGATAAAGGATATTTATCTTTTGTCCTATATTTTTGAATTCTTGATAAAGGGCGTTTATCTTGTGTCCTATATATGGGAATACTTGATAAAGGATGTTAATTTGCCGTTGAAGATTATTCTTATTAAATACGAATACCTATGTCATCAGCATATTCGCCCTTGTCATTAGTACATTGGCCTCAAGATGGAAAGCAGGATCTATTGCTAGAGTGCCTGAGATATAGTACAGAATGTGCAAATGATCAGTGTACATGACTTCACATCTCTGATGTATTACTAATAATTTTAAACTACCTTTATATTTTGAAGTTAATTAAGACATATTGTGTGTCGAGGATATTACATGTGCTCGATTTATTCAGCTATTTTATTTATTGTATTAGGTTTCATATATATATATATATATATATATATATATATATATATATATATATATATATATATATGCTAGTATATGTATAATTATGTCTGTATTATATACATATATATATATATATAAATATATGTATATATATATATATATATATATAAAAGTGAACATTGAAGTCAAAACTTAGAGGCGACAGGCTGTTTCACGCTAGACGCAATCGTCAGGCCACGAGTGTTGTTTTTTTCCTGGCTATTTATATATACACACATATATATATATTTATTTATAATAAAATAATTAAACAAAAAAATAAACAACTTCCGGCAAAATAACCGCCCAAATAGACTACCCACAATGCACCACTGATCCGTATACATAAACAGCCGAGAAAAAAAACAACACTCGTGGCCTGATGATTGCGTCTGTCGCCTCTAAGTGTTGACTTCAATGTTCACTGTTATATTTACACAGGCTCTATCTCTGGTATTGAGCAATTTATCCCATAATTATAGCACACCTTAAGAGTATATTCCTTCATATATATATATATATATATATATATATATATATATATATATATGTAAAAGGGAAATGTATATATGTATCTATATGTGTATGTAGATATATATATATATATGTGTGTGTGTGTGTGTAGACATATATGCGTATGTAAATATATATATATATACATATATATATACATATATATATATATATATTTATATATAAGGGAAAGGTGTATATGTAAGTATGTAGATATATATAAACTTAGGACGCCTGTGAGTTGACGTACCTAAACTTTGACCGGTGTTTATCATTGAAAAAATGTCCACACACCATTCAACATTAACTATCCGGTCCACCCAACACCAAACTGCTGTCAACAACCACTATTGTTTCACTTAGATACTCTATGTATATTTTGTAAGTACATTTGTCTTCTCAAAAAATGGAAAAAGGAAGTGACGTTTTACATCCGGGCTTGCCTACAAACAGGATCGTTCATAACCATTTTCGACCCTCACCCGTAGATGTGCAGTTAAAATGCACTGAAACCAAGTTGCATCTTTGTTGTGAGTAAAATGGTTTTGTCTATATGATAAAATTATAATAAATAACTAATTATCGCTCGACTACCTGTATCGAACTCTTTTTTGAATGAACGTTGCGAACGTTAGAATTTATATATTACTTTCGTTCTCATCGCATCGGATATATATATATATATATATATATATATATATGCCTGTGTAATATATATATATATATATATATATATATATATATATATATATATATATATACACATATATATATATATTGTTGAAACTTGACTAATGCATGGAATAATAATGCAACACAAAATGTACTTAGAACAAAAATGTATTTAAACAAGAAAGTGTACACAATATTTACATATAGTCTTTTGTATATTTCTGGGAAGACCGTTCCTGGAGAATGTGTTAACTAAGTCGCAGTCGGGCAGAGTCTCTAGCGAATCTCTTGATTCGCCTCCCTGTCTTCCCGGTACCAACCATATTTATATCGTCGGTACTCCACTATGCAAATTAGGTGGATCCTACCACAACATATATATATATAATTACATATATATATATATATATATATATATATATATATATATATATATATATATATATAAAGAAATTATGTAGAAAGATATACATATTGATATATTGGTGTCCTGTATGATTTTGTGGACCAATACAATACTTCTGTTAGATCGTTTCTGTCAGGGGATGCTGATTTTCGTGGTATATTTTATAAATGGCACTGAGAAAATAAAGCCCGCCAAGACTACAACGAAGCAATAAAGAACCATAGAAATTATGGATTGTACACAAAAAGGCGTTAAGCTATATTAATATGCTATGCAAGTTCGGGTTTCAGTTTCCCTCCAAATAAGCGTTTAATTAGAATTGACGCGTGTCGTCTCCCCATTGTGAGTTTCATGCCAGATACGTCAAAATTGTTTGGCAACTTTCAAGACAACTGAAGCTCAGAGGTCCACATTTAAATCACAAATCTCTTTACTTATTCTCTCATTTGCATTGTTCGTATCGGTATGTATTTACCTAAATTACTCCAGCATAAAAGCGTCATAAAGTAGCAAGTGTAAGTATGGAGCTGTAACGCAATGGTGGTTTACGGGGTGACCTTACAAAGTAATGCACCGCGACAAAGGTTCTTGTTCGTAAAGAAATGAGAGAAACCTTGGTATCGATTACACAGCGTTTGGAAAAAAAACACTTTAATTTTCAGGGTTTTGTTAGCAGCAAAATGTGTAACGATTTGTTATGTGTCTGTTATAATCAGAAAGACTTGAAATTTCTGAGAAATGAGGAAGGGAGACTTGGAAAATTAAAGACTCAGGGGATGCGGTCAAATGGTCAAAGGCTAACTGAGTAACAGAATTGTCCAACAAATTCACAAAGTTTTCAATAACAAGAAAAAGGAACAGGCCAAAACATAATACAAAGCAAGCAATCAATATATGCAAGGCAAATTGACAGTAATAAAGCAAAGCGACAGTAATATGGTAAAAAGTTTACTAAGAAGTGGGGTTGACACACAAGAACAAGCTCGGACAAGTGAGCGTAGTGTTCTTACTTCAGAGACAAGACAGATCGGGACTGGCTCAGATGAAACCGAGAACTGGCTTTTTTATTGGCTAGGGAAAAAATCCCAGCATGCATTGATGTGCTTCTGCCTATAACAGGGAAGGAGAAAGTGTTTTGCAATCATTCCTACGCGGATTGGAACCACCAGAGGATACGCTGAAAGTAGAAAGGTTAATTAGAAACAAAAAAGAGTACTGAACACCTGTGTAATATCAGTCCTTCTATATGGCAGTGAATGCTGGACACTGATGAAGAGGAGACTTGACTTGTGGTTCTACAGATGGATAGTGAGAATGCCATGGATGGAACATCTAAGAAGCAAGGAACATTTACGAAAAGTGTGACCGGAAAGTACACTTAGAATCAGAAAGAGTTGAAATCTCTGAGACACATAATGAAGAAGGAAGGCTTGGGAAATTCAATACGCAGAGGAGATATTGAAGACAAGAAGGACAGAGAGAAACATTAAGTAACTTACCTAATAAAAACGGAAAGTTTCATTAGAAACAAGAAAGAGTACTGAACTCCTGTGTAATCTAAATCCTCCTAAATAGTAGTGAATGCTGTACAGTTTCCTCACAGATGAAGAGCAAACGAAGCAACAGAGATGTGGTTATACAAAAGGATGCTAAGAGTACAATGGTCTGAACAGATGAGCAACGTAAGTTTTAAGCAAATTGGGGACAAAAAAGGACACATATACTTAGAAACAGAAAGCGACAGTTAAAATTTCTTGGGTCCATAATGAGGAAAGAGGGTTTGAAGATACTGACAGGACGTATAGAAGTCAAGAGAGCCAGAGAGAAACATGCTTAACGATCTTGTCTAAGTGGAAGGCTGAACAAGGTCTAATAGTTAAGGCGCAAAAACTGCATAAAGGTACAAAGGATAGGAAGTTGTGGAGAACCACGATGCCCCGCATTTTCAGCATATAAACAAAACATGTTTTTTTATTGAATATTTCTATTTATTTTCCACTCTGCGATGACAAAATTGATAAACATGTATAAATATCCATGTTTAATGTTGTGTGTCATTTGTAACGTCAGTTAATTCAGTACACCAATACACTGTCTCAAGGCTACAAGTTCTGGTTGGACACCCCGAAAATGCTTGAGTAATGCTGAATACTTCAGTGTGCATCACCGACTCAACCGCTTTTTACCCGATGCTATCCACTGTAAAATTCGCAATTGAGTATAAAAAATAAAACAAAACATAAAGGTTTCTAAAGGCCGAACCGAAAGCATGTACAGTGGCTTGCAAAAGTCTACACCCCCTTTGATAATTTACATATTTTACATAATTTAACAGGGAACAACACATTTTTTTTTCAATTCCAATGATTGTTAAATAATAAGCAGATCCGTCACACTTTCCTTTGATATAAAAATTACATTTTAAAAATTTCACACTGATTCTTAAAATCATATTACTTAGAAAAATGTCTTTGCAAAGTCTACACCCCCTTTGAAAATTTATGTATTTTGTATAATTTAACAGGGAACAACACATTTTTTTCAATTCCAGTAATTGTTAAATAATAAGCAGATCCATGACACTTTCCTTTGATATAAAAATTACAGAGAGGAACTCGGACGAGGCTCCGCCGAACGGCAGAGGCTCGTTCGGGGAAGTTGACCAACCCGATCCCGTTTATACGGGTTCTACGGGCATTTTTTGGCCAAGCCTACGGGCTCGGTGAGCCCACATTAAACCGGCCTTGTGCCACATTCGACACACGTGGGCATGTTGTTGAACATCGTCACAGTTCAGAGTCAGTCGTTTTTGGACGACTCGGCTAGACGGTCGAACTCTCTGCCTCTGTGCAGAGAGGAACCCGGACGAGGCTCCGCCGAAGGGCAGAGGCTCGTTCGGGGAGGTTGACCAACTCGATCCCGTTTATACGGGTTCTACGGGCATTTTTTGGCCGAGCCTACGGGCTCGGTGAGCCCACATTAAACCGGCCTTCTGCCACATTCGACACACGTGGGCGTGTTGTTGAACATCGTCATAGTTCTGAGTCACTCAGAGACAGAGTCGGGTTCAGACGATTACAGTAAGACATTGGAATAGTGATACTTTGAGACAACATAGTTCTCTCTAACGTAACCTGATTGTGATTACTAACACTTCTACTTCTTTTGTACATATTCTGTTTGTAATATATGTGTTATTCCATACCTGTGTTCGAGTTATTCTTCATTGGTTCTACCTTGGACCATCACCGTGGTACAAGGAAACTGGACCATAACATATATATATATATATATATATATATATATATATATATATATATTGTGTATATTTCGGCAGCAATTTTTCATTAATGCATGTTTCATTAAATAATATAGACAAATTTTGTCTATTTATTTTAGTTTCTTTCTGATAAGCTTAATCACATTATCCTTGAAACAAATTCAAGTGCCCTTTGGGAGAATGTATCTCCAATGGATTAAATAATATTTATGTTGGTCACACCACAAACTCGCTTTCAAGACGCTTAACTCTACATTTAACTGATAACTCTAACATTTTTAGACATTTAAAACAACATGCCTGCCCGCGTACTCAATTCCGGAAAATCCTTGTTGACAACACAATTATATTTAAACACGAAAATAATAAACAAAAATTAAAAATCCTTGAGGCTATATACCAAAAACTGTTGAAACCTAACCTGAACAAAATAAACTATGAAATCTCCACAAACATTCTTAAATGCCTATAATCTATAGGAGACCAATGGCTTCCCATACTTAATAAGAGTTTGTCGTTACTTTGAGCTTATTCAAACAGCAACGGCGGGCCATTATTGTGGTTTCGTATATGTGTTGTTTGATTTATTAAAATTGTCATCTTTGATAATGGCTTATGTAAGCCGAAAGCTTAGATTGGATTCAAACATGTGTCAATATGATGTTTTCCTTTCGTCTTTCAACGATAATGTGATTAAGCTTATCAAACAATACGAAAGGAACTTACTTAAAATAATTAGAAAAAACTTGTCTATATTATTTAATGAAACATGTATATATATATATATATATATATATATGTATACTACAGTCTAAAAGTTTGAGGCAAAGATAACGTTTTACACTTTATCATACATTTTCCTCAATATTGGTCTTCATATATAAAAAAATATATATACCGGGTGTAACAGCAAAATTGTCCAAATCGTGTAACACCAAAATTGTAAAATTCTTAGATTAAGCTTTGAAATGATTAAAGATATCTTACTGGAATTCTCCGAGGTTTTTATTGCACTACTGGACTCTACTTTGAACAATACGAATGTGTTTAGTTCTAATTTGAAATGATGATCCCTCTCGCTGTTGTGAATTCCTTATCCAATTTTCTTTTCTACTGTTCCCTCTTTTTTAAACTTATTCACCGTTCTCTTGAGGTTTCTTGAATGGATTTTAAAGATGAAAGCCAGAATATAAATCTTGGTACCATTACTGAAGGCCTGAATGATCTTTATTACCCTCACCATTGCTCAGTTGGGAAGACAGAGTGGGGCTGACTCAAAACGATTTTAACCTGTTCTCTTTCTAGCTGGATAACTTAAAAGTATTTTTCAGTGATCCTTACGACAAATGGTGTCACGATGGCTAAACGTCTTATCTGAAAACCTGGAAAGAAGAAACTCAATTAGTTTAGTGATTTGTTTTTAGATATTAAACATTTTGTAGGCTGGACGATTATCCCAAGTTGTTACACGATTCAGACAATATTGCTGTTATACCCTGTGAATATATAAATCATCATATGTTGATTGAAATTACAACCTAATGATTGCATTGTGCATGAAACTTAGATTTGTGCTGTTGTTGAGGAAACGTATATTTATTATTAACATAAATTACAGCTTTGTTATTATATATCAGGCGGAATCTGTCCTTATGTATGGCAGTAAGAGCCGTATGATCTCCCCAGAGATGAAGAAGAACCTTCAAGCAACAAAAAAGTCGTTCCACAGAAGGATGCTGAGGATGCCATGGACCGAACATGTAAGCAACGACGAGATTTTAGAGAAAATGGAAACAAAAAAAAAGGAAACTTACACTTAATATCAGGAAGAGACAGTTGAAATTTCTAGTCTACATAACGAGGAAAGGGGCTTGGAAATTTTGATACTCACAGGTCAGATTGAAGGAAAATAGTGTAGATGAAAACAACTCATAACCTACCTAGAAAGTTTAAGAGAAAATGGAAACAAAAAGGACACTTATACTTAACATCAGGAAGAGGCCGTTGACATTTCTAGGGCACATAATGTGGAAAGAGGGTTTGGGAAATGTGATACTCACAGGACAGATTGAAGGCAAAGAGGGATAGAGGAAAACAACGCATAACCTACCTAGCAAGTTTTAGAGAAAATGGAAACAAAAAGGACACTTATACTTAACATCAGGAAGAGACCGTTGACATTTCTAGGGCACATAATGAGGAAAGAGGGCTTGGAAATTTGATACTCACAGGACAGATTGAAAGTAAAGAGGGATAG
>OZ038489.1:43993820-44001320 GCA_964036315.1 Acanthosepion esculentum | reverse complement strand
TGATTAAATACCATATGTATTTACATATATATACGAATAAATATGATATATATACATATATATATATATGAATAAATACGATATATATATGTATGTATATATATATATGAATAAATACGATATATATATATATACACATATATATATATGAATAAATACGATATATATATGTACATATATATATGTGAATAAATACGATATATATATATACATATATATATACATATATATATATACATATATATATATATGTACATATATATATGAATAAATACGATATATATATATATACATATATATATATACATATATATATACATATATATATATATATATATACATATATATATATATGCAAAGCTCTTCAGTAAAATGAATGGAGCACTTTGGTTGATTGGCATTTGTTTACATTTGTAAAAACAATACGCTAGATTTAGTTGTGTAACTCTACCGAGTGAAGATAGCTCTGGCTGACACCAAATTAGTTGTGTTTCAATCCGGGCTTGAAACATTCGGAAGTCTAGTCGCAATGAGGAGCTGTGATACAGCGAAACAGTACTGTCTCTGAATGACATAATATATATATATATATATATATATATATATATATATATATGAAGAAATATAGTCTTAAAGTGTGCTATATTTATAGGATAAAGTGCTCAATATCAGAGATAGAGCGTGTGTAAATATAAAAGTGAACATAGAAGTCAACACTTAGAGGCGACAGTCTGTTTCATGCTAGTGCAATCGTACGATTACACTAGCATGAAACAGACTGTCGCCTCTAAGTGTTGACTTCTATGTTCACTTATATATATATATATATATATATATATATATATATATATATATATATATGAATAAATACGATATATATATGTACATGTAGAATTATACTCGATTTGTTCTTATTTTATCTAGATTGCCACTAGCATGCCAGGAGTTACAGAGATTGAAAGCAAGAGTAAAGAGGGGGGTGTTTGAAGAAAGGATATAGAAAAGGACGGGGATCAGGATCAAGGCATCAGGAAAAGTCGTTTGACATTACGTTTGAATATTTGAAGATTATAGCTATCAGGGAAGCAAGTAAGGGGAAGGGAGTTTCACTGTCGGGAAGTGCGAGATAAGAATCTGTTGGAGTAGAAGAGGCGGTTACATTTAACCATTTCGACAGTGAAAGAGTGCGACCGTGATGACAATCTAGTAGCACGCTTAAATTCATGCAGTTGGGGCACCAGTGAAAGTAGATCGTCAGATCAGTTGACATGAAAATATTTTCAGAAAAAAACCGAGGGAATCTACATCACGTCTGTGAGGTGGCGACTGCAGACGGGATGCCAGATCAGGACCTATCACATTGCATTTCTGTCTCTGGATTTTGTCGACGACCTCGAGATGAACAGCGGGCACACCAGATCATATATGGCAGCAGTATTTCATGCAAGGACGAATGGTTGATTTGTAGATTTGAAGGATGGACTCAGGCGAGAAAAACCTTCTGGCGCGAAACAGAGAACCAACTTTTCTTGCAGTAGATGAAGCTATTGATCCAATGTAGTTGTTCCACCTCAGGTCAGTGGAAAGCGTGAGACCAAGCAGGCACAAAGACGATCTCGTGTAGTTGGGCATCAGCCATTCTGATAGGAGGCATGGAGGTTTTTCTCTATGGTGGTTAAATGAGAGCAGTTTCGTTTTGGAGGTATTAAAGCTTACAAGCCATTCCCTGCCCCAGTCAAACATAGATTGGAGGTCCCTTTCGAGACCAACTGCCAGGTTAGTTTTGTCAGCAATGCTGGATTTACTATTGAGGCAGGAGTAAATAGTAGTGTCGTCTGCGTAGATGCCTACTTGGGATCTGGAAGTTTGTTGATGAAAATCAGAAACAGCGTAGGACCCAGGATAGAGACTTGGGGAACCCCAGCATTCGTATCAAAGGATCTGGAGGTTATTTTTATTGATACAACTTATTTGAGTAAATGCTCCGTTTTTTGTTTTTAATTAGACATATTTAATTACATTTACCAGCCTTTTTTTTGCGGAAAATAAGTGTCTTCCGAAATTTCACGAATATTAAGCCCGGAAAATGTAATTAATACTGTTTTATTAAAAAACAGTAAAAACAAAGCACTTACTCAGATAAGTTGTATCCATAAAAATAACGTCTAAACATAAAATATATTAAAATATTTTCCGATTTAATCCATTATACACACACACACACACACACACACACACACACACACACACACACACACACACACACACACACACATATATATATATATATATATATATATATGTGTGTGTGTGTGTATGTATATATATATATAAAATAATAGTAGGAAAGAACATAGAGATTTATAATTCAGAGTTCTTAAGATTTATTTTTATTTTTAAAAAACAGTGCTCGCTATAACCGTAGAGCATAATATTATAATTGTTTTTTGTTTTTTGAATATATTATCATCGCAACACCGAAATTCCCATGTTTCAAAACTGAAACTTCAATTCAAATTCAATCATAAAAATTAAAATTAAAATACAAAGTTCCGTTCCATTATCAAGCGATGCTAAGAATATAAAAATATTAAATTTTCCTTAATCTCAACATCTCAAAATATCAAATTTGTCTGGACTTATAAATTAAGTAAATCAATTTCTAAAAAGTTATTCTTAGCATCGCTTGATAATGGAACGGAACTTTGTATTTTAAGATTAATTTTATGATTGAATTTGAAATGAGGGAAAACTGTATTTATAGAAAAGACACAGAGGCAAACTAGGCGGTGGGAATGTAACTGATATACCCACCCCAGTGGTAAAACACTCTCTCAGGCATCCAGAAGTGATTGTAGAGTCCACGTTCATAAGACGGCCCGGGGTCGCGCACACAAGCTTAGCGGACAGAAACTGACTAAGGCCGGATATCCTAAGCATCTTTCTTTAGAAATATATGCTTCGAGCCTCTTCTTCATCTCTGAGGAGATTGTCCAGCGTTGAAGTTGACTGAATGTATGAGTGGGGGAGCTGAACATATGAATTTATCTGAGTAATATATACGTATAGATGTGTGTGAAGAGAATTTGACAATGGTACCAAGTGGTCAAATCCTGGTTGACTTTTTAAATATATATATATATATATATATATATATATATATATACGTTTCGACGGAATTTTGAGTGTACAGCAATTTAGTTATTTGGACCTAACAGACTACTCGCATATATGTTTTGATCATAGTGGAGAAACCTTGTGCAGAACTAACCACACCTTTTCGAAGCCCCGAATGCAGATACCGGTGCACAAGGTGCATCAAAAGGTTCCCAAACAACTCTCCACAGGTTTTGAATTTAGAAGCTTTCTCCTATACCGGTTGGTAGCAAAGGCTATAGGACCCAATTTGTCCTGCTCTTCACCCATAGCTGGGGGAGAAGAGATGGAGTCATACCTTACCCAAGTGTATTTGCAGGTAAGAGAATGTAACGAACTCGGCTGGAATATATATATATATATATATATATATATATATATATATATATATAGATATATATATATATATATATATATATATTCTTATAACAGCCAACAATGCAGCAGCAGGATCCTTGAAAATAAATAAAATTATTGGCGATTACCAACCTGGCTACTTATATGGTAATGTCAAAATACACAAAACAGGTAACCCATTACGACCTATCATTTCTCAAATTCCAACATGCATATACCAATTATCAAAATTTCTCAACGACATTATTACCCCATATCTCCCTACTAACTATAGCATTAAATCTACCCACGAATTCCTCCAAATACTAAAAAACACAAAATTACAAACAAACCAAGGCATTCTTGCGTCACTTGAAAGTAGAAAATTTATTTACAAATGTTCCCGTCTCTGACACTATCGATATTATCATTAATTCGGTGTATAAAAATAATTCAAAATCACCTCCATCAATCCAACCCAAGATTTTAAGGAAACTACTGCTTGCTTGCACTTCTAAAGTACCTTTTTATAGCCATAATGGTACTATCTACACACAAACTGACGGAGTAAGTATGGGAAGCCCTCTCGGGCCGTGCTTCTCTAATTATTATATGTCCTATATCGAAAACAAGATTTTTACTAAAGTTGTTAAACCTAAAATATACGTTCGTTATGTTGACGATATTTTTATTTTGACTGAAAATAAGAAAGAAACAGAAAATCTGAAAACTACATTTCAAGAAAATTCTATAAAAAACATACACATAACAAACTATTTCTAATTCTATGAACGATAATTACAAACAGGAACAGTTGAAATATAATCCTTGATAATGGCTAAATGAATAGCCGAAAGCGCTCGGAAAAGAACATTCGGACAATTTTTATATAATTTATCCTCTGAAATCGCACGAGAAATTATATAAAAAACTAAATAAAAGCACCTTGTCAGTCGTTTTTAATGAAATGTGCTTGAAAGAAGGATTGCTGCCTAAATACACAAATATATATATATATATATATATATGTGTGTGTGTGTGTGTGTGTTTATGTATATATGACATTTTTGTTTCTTGTATCTATGTTAACTTTTCTTCTTCCTTTATGTGCCGTGTCCATTCAGGACGTAGGCGATCATGGTCCTCCACGTCTTTCTGTTCCTTATAGCTCATAATAAGCTTTTGTTATTTTGTTATTTCTCCCAAACCCTGTTCTAACATCCCTTTAACATCCCTCAATCAGTCCTGTGGGTATCAGATTTTCAAAGCCTTCCTTCTTCGTTACGTTCCTCAGAAATGTCAACTACCTCTTCCTGATGTTGAGTATAAGTTTCTTTTTAGTTTCCTTTATCTCCAAATCCTTGTCGTTGCATCTTTCTGTAGAACCAAATTTCTTTGCAGTATTCGCTGGCATACAGGAGAACAAATATTGCTTAACAGCTGAATACTTTTTCTTTGTTTCTATCGAGATCTTTATGTTTCTTAATACTCTGCTTAGCTTTTGGAAAGCATCTTTAGCCATTCCAATACGTCTTCAAACGTTAGTATCATAGATTTGTAATTTGCATTTTGGGCTCAAAAGAAATTTGCTGACAACCATTTTTGTCTTGGAGTTAGTCCTTTCTTCTCGCTTTCCTTCGCTGCCTTCTGTAGGAGCTTTTGTAGTTTCCTTTCCGTGTCTGTTATCAACACTGTGTCATCTGCATATCTTATGTTGTTAAGCGTCTGGCCGCCAATAATGGATCCTGGTAGGACTTCGAATTCTCTCAGAATCGCCTCGCTGTATAGGTTGAATAAATCCGGTGAGAAGGCACATCCTTGCCTTACATTTCCTTTCTATTTTGGAACTCGATTTCTGTCCATATGCAGACGGTTTGCTGCCAGTATAATTGCTGATTATTCTGATGTCTTTCTCGAATATGTCAATCTTTATTGCGTACTTTATGGAACGTCTTTGCGTAATCTATAAAACCCAGGTACACGTCATTTTGCATTTGTATTTCAGTTTCTGATAACATTCTGAACAGAAATATCGCGTCCCTTGTTTCAATGTTTTTAAAAGGCTTATTACTCACTCACTGAAGTTTCAATACTATTTCTAATACATTTTTTGTTACTGGGATATTACATTATGTGATTTGTTTTCCTATTAAATTTATCATCAGTTCATGTTTAGGAGGGAAATATATAGGATTGTTTATTGTGTTAGAACTCGCATTCAATCCACTGTTAATAAAGCAAGTGTTACTTCAAAACGTTATTTTTGTGATAACCGTATTTGAAATAGACGCCTCGTTTTTTTTTTGGTTTTTTTTTTTTTTTTTTAACTTTTAACTGTGTGTATGACATTCTGTGGACATGTGCACTCGAGAAATCTTAAAGAAGAAAACGTGCTTTCTGGCTGGGTTTTGAAATATGCATCTGCTTTTTAGCAGGAACTACAGTTTGAGCCCACTCGGCAACAGAGAGCCTGATAGACCAGCAAGGTTGTTTTTTTAAAAACCTTTTTAAGAAATGCTCACTTCCTAGTTCTTTTATTATCAAAAGCATTTTCTCAAGAATGAATCGATTTTTGTTTAATCCGACATTTTTTATTATTTCAAAGATTATTTTTATTGGATATTCTTATTTGAAATAGACGCTTCGTTTTTTTTATTGTTCTTTTTTCTTTTAGTATTTTAAACAGTGTGCATTACGTCTATCGGCCTGCTCACTCGAGAAATCTTAATAAAAAAAAAGAAACGGATCTCCGTAAGAGATCGAACCTGCGTGACTCTTTGTAGGAGAAACAACAGTTTAATCCGGCGTACCTTATACCACTCGACCACAGACAGTGAACCGTTCAGTAATGTTGCGAAAGTTCGAACCCTGCTGAAGAACATATTTTTTTTATCTAAGATTTCTCCGGGGTGCAGGCCGATAGATATAAAACACACTGTTTAAAATAAAATAAAAATAAATAAATACTAGTACCTATTAAAAATAACGTTTGAAGTAGTAAAATTATCGGATTAAAAATAAATATATCAATAAATCCTTTAAAAATAAGCAAGTGTCTAATACACCATGCATATTTTTTCTCTTATTTTGAGTTTTGCATACTACAGCGGTGGTTATAAATTTAAAACACTGAGTAACAGTTAAACTCACTCAAATACTTAAAAGCTGAATTTTTCAAAATGGGAACACCATTGATTATATTTTTTACATGAATCTGCACAATTAACTTTGTTGTCACTTTTTAAATCGTTACAGTGCTTGATTGATTTGTTTTTTACGGCTTATCAACCTTTTTGCTTTTTTTAAAAAACTGAAACATATTTTTGAATTGTAAGAATTTTTTAAAAATAATATTGTTTTTTTAAATACAAATACCACCAATTAACCCATATCTTGGAGGAGAAGTGGATTAATAACTTTCCGTATCTCCGATTAACAATTCCGAGCCTCCGTATTCCATCGGTAGGATGTAAGTGCCACTCGAGTAGATTCTTCCCTCGAAACACTGTTCTGTGGAACCGACTCCAAAGAGAATGTTTTCCAGATTACTACAATCTTAACCTGTTCAAGTCTAACGTTAGCCTTTATCTTCCCCATAAACTGTGCCTCTTACTCTGTAAGCCTCTATCTGGAGTGGCTCCAGGGCCTTGTACAGGACGAACTTCACTGTAAGAAAATAAAAAAAAGTCACTGAAATTCTCAGCTGATACCGTTCGCCATCTGCTCCTCCACCGATCTTAATGAAAAATAAAATAACTTCTCCTTGAATAAGATATAAATAGATGGTTAGTAATAATTTTATTAAAAATATTTTAAATTTAATGAGAATAATGTTAATTATTTTAAAAATAGTTTACATTTTCTTTCCAAACAAATCTTTAAAAAAAAGAAGATTTTCACTTGCGAAAATATATATTTTTTGTTTGAATCCATATAAGCTTAAATTAATTTTTCTCATGTAAATAAAGACATTATGGATTAAAAGAAGATACGTTTTTAATCATTTCA
>OZ038489.1:43951320-43986320 GCA_964036315.1 Acanthosepion esculentum | reverse complement strand
ATTTTCTATGAAAATTTCTCGGACATTCAGGCCGGTAAATGTTATTTAATACTGTTTATTATAAAACAGAGCATTTGCTTAAATACATGTATCTATAAAAAGAACGTTAAACATAATATAAATGTCTTTAAATATATATATATATATATATATATATATATATATATATATATATATATATATATATATATATATATATATATATATATATATATATATAAATATATATATATATGGGTAGTAAATCCGTTGGTATATAATCCAATTGGATCCTAGTAATATAAAATATTAAAACTGATCCACAAAAACAGCTCAATGTATTTATTATACCAGAGCATATCAATAGTATTACTCAACAAAATTCAAAACTAGCTTATATTGGGGGTGGTGACGATAGATGAATTTCAACCGACGAAAACTACGTGTACGGTGTATAGACGGTAATATAAAGTTTCAATAAAACCTTAAAAAATATAGATTTACTTCTTTCTAATCCTTTTTACAAATTATTTCTATCGCAAATACAAATAAAGTTATAAATTTTTTAAGGGCACACCAACTTTATGGACACCCTGTATATTAAGCGTTATTTTTTATCACATTAAACGTTATTTTTAGTGGGTATTCGTATTTGAATATACCCTCCGTTTATTTATAAACAGCATATTTATTTATTATCGCCTAGCGAGTATTCGAGAAATCTTATTAAATAAAAAATATGTGCTCCAGCAGAGACTAACGTTTGGAGCGATAAAAATATGCCGGATTAATAAAAAAATAAAATAAAATAATATATATATATATATATATATATATATAAATATAAAAGTGGACATGGAAGTCAGCACTTAGAGGCGACAGTCTGTTTCATGCTAGTGCAATCGTCAGGCGACTAGTGCTGTTATTTTTCTCGGCTGTTTATATAAGGGTCAGTGGTGCATTATGGGTAGTATATTTTGGCGGGTACTTTTACCGGAAGTCGCTTGTTTGTTTATTTATTTATGTCAAATTATTTTGCTTGTTTTTTTGTTTGTTTTTTTATTTTTATTTTTATTTTTTATCTTATATATTTATTTATTTATTCTTTTATTTTGATCGGTGTTTTTGGTTAACGTAGTAAAAAAATTTGTTTATATAGCTTATTGTTGGTAGTCTATAATGGCCGCCATTTACCGGAAATCGCTTGTTCGCTTATTTATTTGGGTCAAATTGTTTTGCTTATTATTTTTATTTTTATTTGTATAACAGTTATAACTTTCGTCCGTTCTTTTGTTTTGATTTTATTTCGCATATTCTAACAGGTGTGGTTTTGTGATTTGTTTGGAGTAGCTTATTTTGCTTATTTTATTGTTGTTTTTTTATATATTTGTTTATTTTTCTATTTTAAGTTACGTAGTAAAAATTTGTTTTCATGTCTACATTTTGAGATTAGCTCGGATCTTTTATTTAATAATTTATTTTGATCTGGGAAGGTAATGATAGCTATTTTTTCCTCCAAGCAAAGTTTGCAAGTTTTTGATAGGTTGTTGTAGGCTGATGATTTTTTCCTTATTTTCCAAGATATTTTTGGTGTGGTGTGTGTTTTGTTTTTTATTTCCCAGATATACTTAGAAAGCATTGTGCTGTTCGCATATTTACTATTTGTGAAAGACATTTTGTGTACATAATTTCTTTGTTTCCATGGTCCTTCGGTTACTCCTATGTATACTTTTTCTTCATTATCTGCTGATTTTGTCGTGGCTTGGTAGATTACGTTGTTTTGTAAACAATTACCGTTTAAGGGACATTCGTTTTTTATTCTGCAGTTGCACGTGGGTTTAATTTGTTCGTGTGGTTTGTTAATAATTTTTCTGTTGTGCTTTTTTATTATTTGTGCCATGTTCTCGGTGCAACTGTAGCTGATTTTTACTGTGTTTTTGTTGAATATTTTGTGTAGTGTGCTTGATTCCGGGAAGTGTTTGTGTAAAAGCTTGAAGAATATTTTTCCTATGTTTGTTTTTACGTTTTTGCTGTACGGTGGGTTGAACCATATGATATTTCTTTTTCTGTTGGTCTTTTTTGTGTTCTGTGGTGAGTATGTGAGTGTTGCTGGGAATCCGCTATCTTTTAGGGCTGTTTCGTAGTCTTTCTTGGCTTTGTTAAATATAGATTCATCGGAAGAATTGTCGGAAAGCCTGCGGTTAATCGATTTAGGTATCTGTTTGATTATAGAAGGCGGGTGGTTGGAGTATATATGTATGTACTGTGGTTTATCATTCGGTTTTCTGTATGGTTTGTGTGTGCCATTTCTTAGGTTGAAGGTGACATCTAGAAAATCTACTTCGTTTAGGTTAGTTTTTATATCTATCTCGAATCCGTTATTTTTGAAGATTTTAATTATTGCTTTTCTAGTTTTATCTGTCTTTTGTTTGTTGCAGTTTCTTAAGATTATGAGACCGTCATCTCTGTAGAGCCCTGTGTCATTTCTATCTATTATTTTGCTTATTTCGTGTAGTAAATAAATACCTACGATTTCGCATGTCTCTGCACCGTCAAAGCTTCCCATTGTAGTGTCAAATATCCCATCTTTCTTTATCCATGCTTCTTCATGGTGAAATAATAATGATTTACGGGAGTGCTTAATGATGTCGATTTCGTTTGGTTTTATTATTATTTGTTCCTGAGCTAAGTTGATGGCCTTATCTAGTGTACGTTCTGTTATGGATGGGTAAAATTCTTTTATGTCTAATTGTAGGAAGTGGCAATTTTGTTTGTTATTTATGCTGTTGAACCAGTCAATGGTTGTTTTTGTGTTTTTCCACTGGTTTACTCCTAACTTCTTCCTAAGTTCAGAATTAATTCTTTCTAGTATTGTTTTACTTATTTTACCTAGTTCGCTTTTGGCTGGGTTTATGAGTCTGCATGCAGGGTTGGTTTTGAAATTTTCCTTGTGGTCTTTTAGTGTGATAAAGGCTTGCGTCTTGCTCATGCAACTTATTCGGTCATCTAGGTCTAATTTTTGAGCGATTGCTTTAGCTTCTTTATTTATATCGTGTTCTATTGTTTTGGGTGCCTTTTTGTATGTTTTGGTTATGTTGTTCTTTAGTAATTTATTGTGCGTGGGAGGGGTTAGTTTGTATAAATTTCTTGTTTTGTCGGCTGCGATGAATACATTTGCTGAACTGTTTATTTTAGCTATATCTTCTTTTAGCTTTTTTTGGAATGCATCTTGATTTTTATGGAATTTTATGTTTCTAACTAGTTCAGTTAAGTCCTTCTCGAAGTCATCTAATTCTTTTTGTTGCGGGGGACATTTTTTTGTTTTGAACCCGTATTTTTCCTTGAGTGTATTATTATTATTGTGAAGATCTTGGTTTAAAAAATGTGCTTTCCATCTCATTCTTTTTATGAAACTTTCTGTTTTTTCAAATAATTTTAGTTTATATATGTAAGGGGAAGGGGTGGGTATGTTTTTTAGTGAGTAGTCGAGGCTAAATTTTTCTATGTCCATGTTGTGTTATAAATGTAGCGAAAGTGCTCTACTGATGATCAGGAGCTGAATATGCAGAAATATAGTCTTAAAGTGTGCTATATTTATGGGGTAAAGTGCTCAATATCAGAGATAGAGCGTGTGTAAATATAAAAGTGGACATGGAAGTCAGCACTTAGAGGCGACAGTCTGTTTCATGCTAGTGCAATCGTCAGGCGACTAGTGCTGTTATTTTTCTCGGCTGTTTATATAAGGGTCAGTGGTGCATTATGGGTAGTATATTTTGGCGGGTACTTTTACCGGAAGTCGCTTGTTTGTTTATTTATTTATGTCAAATTATTTTGCTTGTTTTTTTGTTTGTTTTTTTATTTTTATTTTTATTTTTTATCTTATATATTTATTTATTTATTCTTTTATTTTGATCGGTGTTTTTGGTTAACGTAGTAAAAAAATTTGTTTATATAGCTTATTGTTGGTAGTCTATAATGGCCGCCATTTACCGGAAATCGCTTGTTCGCTTATTTATTTGGGTCAAATTGTTTTGCTTATTATTTTTATTTTTATTTGTATAACAGTTATAACTTTCGTCCGTTCTTTTGTTTTGATTTTATTTCGCATATTCTAACAGGTGTGGTTTTGTGATTTGTTTGGAGTAGCTTATTTTGCTTATTTTATTGTTGTTTGTTTATATATTTGTTTATTTTTCTATTTTAAGTTACGTAGTAAAAATTTGTTTTCATGTCTACATTTTGAGATTAGCTCGGATCTTTTATTTAATAATTTATTTTGATCTGGGAAGGTAATGATAGCTATTTTTTCCTCCAAGCAAAGTTTGCAAGTTTTTGATAGGTTGTTGTAGGCTGATGATTTTTTCCTTATTTTCCAAGATATTTTTGGTGTGGTGTGTGTTTTGTTTTTTATTTCCCAGATATACTTAGAAAGCATTGTGCTGTTCGCATATTTACTATTTGTGAAAGACATTTTGTGTACATAATTTCTTTGTTTCCATGGTCCTTCGGTTACTCCTATGTATACTTTTTCTTCATTATCTGCTGATTTTGTCGTGGCTTGGTAGATTACGTTGTTTTGTAAACAATTACCGTTTAAGGGACATTCGTTTTTTATTCTGCAGTTGCACGTGGGTTTAATTTGTTCGTGTGGTTTGTTAATAATTTTTCTGTTGTGCTTTTTTATTATTTGTGCCATGTTCTCGGTGCAACTGTAGCTGATTTTTACTGTGTTTTTGTTGAATATTTTGTGTAGTGTGCTTGATTCCGGGAAGTGTTTGTGTAAAAGCTTGAAGAATATTTTTCCTATGTTTGTTTTTACGTTTTTGCTGTACGGTGGGTTGAACCATATGATATTTCTTTTTCTGTTGGTCTTTTTTGTGTTCTGTGGTGAGTATGTGAGTGTTGCTGGGAATCCGCTATCTTTTAGGGCTGTTTCGTAGTCTTTCTTGGCTTTGTTAAATATAGATTCATCGGAAGAATTGTCGGAAAGCCTGCGGTTAATCGATTTAGGTATCTGTTTGATTATAGAAGGCGGGTGGTTGGAGTATATATGTATGTACTGTGGTTTATCATTCGGTTTTCTGTATGGTTTGTGTGTGCCATTTCTTAGGTTGAAGGTGACATCTAGAAAATCTACTTCGTTTAGGTTAGTTTTTATATCTATCTCGAATCCGTTATTTTTGAAGATTTTAATTATTGCTTTTCTAGTTTTATCTGTCGAGAAAAATAACAGCACTAGTCGCCTGACGATTGCACTAGCATGAAACAGACTGTCGCCTCTAAGTGCTGACTTCCATGTCCACTTTTATATTTACACACGCTCTATCTCTGATATTGAGCACTTTACCCCATAAATATAGCACACTTTAAGACTATATTTCTGCATATATATATATATATATATATATATATATATATATACGTATACGTAAAAGTGGACACTGAGGTCAACACCAAGCGCCAAGTGTCTGTTTTATGCTCGAACTCAATCTTCAGGTTATCTTAATATATATATATATATATATATATATATATATATATATATATATATAGATAGATAGATAGATAGATAGATAGATAGATAGATAGAGAAAGAGACAGAAAGCAGAGAAAGAAAGAAAAGGAATGAAGGGTTGTAAGGTTTTGATGTATCAGTTTGCACTAAACTAAGACACAATGAGTAATAGTCTGATCGGCTTTAGTAAATAATATTTTTACTGTATTTTATTTTATGCGAACTGATTTTATTTTGTGTGAAGGGCTTACATTCTTTTTCTATCTTTAATTTCCACCTACCTCAATGGCTTCTTCCATCTTCTTCTTCTTCTTCTTCTTCTTCTTCTTCCTCCTCCTCCTCCTCCTCCTCCTCCTCCTTCTTCTTCTTCTTCATCTTCATCTTCTTCTTCTTCTTCTTCTTTCAGGACTTGGGTTATTTAGACTCTCTACAACTTCCAATCCCTTGTAACGCTTAGCAGCCTTTCCCCCTTTGTCAAGCCTCCTGCACCTCCAATCACACAACACATCAAGTAGATGCCCCCTATCATTCCCTCTCCCTCATTTTGCCCCGATGTGTGGGTCAGGTTCTCCAAGCCTTTCTTCTTCCTTATGTGCCCAAGAAACTTCATCTGTCTCATTCTGATTATGTGTGTTCTTTTTGTTAACGTTTTCTTTGAGACTTCCTAGTTGCTTTCTCGCCCCGTCCATAGAATTCTCAGTATCCTACTGCAGACGCACATTTCTGCTGCCACCAGTTTTCACGTCAGCTGTGGAGAGATTGTCCTTCATTCACTGCCATACAATAGGATTCATATCACGTAGCAGTTTAGCGCTCTAACAAAATTTTCCTGTTTCTCAGTATCTTGTTTAGCTTTTGGAAGGCATCTTTCGTTAATCCAATGCGCGTTCGGATTTTGGTGTCATTATTTTGCATGTTTACACAAGCTAAAAAGCGGAACGCAATGCGCGTGTTCGTACCACGACCGCAGACTTCTTTCCAACGCTTCCCTGGTTAAACCAAGTCACGATTAATTTTTTAAAAACTTTTTCTAATCTAGATAAAATTTGTTTCGTGGAACAACTGGTTAATTGATTTGTTTGTTAACTGGCATATTAAGTCATTATGGGTCATTTAATGCTGAGATTTAATTTGTGGGGGAGCTTTGAAGTAATAAATATATGCTATTCTGATTTCGCAATGGAATACATGGTAGATGATACTCAGCTTTTTTGCATATACATGGTTGTGTAAACATAATTACTAGAGACAGTGATATGTGTGTTTTATGTTGTAGTTTTGTTGAAGTTATATTTTGGAATACAGTTTGATTTCTTTAACAAATTGTAAGATATTAACAAATTGTAAGATATTATATGCATTAATGTCATGAAAGGGTTCTTTCATGTTGCTTGTTTGGTTGATCAGTTTATTTTGTTTAGCGACATATCAACACTGCTATAGGTTATTTAATACCGAAATCTAAATGGTATTTTGGTTGGTTGATTTTGTTTAGAGGTATAACAACACGTCTATGGGTTATTTAAAGCCAAAATCGAAATATTTTGAACGTAATTTTATGGTTTCAAATACAAATATTTTGTACATAATTTTATACATTCGAAGTAAACATTATATATTTTGATATCAACCTATTTCTTTGGTTTGATTGTTTTTTGTTTAGCGGCATATCAACACCTCTATGGGTTATTTAATGCGGAAATATTAATATTTTGAACGCAATTCTATGCCTTCAGCTATAGATAAAATGTATCGTGGGTAATTCCACTATAAATAGGTATTGTTGGTAATTAATTTTTCGATATAAAAATGTATCGCTGGTATTTTTATTTTAAAAATGTACTTTTATACTTTCATAGGGTTTTGTTTTTGTTTCAGCGGAGGAGGGACTATTTGCCCATAGCTGGGAACAACAGTAATTAAGTAGTGATTCCACGATCCTCAAAACCTTCAATCTCCCGATCAGAGGCCATGCCGCCCAGACGAGTTAACGATTAATCGTTACTCTGCTTGTCGACTCTCTGCCTTCGGGCAGAGAGGAAACCAGACGAGGCTATGCCGAAGTGTAGGGTCTCGTCTAGGGAGGTAGACAGCTGCTTGACCCCGGGGAATTTTTGCCCGAGCGTACGCGCTCGAAAAGACTTACGTTAAAAACCGGCCTTGTGCCTCATTCCGTTTTGTGGGGAGGTTTCGGTTAAATACCGAGGCTTCGCTGCCTACCAACTGGTTAAGACTTAAACTCGACAGACGCTGTATAAATTTTGTAGATGGTCAACCTTACTGCTTCGAGCGATCGGTTATTGAAATTGTGAAAAGTAACATACATGAGAAATCAGAAGTAACAAAAAACGAACACTTTTCGATTATGAAAACCGTTCACAATTTCAATGGCTTCTTAAAAATAACTAATGACAAATCTGGACGTATTGAGCAGACGATAATAACATACAAACATTAAAAAAACAGACACTCAATCGACAATGGACTTAATTGCTCGCTGTGCTTGAACCAACAGAGGAAGAGTCAGCCATTTTGAAAAACTGGGGAAAAAAGGAACTGCTTTTTTTTCTGATAAAGAAAAAAAAAAGAACACTTCTAAATGTCTGGAATCATATCTTCATTTGGAGAGGCACTTAAAAAAATCAGGATATGTAAGACGGAGAGGATTTAATTACAAACGATGTCACCTGCAGCAAAACAGAAGCTAATGTAGATGGACAATTGTAAAACACATTTTCGTGCATAAAATCACGCATATTGCAAATGGAAATCTGAAACTGGTTTTATGGCACGTCGATGTATGTATGGGGCACGAATATATATATATATATATATATATATATATATATATATATATATATATATATATTTTTACGGTGAATGCAACTCATGGTATCAGCATTCGATGCTATAGGATTTCGAGTCTAGATAAAGGCCATCAAGTTTTGATCTGCTAAGCCCCGAGAGATTGGTGCAATATCGTTATTCAGAAGAAAAATAAAAAATAAAAATAAAAATAAAACAAACTCCCGCTCACGAAACGACTGAAACGAGAACTTCTACTTTACTGAGAGCACGCCTTGAAGGCGAATTTGTTCGGGAAATTAGTTATACGCCAACTAAGTGCTCCACATATATATATATATATATATATATATATGGCAACATATATTTATATATTTATATATATATATATATATATATATATATGTGTGTGTGTGTATGTGTGTCTATGTAAAAAGTGAATATTTAGAAATGTCTGTACAAAAACTAGTTGTATAAAGAAAATAATAAGATTTGTTTTATATATTTATAATGTAATATTTATAATACATGTATATTTAAAGAGAGTTATAAAATTTAAATTTAAATTTTTTTTTAATTGTGGGTTTTCAGAAAAAATAGTTTTACATCAAATGGTTTCGCTTGTAGTTTATAAAAAAATCTGTAAATGTTTATAAGTTTCCCACGTGCTGACGCTTAAACCCAGAATATATATATATATATATATATATATATATATATATATATATATATATATATAGAGAGAGAGAGAGAGAGAGAGAGAGAGAAGGAGAGAGAGGGATATAGAGAGAGAGATCTCAAGTTCACATTGAGGCTTGAAACTGTCATTATGCCGTGTTGATAACTCTGTCTATACAGTTTATATCTAATATAATATAGTATAGTGTAGATGGCCATTCGTATTCGAGGATACCCATCTACTAGGGCGGCTAACGAATCCCTATTGCAGACGCTTTCTCAAGCGCATTTGTGTTTATTCAATACCCACAGAGCCCACCTGTAGTTTATACTGCAACTATGCTGAGTAGATCTTAGTTACAGTTTCTGGGAAAGAGCGTGTTTTCTAGCGTGATCAACAATTTGAATAAGGCCAGAACGCTCAAGCCCACGGACACGATGACTTGTGACTTCGTTTTAGCACGAAGTTTATATCTATAAATGCTGTATGTATATGTTTATATCTATAAATGCTGTATCTATATGTTTATATCTATAAATGCCTTATGTATGAGTTTATATCTATAAATGCTTTATGTATATGTTTATATCTATAAATGCTGTATCTATATGTTTATATGTATAAATGCTGTATGTATATGTTTATATCTATAAATGCTTTATGTATATGTTTATATCTATAAATGCTGTATCTATATGTTTATATCTATAAATGCCTTATCTATGAGTTTATATCTATAAATGCTTTATGTATATGTTTATATCTATAAATGCTGTATGTATATGCTTATATCTATAAATGCTATATCTATGTGTTTATATCTATAAATGCTGTATGTATATGTTTATATCTATAAATGCTGTATGTATATGTTTATATCTATAAATGCTTTATGTATATGTTTATATCTATAAATGCTGTATGTATATGTTTATATGTATAAATGCTGTATGTATAAGTTTATATCTATAAATGCTGTATGTATATGTTTATATCTATAAATGCTGTATCTATATGTTTATATCTATAAATGCTGTATCAATATGTTTATATCTATAAATGCTTTATATATGAGTTTATATCTATAAATGCTGTATGTATATGTTTATATCTATAAATGCTGTATCTATATGTTTATATCTATAAATGCTTTATGTATATGTTTATATCTATAAATGCTTTATGTATGAGTTTATATGTATAAATGCTGTATCTATATGTTTATATCTATAAAAGCTGTATGTATATGTTTATATCTATAAATGCTTTATATATGAGTTTATATCTATAAATGCTGTATGTATATGTTTATATCTATAAATGCTGTATGTATATGTTTATATCTATAAATGCTCTATGTATATGTTTATATCTATAAATGCTGTATGTATGTGTTTATATCTATAAATGCTTTATGTATGAGTTTATATGTATAAATACTGTATCTATATGTTTATATCTATAAATGCTGTATGTATATGTTTATATCTATAAATGCTTTATGTATATGTTTATATCTATAAATGCTTTATGTATATGTTTATATCTATAAATGCTGTATGTATATGTTTATATCTATAAATGCTGTATGTATATGTTTATATCTATAAATGCTGTATCTCTGACATTGAGTACACACCCTCATAAATCTTGCAAATTTTTAACAGCATATCTATTGCTTTCTTGATTACTCTTCTGTTGTTTTTATTTCACAGTGGTACGGAAAAACCTTTTTGTGGTGGGAGAAATCAAGGAAGTTCGATTAATACTGATCTTGCTTCATGTTACAAAAGTGGGTCAGTAAATTACCATAGATCTGGAATAAAGTAGTTCTCCACATCTTTCCACTTTAGAGTGTCGCTTGTTTCACGCCATACAATGGTCCTTTAGTTGTCAATAGCTCCAACAACTTCAAGACATCGGAATATTTATCGAAGAAATTGTCGGACCAAAAACAAGGGTCGTTCTATTAAGATAAACTACACTGAAAGATGTCACGATGTTTAGAAATCTAGGGTAATACTTTGATGACAGAATAAGCATTTGTGAATTTATATGAATTATTGAAGTTGTCAAACCTCTTTGGAAACTTGTTGCGCCAACTTCTTTGGAGGTTAGCATCAGATGTCTTTGGACATCGGATGCTATTTTAACCTTATCGAACTGATCAGAAATTCTCACCAACATTATTCATTTATCATTTATTTTTTCTTTTAACTTTCTTTTACCTTTGTACCACCTGAGAGTTAAAGTCCTGGGTATGACGATAAACTACATCTGGCAGCAAGGCCTCTTATCGGGAGGTTTTGAGAGACGTGAAACCACCTCTTAAATGTTGTTGTTCCCATGTACATCCTGACTTTGGGTTGGTAGCATCTGTTAGGGTCCTCGCTAAGGGCAAATAGTTAACCCCCAAAATGGGGTCAAAACACTATGAAAGTATAAAAAACGTTATATTAAAAATACTAGAAATATATTTATGAAAAAAAAAAAAATTTTGGGAACAAAAAAAATTCCAGCAATACATTTGTTAAATAAATTACTGATGCTCCCAAGAAAATTAAATTTCATTATTAAATCACCCATAAGTTGTTTATATGCCGTAAAACAAACCAAACCAAACCTGATACTAACCTCGAGAGATTGGAGGTTAACTGTTGTTGCTTCCGGTTCCACTCTGTACGGGGTGGCAGTAACTGTTAGAAGCCAAGCTACGGGCAAATAGGGAAGCCCAAAACAATGCTATGAATTTATATGAATAAAAGATTTTGTGAATAATATATGCTGGACACTTTTTGTATCACGCGAATACGTGAAAGATAAGGTCCTAGAAGATCAGGGAAAACACTTTGGGGATTGAAATCGCCTATTATAATTGTACTTGTCCCGTCTTTCGTTAGTTTGCACGACCGTTACGCCCTGCCAATATCTCATAAATAATAGACCATTCCGTTTTGATCGGGTGGAAAGACAAAGGACTTGTCAGAGACGGTACATGGTTTCAGTGAAAGAAAGAAAGAAAGAAAGAAAGAAAGAAAGAAAGAAAGAAAGAAAGAAAGATAGGAGTGTTTAAAGTTTCCTGTTAAAACCTCATAAATAATGGACTATTCCGTTTGGATCGCATAGCAAGGCAAAAGACTTATCAGAGACGCTATATGGTTTCAATGAATGAAAGAAAGAAAGAAAGAAAGAAAGAAAGAAAGAAAGAAAGAAAGAAAGAAAGAAAGAAAGAAAGAAAGATAGGAGTGTTTAAAGTTTCCTGTTAAAACCTCATAAATAATGGACTATTCCGTTTGGATCGCATAGCAAGACAAAAGAATTATCAGAGACGCTATATGGTTTCAATGAATGAAAGAAAAAAGAAAGAAAGAAAGAAAAAGAAAGATAGGAGTGTTTAATAGCTCCTGCTAAAGCCTCATAAATAATGGACTATTCCGTTTTGATCGCGTGAGAAGACAAAAGACATTAAAGACGATGCTTGGTTTCAGTCAGAAAATTAAAGAAAGAAGGGAAGTTAGAAGTGTTTATTATTTGTTTCTATGGAATGGGAAACGTTGTCGATTTCAAATCTTTTCATTTGTACCTCCTTAATTCTTTTCATTTGTACCCTCCTTAATTGATATCAATGCTGGTCGTTATTTCAAGAAGTAAAATATTGTAATTGCAATATTTTGTTAAAGTTGTTAAGCTCAAATATTTAACGATGCGATAGTGGAAGATATTTTATTGTCGTAGAACTTGCCATTAGCTTATCGAAAGAATTAAAATTCGTCAGAAAATTAAAATAGAAAAACTGAAATTTTAACCGGTTAGAACCAGTTTGCATTAACCTAACCATTTAGCTCTTACCATGAAGGCAATTTCTTTAGATTTGTCCGTATCAAATGATGGAAAGCCAGGGAATGTTCTTTCATGACCAGATAATGTTTTCATGTACTTACATGAAAAAATGCTTCGCTTAAAAACTGATGGGAACTTTTCCATCACCGTTTTATTATTTAATGCTGTGTGTAATGTATGATTTGAATAATTGATTGGTACCGTTGCTATAAACGTGTTTGCGTTCTTTTCTTTTCTTTATTTTTTCTTTTCTTTATTTTTTCTTTTCTTGTGAGCAATTAATTTTGGGAAGCTGTTAATAATTAGAGTGTTTTATATTTAAATTCCTTTGTACTGCACGGGACTATACGTGCTCTTTTCGAAAATGTCAATTTTTCGATTTTCCCCATACCTCCATAGTTTCTAAGCTTCAATATTACCAAAACTAATGGAAATCATGCAATGATTATAAAACAAATTTATTTCTTGCCGAATACATACACAGTTCCTCTGAAAACAAATGCGTTGTAAATTGATAGAAATCTGTACAGATATTGATTGTAATTTCAGTATGCCGCCATTTAACATCACCTTGTGCCTCTAAATCGACGAATTGGGGATCTTCCCGAGAAGTCATGGCCATATGATCAAATGGGAGCAGCATATGCTGTGGGGTCGTGCGTGACCAGAGAGTTGCATTATGCTGTTGCAGGAAAAATAATTAAGCGATCGATACACCGTATGGAGTCGTATTTGTTATCAACGTTTTCTACTGACATGAAGTGGGAAGATTATATTGAATCAACTTCTAAGCATTCTCCTAGGAAACTTGGTTCACTGTGTCGTGCGAGACAATCTTTCTCGACAGAATCCATCTTACACATTTATAACTCGATCATTCGTCCATGCATTGCCTGGGGCCTTCTGCTACGTATTTAGAGATTCTTGTTAAAATCCAAAGAAGAATCTGCAATGTTATCGGTCATAATCTGGCATTTCGGCTTCGATCAGTTTCCCACCGCCGTAATGTAGCTTGACTGTGCTTTTTTCTATAAATATCTTCATGGTACAGTGGAACCTCGGTTCACGAATTTAATTCGTTCCTGACGCCCGTTCGTAGCCCGGCATGTTCGTAAACCGAAACTATTTTTCCAATAGGAATCAATCTAAAATGGATAATCCCAAGATGATTGCTTATTTAAACTTTAACAACAATACTTTGTGCACAGGTTTATACACAAATCTAATGAAAATCATTAAAACTAAAAAAAATATAAAATAAACCCAATACTAAACAGATAAAATATAGACGAACATTTTAATTTTACCGTACATGCATGTAGAAGAGTTGGTGGCGGAAGTGGAAGGGTGAAGTTTTGAGGATCGTGGACTCACTTCTTCATTATTCTTGTTCCCAGGTTCACCCTGACCTGGGGTCGTAGCACCTGTTAGGGTGCCAGCTATGCGCAAATAGTGAACCCCCAAATTGAGGTCAAAATATTGTGAAAGTATAAAAATAGATTTTTATAGTAAAAATATCAGCAATATACATTTGAAAAAAAAAATGATTACCATCAATACATTTGACTCGACAAAAACCCTCTTTACAAAAATACATAAAAATATACGTCAATGAAATTTGATGTACAAATTGATTTCTCCCAATGAATACATATCATATTCATACGAACTTGTCCTAAAAATCTTGTCCGCATTCAATAAAACATTGACGTCATGGGTATGACGATAAACTTCATCCGGCAGCAAGGCCTCTGATCGGGAGATTTTGAGGAACATGGAACCACCTCTTAATTGCTGTTGTTCCCAGGTTCACCCTAACCCGGGGTGGTAGCACCTGTTAGGCTCCCAGCTATGAGCAAATAGTTACCCCCACCAAAAAAAAAAAAAAAAAAAAAAAAAAAGTGGGTTCAAAACACTATGAAAATATAAAAATGGATTTTTATAGTAAAAATACCAGCTACATTTTTGAAAAAATAATGTTACCGGTGATACATTTAACTCTCGATAAAAACCCTCTTTACAAAAATATCCTATCCTAAAAATCTTGTCGGCATTAAATAACCCACTGAGGTATTGATATGCCGTAAAACAAAATAAACCAAACCCAATAAACCTGTAGGAGTTCCTCTAACTTCAGTTCTGTATCTGCTATCAACACAAAGTCATGTGCATATCTAATATTGTTATCATTGTATCCGGTAATAATAAATCATTGTAGGATTTCTTTTTCCCTCGGAGCTCGCCCTGAAGTAAAAGTTGGATAAGTCTGGTGAAACGACACATACAGGTTTTACGCCCAGTCCTATTCTTATTTATTGACTGAACTCGCCATATGCTAACGTTCTGATGCATTCTAGCAAGAAAGAAAATATACTGAAATATTTGAAATACAGTTTAAGTTTTCTTAGATATTTATTAATGTATTCAGTTTTCTATTTCTTTAAATTATTTTTGTAATTTTTTTTCATCTTCTCAGTTATATGTAAGTAAAAAGAAACTTTCTGTTTTAACAAGTGATTGTATTTTTCTTCTTGGCAAGGTAAATAAAAATGCAGAAGGTAACCAATGAAATTAATAGAAAAAAATAACATATGAAATTATAAACGCAGTATCAGGTTCGGTAAGTATTTAAGAGAAATAAGAATGATAAAGAAATGTAGCTGTGGAGAGCCATGATAACCATGAATAGAAACATTAATAAGAGAAAAAAAATGAATATTGTTTAAATTTCGTGCTTGCAAAAAACCCTTTATTAAAGGTAAAAATTTAAATTTCGGGCTTGCAAAAAACCTTTCTTTAAACTTAAATTTAAATTTCGGGCTTGCAAAAAACCTTTTTTTAAAACTTAAATTTAAATTTCGGGCTTGCAAAAAACTTTTTTTTTAAACTTAAATTTAAATTTCGGGCTTTCAAAAAACCTTTTTTAAAACTTAAATTTAAATTTCGGGCTTGCAAAAAACCTTTCTTTAAACTTAAATTTAAATTTCGAGCTTGCAACAAACCTTTCTTTAAACTAAAATTTTAATTTCGGGCTTGCAAAAAATCTTTTTTTAAACTTAAATTTAAATTTCGGGCTTGCAAAAAACTTCTTTTAAACTTAAATTTAATTTCGGGCTTGCAAAAAAAAACCTATTTTTAAACCTTCTTTGACATCCCTATTACTGTATACACTTTTGACTCCCTTGGCAATGTTTATTTATAAGATTATAAAATATATGGACCATTATATATAATATTTAACTTTTATAAAGATTTATTATTTACCATTTTATAAAGAAATAACTTTGAATTTTTATAAATAACTATGAAAAAAAAAGTTTTTTTAAATTAAATCTAACAGATAAATTGTGTTTAATATCTTTGTTGTAAATTCTCAAGAATAAAGAAAATTCTCAAGAATAAAGGCAATGTATAATTCCACTTTCATATGTTTGGGTTTTATTAAAATTCTAATCGCCGCTTTTTAAAACAATAAACGTTGAGGGAGATAAAAGTGTATATAGTGATAATGGTGACAAGGAAATAACTGTCGTTTTGTCAGTCTTTTTGGTGGGGGAGGTGCGGAAATGAAGATTAAACTTTACAGAATTTTGTTCACCGAAGACACCTAATAGAACATTCTAAGAATTAAAATATTTATTCCCCATCAAAAGTAGTGCATACATACAGCTATGTGCCGTATGCATGTGAGAATGTTCACCTCATAAGGAACACGCAGGTCTGCATCTGCAAGGATCGCGAAATCTCTTTGAGTTATTTCTCCCTTTCTGTCTCTACCAACTCATTGGCAAAAAATTATCTACTATGGGCTATAAAAGTAGCCAATATAGACGATATGCGTTGTGCTATTTAATACTACTTCTTTCTGGTGAAATCACGGTTGATTTGATTTTCAGAACGAAACAGAACCAATCCAGCTGTTCTATATTAACGAGAAGAAAGTGGGAGAAACTCAGGCCAATACGGAACAACGACAGTGGTCACTAAAAAGCCTTTTGAGCTTCATACATAAATAGATATGATGCTGTGACAATGTCACCCAAGGAAATGCATGGTTGTTTGAAAGAAGATACTTTATTTACTACACATGAATGTGACAATAAATAAAAACAGATATACCTTTAGCAAAGATGGAAAAGGGAGGTGAATTAAAGTCTTACTTGATAGCTGACGTAGTTATGCATTTCATCAGTGATGGGGTTACTCCATGAACGGCTGGAAAAAAAGAAGTCTAGAATAGACATGCAGTTGTCTTGAGAAGTTGGACCTAACAAGAGATGCTTATAAAGGGTGTTCCAATAACTTGCACCGATTTTAAATGTGAATGACTTTTTTTTCTTTTTCTTTCAGATTTAACAACTGATTTAACAAATTTTTAGCAATTTCAAACCATGGAAAGATTAACAATCAAACAACTTGTTAAAGTTGTCGAAGCCGATTATGAAAATGGACGTTCAAACAAAAATGCAATGAGAATTTCCCAGATCGCATCATCTCTCGAAACAGCGAACTCAATTGGCCACCACGATCATCTCAAAAGTAAGGTCTATGCCAACAAACCAACAACAGTTCAACAGCTGAAGGATGAGATAATAAGGCATATTGGTGAGATAAGTTGCCGTCATTTGGCCAAATAAACTACAGAATAAAAAAACCCTGCTAAAATGTCACAGCAAATCATTGCACCTTCTTGGTCTCGTCTTCCGATGACATGAAGTGGAAAGATTATATTGAATCAATTGCTAGGTTTGCTACGAGAGAAGTTGGTTCACTGTGTCGGGCCAGACAACCTTTCACGTCTGAATTCATCTTGCACGTTTGTAAAAAAAATACCATCCGTTCGTTCAGTGAAGATTTCTGCTTTATTTGGTATGGAGCACCTGTCATATACAGTGCTGCGCAAAAGTAAGCGTATCTCTAAGATAATATTTTAAAATATTATCTCTTTTTTCTGGATGATCAACAAATCTTAATTAATCTATATATTCATTAAGAAAAACTTTTATTAAATCAATTACAATTACTTTCAAACATTTTATCAAGCTGGAATAAAAATATTAATTAAAAATTACAATAAGCAAAATTAAGTGAACCCTTACATTTAATATTTGGTGACTCCTCCTTTTAATGTTACAATGTCAACCAGTATTTTTCTATAAATTTTAACAAGTTTCTGACAGGAGTGAGTGCTGATTTTTGACCATTCTTCTTGGCAAAACTCCCACAATTGCTCGATTTTACCTGGGACTCTTGCATGTACTGTTTTCTTTCACTTGAATCACAGATTTTTAGTTGGGTTTAGATCAGGACTTTGACTAGGCCATTCCAAGATTTGAAATTTCTTTTTTTTTCTTTTTTTTTTAAATTCTTTTGTGAATTTGATTTGATGCTTCAGATCATTGTCCTGGTCGAAGTTCCAGCCCTAACCTAAACCCAACTTTAGAAATGAGGACAAGACACTTTCATTCAAAATTACTTGGTATCTTGCAGAGTCCATTGTGCAGTCAATATGTACTATTTTGCCTCTTCCAACAGTAGCAAAGCACCCCCAAATCATAATGAATTCACCTCATGTTTAATGGTTGCTATCAAATTCTTATCATTGAAAGCCGTATTAGGAGTTCGCCAGGCATACCACCTATTGATCCTCTCAAAAAGTTCTAGTTTGGTCTCATTCGACAATGAAACCTTTTTCCAGAATGTTTCTAGCTTATTGATATGAGCTTTGGCATAGTTGCTATTTCGTAAGCAGTGGCTTTTTCTAGGCATTCTGCCATGAAGTTCGACATTGTTCAGATTTCGTTGCACTTTAGAGGTACGTACATTGATTCCGACATTGGCCAGTGAGCATTGGAGAACTGCAAATGACACAGCAGGATTTGCCTGGGCCTGCTGAACTAGATGTCTACTTTGCTCTATCGCGGACGGGCACTTGGTTGTGATGAAATCGTACCAAACATTTCCAATTATAAATAAATTGTTGTACAGTCGAGAAGTGCACTCCAAATCATTATGATAGCTTTTTGTCACCTTCTCCATCATTATAGGTTTCAGTTGTGCAATGTTTTAAAGCTTTAGGAAGCTCTTTTGATCTTCGCATATATATATATATATATATATATATATATATATATATATATATATATATATATATATACTAGCAGCATGACCCGGTGTTGCCCGTGCTTGATTCAAAAATTGTATGACTCATACAGCAATCGCTATCACTTGACTTAAAATATTTTTGCCCTTCCTTGCCTTTAAAGGAGTGCCCTTTGCCGTGCTGATGTTGCTACATGCCTTACTTCTTGCCTATCTCACACTGCGAATTTTTTCTAAGCTCTATACTAAACATTAAATATGTTACGAAAAAATAACTAAACAAAATGAACACAAAACGATCAGCTTTAAAAAAGGACTCGTAACTGGAAAAACCAAATGAAAAAAGAATGTTAACAACAAATACTTTTTCACACTCAACCCAGTTCTGCGGAATCAGAATCAACGTTGAGTTTAAGTAAGCGAATGAGCCAATTGGAGTAAAGTGCCATGCAGATGTAAATTTTTCCCACTTGTGACGAATGCACCTATCGACTTTTTTTTGCATGCTAGCATGCTAGTTAACATTCGTGTCAATCAGCTGTTGGATCTCACGCTGGCCAATAGGATCTTCCTGCCTATTCATGGCAGCCAGCTATAGGCTCTCACTCTGGCCAGTAGAAAATGGCCGCAAACTATATGAAAACTGCCGTAGAAGCATGAAAAAATCGATTATTTCCACTATCGATGGGAGTTGGGAAATGCAACGTCGGTCTTGACCTTTACACTATCTTGGAGCATGCGCATGTAAATTTTGGTGCAAATCCGTCGAAAATTGCGACCGTGCTTTCGTCACACACACACACACACACACACACACACACACACACACACACACACACACACACACACACACACACACACACACACATCCTGCCTTTTATAGATAGAGATATATATTAAAATTTAGTCTCTAACTGCACCTTTTGCATAGACAATGAGTTATATTCTTTGACTACAATATACACAGCTTACTAAAAAAAATCTCATTCTCATTTTGATTTTTACATGTGCGCAAAAAATTATTTGCCTCTGGCAACATGTAAAACAAAAACACAGTGTGTAAATGTAAAGTGGTCGCTTACTTTTGCACATCTTAATTTTTAATTAATATTTTTATTTCAGCTTGATAAAAATCTTTGAAAGTCGTTGTAATTCATTTCATAATAATTTTTTTCTTAATGGATATATAGTTTCATTAAGATTTGCTGAGTATCTGGAAGAGACAATTATTTCAAATATTATCTTAGGGCTTCATTTACTTTTGCACAACACTGTATCTTGACATTCTCGACAATGACCAACGAACGGTTTGTAATGTTATCGGTCCTGGCTTGGCATCTTTCCCGTCACCATGACATGGCTTCCCTCTGTCTTTTCTACAAAATATTTTCATGGCAACTGTTCTGCTGAGCATTCTTTCTTGTACACATAGGAACTAGTTAGGATTTCTTAGAGACTAGAGGCATTATGGTAGCTGTTGTAAGAATGGTAAGTGAGAATGTGTTATTTTGGTGTAAGGGATACTGTGGTATGTTTGGGTTAATAATTGTTTAATAATAAGTTTAAGATTGAAGACCATCATCCCCTATTCACCTTTCTGACCTTGTGCTACAATTTTTATATTTTCAAAATAAATATGGCTTTCCTCTCTGATCTCTCGATCGCATGAATTTAAGTGCAGTACTAGATTTTCAACTTAGTCTCATCGTTTTACTGTTGAAATGGCTAAATGCAACCGTAAGTTCTATTCTGATAGATTCTCTTCTCAGCTTTGGAACTCTCTTCCGGTTTCTTGTTTTCCTGTTACCTACGACATTCAAAGATTAAAATGCAATATCAATCGCCATCTTCTATTTCTTGAATCCTGTTAATTTATTGTCATTTCTCCTCACTTCTCGTTCTCTTCCACTCTGCGTAACCCTTGTTGTCTTAGTGGCATTATCACCTTGCTTGGGGGGGGGATGATGAAAAATGTGTAGAGTCAATATCTCTCACCATAAGAAATGAGAACAAAGACATCCGTCGGCGTTGTCGCGTAAGGGTCGAGATTTATTTTTGTATCCCTAGAAGGAAAGCAAACGGAATTCCGAAGATGCCTTATCTGGTGCATCTGGTGACAGTTTCCAGACAAACTATAATATTATTGCTTGAACCCCAAATTAATGGAATATTCTTCATCGTCTATGTACCGCTTCCCTTCAGGACATAAGCGATCATGGCTCTCCACATCTTCCCATCCCTTGTGGAACTTAGAAATTTTTCTCCCTTTACTAAACCCCCAGCCTACGTTCCGATTTCCGTTCACACAAGTATCCTTCTGTAGAACCAAATTTCTGTTGCCTCTTGTTTTTTCTTCTTTCGTGGGGAGATTGCCGAGCATTCATGGCTCTCCACAACTTCCCATCCCTTGTGGATCTTAGCAGTATTTCTCTTTACTAAACCCTTAGCCCACGTTCCGCCATCTATTCACACAAGCTCGACAGGTAGGTGGCTCACTGCCTTCTCCTATCTCCCTTCCCCTATGCCCTTTGAGGATTATGTTTTCCAAGCACTCCTTTCTCATTATGTGCCCAAAGAATTTCAACTGTTTCTTCCTAATTCTGTGTATAAGTGTTCTTTTTGTTGCTATTTGCTTTAAGACGTCATCGTTTCTTACTCGCTCCGTCCATGGAATTCTCAGTATCCTTCTGTAGAACCATATTTCTGTTGCCTCCAGTTTACTCTTCATCCGATGGGAGATCATCCAGTATTCGCTGTCATGTAAGAGCACAGATATTACATAACAATACAGCACACTTTTCTTTGGTTCTAACAAACTCTTTTTTCTATTTATCAGTAATTTGCTTAGCTTTTGAAAGGCACCTTTCGCTACTCCATTTTTGCCATTCATTTGCATTCCTCTACAGTGACACTTCCCAGATATTTAAACTTTTGCACTTGCTTGGTGCTGATATCTCCAATTTGTAACTCACGTCTTGGACTTTTTTCTCTTGCTGATGACGATACTTTGTGTCGACTTGGGTTGATGGTCAGTTCTTAAAAAAAACCCTCTCCTAATGCTATCTAACCTTTTAGCTTAATCAATAAACAAAGGGGATCTCTTATCAGCACCCGTTTCTTCTACAAATATCACGCAGGGGAAGTTAGTATTGGGATGCATAGTCCTGATGGTTTGTGACACCAGTTATTTAAACATAGCGCGTTCCATCTGCGATTCTCTGTCTATTTTAATGCTGCAAGAATTATATGCTGCTTCGGGATGTTAGACAATATAATTTGGCTCACGTGTCTTAAGCCATTCTTGGAGCGTCTCTTATTATGCTATTCTTTACCAAGTAATTCGAGCAAACTATTATTTGTAAGCTGTTCGCCATAATTGCAGATTTGTGTCAGTGTTTGTCTACGCCTGTGGTTCCAAGCAGTTGGAGCTGAAGAGGATAGCAGGTGAAGAGGAATGGCTGAAAAACAGAGATTTAGAAAGTTTTAAAAAATTCGTATATAAAAAAATGAATATGATTTCAAAAATTAAAATATTATTATGGATTACTTGTAAATTGCGTGCATGAGTCCCAGTAAAAATAGTTATAAATAATTATTGACCGATTTTATCACTGTAATATTTTCACATTATATCAAGTATTAAGAATATAGTAACTAGGGTCCGCAAAATGGAGGAGAGAGTTATCAATAGATGTTCTGACTTAGAATTCACGATTATCTCCCTTTTTTCTTTTTTAAATGTGCTTTTTATCACATAAAATTTGGTGAGGCATGAGCAAATTTTAATTCCCAAAATGCGGTTCAGAGGAAAAATTTTTTGGAAACCGCCGGTCTAAGCCAACATATCTCTTTGTCTAGCGCAAGGACAAATCAGAAGAAGAATTTGGAGTTAAGAAGATTGTGTTTCGCCGAATGTTCACTTGATAGGAGGAGAGCCTCTTTCCCCACGAGACGAAACGTTGCAAGCCTATCACCACCCTCTCGCTATTTTCATGACAAATTTTAAGACGAGCTACATTTCTTAGTTGCACTAGTCCAGACTTTTTCAGCTAGGACCCACCATGACACGTATGTAGAGTCAAATCACCTTCATTCCAATCTTATTCCATTAGCAAGGAGAAAGATTCAGTGGCAGTGAGCTGTAATCGCTTTCTTGCGTGGAATCATGGTATTTTTTTTAAAACAAAGCTAAGACCCACCATGCCACATGCACTGGGTCGAATCATTTTCATTCCCTTCATATTCCGTTCGTAATAAAAAATTTATATTCAGACAGTTTCTTCCCAAGAACCGCTAATTTTTCAGAACAGACTCCCGAGATGATGGTTCCCGATCACTACGATCTTAACCTCTTCAAGTTTAAGTTTAACCGTTATCTATCCCACATATCCTTTTAATTTACACTGATTTCCTATTCTTACGTCGACTTAACAATCTCATTCAGTATCCCTCTGCCTTGTGTGGCTCTTGAGGCTTGAATATATATTTAAAAAGAAGCTGTCCTCCTGTTTTTAATAGTGATATTCGAAATTCTAACTTTAAACTCGTCTCACGAATAACAATGGGGGATATAATAAACTACTCTAGCCACGAGGTATTAAAATATCTATGCTGAGTTTAATATGATACATAATCAGGTAAAGAGAAATAGGGAGTATGAAGATTATCTAACCCTAACCCTGCCAAATGGGGACGGCCTGTTTATGTTAAAAATCAGTATTCGAAATTTGACACTGAAAGGCAAGGCGCTTATATTTAACATTAGAAAGCGACTGTTAAAATTTATAAGACGCATAACGAGGAAAGAGGGCTCGGAAAATCTGAGACTCACGAGACAGATTGAAGGCAAGAGGTAGGGAGGAAAGCAGCGAATAACATACCTAACGAGCTTGTGTAAATGGTTGGCAGAACAGGGATTAGGAGAGATAACGAAAAATAATACTTTACTAAATGCTACAAAAGACACGAACTTGCGGAGACCTATAATCGTCCACGTCCTGAAGTGACATGCTACATATAAAAAGAAAACTCAAAATCCATCTTTTTAGCTTCAACAACGGCCTCCAGAAGAAAATAAGCAACTTCCTAAATGGAGGGAAATTAGTGTAAGTGTTGTGGATTCCGAGATGAAATCCGGTATCAAATAATAACAAACGCCAAGAATTAATATAGGAAATAAATGTATTAATGTAATAATACAAACTGGTAATACAGGTTAGTAGTTCCAGGAATGCGGGGTTATTAGACAAATATATATAAAGTCTTTGGTATCGACGTATCGCTGTATGACTTCTAAATGAGTCTACGTGCTTGTGACTGTGACTCTTGCACTACCCTCCTCTATGACCACTTGACTGTCCCACTCGACTGTTCGGGTATTCACTGGCAGTAGTATATGTATTCCCTGAGTGAGTCCATTTGTGTAAAAGGGGGAGACCCCCTCAACAGTAAAGAAGATTGTGCAGCTCTAATTGTGTAACGTTAGCAGTCCAAATACTTTTACATTCAGTCGAAAATCGACTTCGGATACCAAGTACGGAGTATTGCTTAACTGATTGTGAGAGAAAACGATATATAAAGTCTAAATAAACAAGGTAATGGTGGCTAACTGAATGACAAAAGGAAATAAATATGATGCGTTTCGTCGTTCGAAAGAACTTTTTCAAACTAAATAATGTTTTTTATTGATAGGTTCATAGGCATGTATGGTAGGGAAGGAAATAAGTGTTGGTTATAGTTTTATAACTAGAGAAACGCTGATAATGCAGGGACGCTTAAAGACAAATTTAAACACGTAGACACGACAGATGTCTAACAAAATTATATCGCCTGTTATATATTTGTATCTGTCTTAGTCTATTCATTATCTAACTATCTATCTATTCATTTTTCTGTTTATATTCATGTATCTGTGTTAGTATCTATCTATCTATCTATCTATCTATCTATCTATCTATCTATAGATAGATAGATAGATAGATAGAGAGAGATATTATCTATCATTTTATATCCACGTAACAATGTCAATATCTGTCTATCTATCTATCTATCTATCTAAGTTTTTTTGTATTCATGTACCTATGTCAATATCTATCTATCTATCTATCTATCTATCACTGTCTCTTCATTATCTTAGTCTTTTTATATCCATGTATCTGTGTTATTATCTATCTCCCAATCTATCTTAATCTCTTTCTTTCTTTCTTTCTCAATCTGTTTATATTCATACATAGATCTGTATTAGTCTTTGTTTCTTTCTGTCTTTCTCGGGGCATTTAACGGTGTTTTAGTCTGAAGTTTCAGGAAACCAGTAGCCAAGCTGTCTGCCCATTTAATCTGAACATTGTATTCGCTCAGAGCTACTTTTAGGTAACATAATTCTCTATCGGTTGCGTATCCGTCAAATAACTTACGGAAAGCCCATTCTTTATACGACTCACCGCTGCGTCTGGCTCAAATTATATTCTTTCGACCCTTTGACTATTCAAACAGTAGCCTTCGGCACAGTTCGTAAATTTATCAATGCAAATTAACCCTTAAATGTGTTTACGGTCGTTAAGTCATAGCTTAAATAAGAATAGAGAGATTGTCGACATTCTAGGCACTAATGTTATGGCTTTTTATTCAGAAACACTATTTTTATTGGTCGAGACGCTTACTGCTTTATTCTTACATACAAAGCTGAGTTTAAGACGGTATGATAACACTGAAAGAATTTACAGCAGCGTTTCTCAACCTTTTTAACCTTGTGCCACCCTTGAAATAGTTTTCATGTCTCAGGGAACCCCTGCATAAAATTATCATATACCAATATTAATATTTATCTCTTTAATATTTTTATTGTTGTTCATGTGGTAAAGATAATATATAGACATTCGTCCTATACGCGAGTGAGTCACTCAAGGATACACGAATCCGCCACCCACGGGTGATGTCCACTAACCAATAAAGGCGGTTTTACACTGACGCCATATAGACATCGCTAAATACATTCCTTAAGATTATTATAATTTTAAATAGTATAAGAGGTTGAAGGCTTTATTATAATAAACAAGGATTTTCCAACTATATGCCGTACGTGTATAGTAAAATCTATACAATAAATGCGAATGTCAGTGTGTCCCTGTATCGCATTTTTTCAGCTTTACTCCTAGAGGCCGTAGCCTAACATATCATACCATTTTGGAATCAGGCGGACTCCGTGAGCAAATGAAAAACATTCTGGGCCGGATCTGGACCCACAATCCTGAAATTTTGGATTCCCAATTTTTCATTACAGAGATTGTTTTTGGATTCCGCCATCTTGGCGTATACTGGTAAAAACAATTAAAGGAACACAACTCTCTAACTTTCAATAGCTCATGTTCAAATGAAAAAAAAAAATATTGTTCTCAAATTACAGTTTTTCAAAATAAAATTGTCCAGGTTTTCAACTTTACTTCTAGAGGACGTAGCCCAACATATCATACCACTCTGGAATCAAGCCGACTCCGTGAACAAATTAAAAATATTCAAGGCCGAATACGGTCCCGCAATCCTGAATCTTTGGATTCCCAAGTTTTCAATACTACGATTGTTTTCGGCGATTTTTTTACGTGATTTTTTGCGACGAAATTTTATACGAGAACAATTTTTATAACTAGGAAACAAATTTAAGAATAATCGAAATTATTTGCGAAATCCATCGAAAGTCATCCATGAAATAATTGTTTGTACGGAAAGTAAGGACCTACGTACATCAAAGTGTCTTTAAATTAAGTGGCGACAAAAGAATTATCGTTGAACTTTTAAAAGGTAAGCTTAAATATTAATGCAATACTTAAATGCAGCGATCAATTTTGAGTTATGTACTTTATTGTTGCTTATCGCATCTACTTATTGTGATGAAGGTCCAATGTAGAGCTCTCCACAGGAGATAGCTTAAGTGGTAGTTACGGATATAAAATTAAACAAAAATTATCCAAGAATGCATTAGCTTATTTGTCAATGTTTCTCGTGAAGCCTGGGGAACACAAGTTGAGAAACATTGGTCTATAGCAATATTTTTCAAACTTCTTTTTTTTTAATCTCACTGCGTACTTGAACCAACGAGGTGCGTTCAAAAATTATCCAACCTTTGAACATAAAAATCAACTAGTTAAACTTTCGTGGAACATTAAAATTATGATGATTGAAAAACGATAAAAAAGGGTATACTATTATGATTTATTTATTAACACAATCAAAACAATTTATTATAATTTGTAATAAAAAGATGATAATTAAAATTCTTAAAAAATCTTATATTTATGAATTTTTCTGTTTATCATAATTTAACATTTAATGAGATATCTAGTCTTGACGGTTTTTTTTAGAATATCTTTGCAAAGTTGAAGTTTGAATAGGCATACATTTAAATCTTCCAAGGATTTTTGTTTTTAATATTGTTTATTATTATAGAAAAACTTCGCACAAATATGACACTGAGAATATTTTATAAATTTTGATTCTTAATTAAAAACTTGTCCATTTTAATTGAACGTTATGTAATATATATATATATATTAAGAAAACATAAGATTGACATTGCATTTAAATTTTGAAAATGAAACTTGACTGGAAAGCAAGAAGCCGGAAGAGAGTTCCACAAGCGAGAAGTATGAGAGAAGAAACTGTTGACATAGAACTTAGGGTTACATTCAACAATTTCAAGATCTTTCCGCCAATCTAGTATTCCATTTAAATTCGTAAAGTCTATCTACCAGGGAGGAAAGCTTATCAGAAGATTATGATCGGCATTGCATTGAAATTCTTCTCTAATACTCTTCTTCTATCCATAACAGGCTAATAAGTAACATATAAATAGCTATATAAATATAAATAACCATATAAATATAAATAGCCATATAAATATAAATAGCTATATAAATATAAATAGTTATAATAAATAGAAGGACAGACCGGGTTCCATAGCCTTGGATGGTAACTGGTCTACCGCAGAAAGAAATGGCAAACCTGCGGGGAAAAAATCTCCCTCGTCAGTCATGTATCGAAAGATACATGATCGCTTAAGCGTGTATCACGCATGGAACCGGAAGAGAGTTCCACAAGCGAGAAGTACGACTGAAGAAACTGGTAACATAGAACTTTAGGGATATAAAAAGGATGAGACCTTGACTGGGAAACAAGAACCTGGAAGATTCATTGATTGACCCCTTTTTTCTATGGCATATCAACCCGTAGCAGATTATTAAAAGGCGGAAAATATTTTTAGAATGCAAGAGCTTTTTTTTTAGATAATAAAGATTTACTGCTACAAATCATACTAATTAATCCATTGAGGGCACCTTGCCGTAATGTAATTGTTAGCAAGCTATTACTACTAAGTAGTGAGTTCGATCTTCACTGGGTTACCCATAATTTCGGCCTTGTGCCATATGTAAGCTACGCTTAGAAAATCGCTACACTAATTAACCCATTGTTGGTTGGGGGAGAAGCGGTAGATTCATATCTTTCACAAAGGTGTTTGCGCGTAAATGAATATAAAGAACCCAACTGGAACTAGAACTCGGCTCTCCGATTAACAATCCCGAGTAATTATCCATTACACCACCCGAACATCCAAGTTTACAGCATCTGGTATTCACAAGCGTTCACCCATCTAGTTATTGGACGTTGCTTAATTTCAGTGATCGTACGGGAACTAGTGTTTCAACACTATGTGGCCGTAAGCCTAAACCTGTTAGAGAGTTTCACAAGCGAGAAGTGCGAGAAAAGAAACTGCCAACATAGAACACGCGGTTATATCTAGCCATTTTTGACTGTAGAATGATGAGACCTTGCCGCCAATCTATTACTGAACTTAATAAAGTTTAAGTACCACAGAGAAAAGTTCCTCAGAACAATTACAATAAAAGTATTTAGACAGATAGCACGGGGGGGGGCTTCTTATTTTACGTGCCATGTCCTTTCAGGACGTGGGCGATCATGGCTCTACACCTCCCCCTATCCCTTGCTGCTCTCAGCAAGCTCCTTCCCCCTGCTTCCTCCCCCAGACCACCTGCTCAAGCTCGTCAGGTATGTCACGCGCTGCTTTCCCCTTGTCTCTCTTTCCCCTTGTCTCTCTTTCCCTCTATTTGACCCGTGAGTATCAGATTCTTCAGGCTCTCCTTCCTCATTATGTGTCCCAGAAACTTCAGCTGCCACTTTCTGATGTTAAGTATAAGCCTTCTCCTTGTTTGTAACCTCTCTAAGACATCATCGTTGCTCACACGCTCCGTTCATGATATCCCTAGCATCCTTCTGTAGAACTACATCTCCGTCGCCTCGAGTTTCTTCTTCAGCTTTGAGAAAATCATCCAACATTCGCTACCGTCAAGAAGAACAGATGTCACGTAACAGCCCTTTCTTTGTTACCAAAGAAATCCTGCTGTCTCGAAATACTCTGCTCAGCTTTTGGAATGTGTCCTTGGCTATCCCAATACGTCTACGGATCTCAGTGTCGCACTTACCGTCGCCTGTCAAGACGCTTTCCAGATATTTAAACTACTGCGTCTGCTTGATTCTAGTGTTCCCGATTTTCAAATCATATTTCGGGCTCATCCTCTTACTGATGACCATGCATTCTGTCTTCTTGTAGTTTATGCTTAGTCCTTTCTTCTCACTCTCCCTCGCCACCTTCTGTAGGAGATTTTGCAATTTCTTTTCCGTGTCTAATGTCAGTACTGTGTCGTTTGCCTATCTTATGTTGTTAAGGTTGTGGCCGCCAATGCTAAATCCCGGTAGGGTTTCCAATTCTTTCAGAATTGCCTTGCTGTACAGGTTGAACAAGTCGGGTGAGAAGACGCATCCTCGCCTTACGACCCTTTCTATTTTCGTATATTCATTGAACTCGTTCCCTATGCGTATGCATGGTGTTTGCTGCCAGTATAGATTCTTGATTCTTCTGATATATCTCCCGAATATATCACATATATATATTGTTGAGTAGTTTCATCAGATCCTTGTGGCGTACTTTGTCGAACGCCTTTGCGTAGTATATGAAACATAGGTGCACGTCCTTATGCATTTGTATAGCGCTTCTGATAACGTTCTGAGCATGAATATCGCGTTCCTTGTTCCGGTGTCTTTAACGAACTCGCACTGTTCTTCTCCTATCTCTGGCCTGATTCTGCTGCGCGCTCGATTCAACAGAATACGAATGATAGGTTTTGTCACGTGGCTAATCAGACTTATTGTTCGGTGGAGTTCGCATTCGTTTGCGCCTAGTTTCTTAGGTATAGCTACGAAGATAGATCTGCTGAGGTCTTCCAGTATATACCCTCTGTTCTAGATTCCATTTATTATTTCGGGGATCTTGTCTATGCCAAATTCATCTAAGTCTGTCATTTCCATCACAATTCCGTCTGGCCCAGCTGCCTTGTTTCTGTTCAATTTGGCCAGTGCGGCTTTTACTTCGGTTTTCAGAATTTTAGGTCTGTCGGTGTATTGCTGGTTGTTCCCTTTCGTCGTGGAAGAGTTCTCCAATATACTCGCTCCAGCGTTGAAGAATTTTTCCTTCTCTAATATGAGTGTTCCATCCTTTGATTTTAGGCAGCCTGTTAACGAGCATGTAGTTTATTTATTGTAACAATCATACACTCGTATAATCAATTTAAAGGATCTTCAGTTTTGATATGTACATTTATTGTGCTTTGGACTTCTTTCGAAAATATTTTAATTAATGACCCTTAAAAATGTTCGCAGCAGCCCCACGACCGTCTCACCAGTGTGCTGCGACATATCAGTTGAAAATCACTAATCAACAGCTATGTCTTTTGTCAAAATGCTTATATACCCAGACAACCAGCAGCAAACGTAGGTATAGAACTATATATAATCACTTTATAATCTGTACAATTAGATCTGACATACTTTACTCTCTCGGAAGATCCTAGGGGGACGCAGGTTCAAATCCAGCCGGAGGGCGGATATATTTTTCTCTATGATTTTTTTCGGATATTTAGACCGGTAGATGAAAATAAATATGCTGTTTAATAAATAAATGGAGTACCTATTTAAATATGAGTCTCCACTAAAAATAACGTTTAAAGTAATACAAATCCGACGGATTAATAAATAAAAAAAACAAACAATCCTTTCGTCACAATTCCATACAATATGTCAGATGACTCTATAAGTGCTACTGGTATCATGTAGCTTAGCGCTACCTGCCGTATAGTCGGATCAAAGGCGACTAAACTAGTTCCTCCACCAGGTTTTACAGGTTAGAACGGTGGCTAGACATCTGATAGGATTTAAAATCAGATCTGTCAGCGTCTGAATGGACCTTCTTGTAGGCTCAACGGTCATCTTGCACAGTGAAACAGACTGGGCTTCATAGCTATGTATACAGCCAATGTAGTTATGACACACGACATTACTGGGAAGAGGATTCATAACAGCAGGGCGGAACGTTTCTCCGATGAAATCAAGGGCCATAAGTCCCTGACAATGGCGAGCGTCCAAGACGGAAAACATCGGTCCTGGTTTGATCTGGAGAGGGACGGGCTCCGCGAAATACATTTGCCTAAGGTACGCTACGCATGAATCTGACTTTCAACTCATATATGGGGAGGAAATTGGTCAGATGCTTCGCTAAGCAGCAACTTTAAGACCACATCTGGCCAGGGGTGGGATGATGAATCTATACAAATAAAACTTCTGTCTTTGTAACTGTCTGTTACTGTTATGGTCCAGGTTCCTTGTACCACGGTGATGGTCCAAGGTAGAACCAATGAAGAATAACTCGAACACAGGTATGGAATAACACAGATATATTACAAACAGAAATAGGTACAAAAGAAGTAGAAGTGTTAGTAATAACAATCAGGTTAGGTTAGAGAGAACTATGTTGTCTCGACCAGTATCACTATTCCAATGTCTTAATGTAATCGTCTAGCCGACTGCCTGACTCACTCTCTCACTCACTGTGACACACTCTTGAGGCGCAGTATTTATGGGCTATGGAATAGTCTATTTATATTATAGGTAAGTTCCCATAACAGTTACAGACTCAGAAACTACTGGATGGATTCCAGCCAAACTTGGCATACAGATTGCTTATGACCCAGGGAGTGTTAAACATTAAGGTAGACTTAGATCAATCCTGAATGTCATTAATGGCCAAATAAACCATCTCAGATAGAAGTTAAATATATATGCCTACATAAAAAATATAGTGGAAAGAGAGGTAAATCTACTTTTTGTAGTAAATTAATGCATGTTAATTTCCCTTAATCATTTTAATAATTTATACAAATAAATGTGTTTGTCTTTTTATTTAGATAAAATGAGTTCCTGAGTAACACTGGTTTTTTAATTAAACTTTTTACTTCCAGACTGTTGCCACCAGAAGGCAAGACAACACATCCTGTTCTGCTATTTAACACCTAACTTTTGGGAAGAAATTGATTCATGCTTTTTTTGAATTAAAGGAAGCAAACTCAGCCACAATTCGAACTTGCTTTGATGAATTCTATTCATATGTCGCTAAACGTTACGCAACACCAAAAGAGACCCATTTTATAAGAAAACAAATCTTGTAAGAAATAAACTTATAATAATTCACGTAAAGCAACTATTAGTTATACTTATCATTTAAAGGAATAAAATTGTATGTGTGACTTTTGTCGGCGTTGATGTGATACAAAGCCGAAAGTATGAGACACCGAGTGAGAATCGAACTCACTACTCTGTCGTAATTTATCTAGGATGACAAGCTTTCTAACCATTACACCACGTCGAGGTTCCCGCTTTTTGTACATTATAAAGCATAAAGCTACCGAATGAATTTCAACGAAATTTGGCATGCAGATAGTCTGACACAGCCTGTCTTATAACCTATGTAACATTGACTTAGATCAACCCTGAAGGGCATTAAAAGTAAAAAAAAAACATTTCTCACTGAAGTTAACTATTAATTCCCACATTAAAAATTATAGTGGAAATGGAGGTAAATCAATTTTTGCTAGTAAATTAATATATAGTTTCTCCCCTTAATCATTTTAATAATCTATGCAAATAAAATAAAGTGTGTATCTGCTCTAGATTCAGAAACTACTGGATGGATTTCAACCAAACTTAGCATTCAGGAAATGATTATCGGCGTTAGGGATGGACGTGTGGAAACGTTTCCTCTGAGTTCTCTTCAACATTCGGACTCTGATTTACTGTTCACTTTAAAAGGACTGCAATATCCGATCAGGTCCGCCTGTGTTATGTCGGTAAATAAGAGTCAACAGCAAAGTTTGAATAGATGCGTATTGTATCTTCCGATTCCGGTGTTCACGCACGGACGAAAATATGTTGCTATTAGCAACGAGGGCGATCTAACAAACACGAAGATATTTTAAGACGAAACAGATTTTTGTGGCATACCCAGAAGAACACACCAAGGCCTGTGCGTTCTACCAACGAAACTCAGACTGGGATGTCAGTCTGACTGGGGCCCCCGGGAAATGCTTTGTTACCGCTATCTCATCAGCATTTGCTTTTGTCTGCCTACATTAATATACGTTACGAATTAAACTAAGCACAACTGACTATTATTTTTGCAGATTTTGACGTCATTCTGTTTTTTTTTTCCAAATCCGTGAATTTGTTTTGCTAAGTTTCGAAAAAAAACATTATATAAAAATATTTAAAAATTTATTCATATTGTTGAATGCGTTCAAATTGTTAAAGCTGTTAACAAGAATAATTGTTGCAAAACACTCGCGAACGCGCTGTTATAGCTATTTTAAAATCTCAAATTTATCCATTGAGTTATGGAATTTTTTCGCAAAAAAGCGTTTCAATAAAAGGGAGCTGACCGGAAATTGGTAGAAATGTAAAATGGCATTAATGTTATATGCATTTTAATATGTTGTTGCTATATTCGTAATAGATTTTGTTGAGTGATGGTTGGTTGAGTTTAATATAGAGGGCCTCGAGAATTTGTAATTTTTGTTTATTATTTCCGTGGTGTAGTATATTGTTGTCAACAAATATTTTCCTGTGATGTGAAAGTGGACAGGAATATGTTTTTAAATGTTGTGCAGTAGAACAGCTTGTATTTTAAAAATCATTACCACAACGGAATGCATATTTTATCGCCGTTACTCTAAGTTTGTCTTTGTAATTTAACCCTGCAGATGATCTTGGAAAATGTCGAAAGTACTTAGGTTAATAAAAAAAATAAAATACGGAACGTTCCTTGATGATTTCCATCTTAACACCAAGAAACTGATTAGACAACTGGAAAGGATCAGTATAAAATAAGTAAACACAATATGTTTACATTATTCAATGAAACACACAGACACACACACATACACACATATATATATATCCCAACACAAGAAAAAATGATCCTTCAATACCGTTACAATTTGAGGACCCTCGTATCCAATTGGCGTAGCTTAATGCTAATACAATCTTTAAAAAAACATAGTCAGTTACTTTCTCACACAAAGTAGAAGGTTAGCTGAGGTTGGGAGTTCTTTATCCGAAATTCTTGGGACCAGAAATGCTTCGGTTTTAAGATTTTTTTTCGGAATTGGAATACAGGCTATTTAATATGTATACATCATCTATAGAATGGTGCATCTTGGGAATGGAATCCAAGCATAAACACGATATCCCTTTATATTGCATTATACAGCTTACACATATACCCTGAAGGTAGTTTTATATAAGCGGCATCTGTTCATTTCGACGCTGAAGGATACACTCGATCGATACACGATCGAGATCTTCACTTTTTTGAACGGTGCAGTCTTTTTCTCTTCTTCATTAATTTATGTTCATCACTTTCAGCATGAAACTTTAACAATTTCTCCTGTTGTTTTCTTACGTCATATATGGTGGTTGTTCCAACGCAAAACGTATCAGTCAGACGCTTTACACTTAAACACCTGACCAGTTTTTCCAACAGTTTGACTCTTTTGATCTTAATAAACATAAATGTTTTTTTTTTCTTTTCACTACCCATATAGGTATCTGCAGGACTTTTGATATTTTGATTATCTTTACTGAGCACGAAACAAGTGGTAAGTAATCCACGAACGAAGGTGTTGCTTT
>OZ038489.1:43916320-43948820 GCA_964036315.1 Acanthosepion esculentum | reverse complement strand
CATCAGGGCGACATCCCCATCGGTCTGAACACCATTCATGAGTTCAATCCGCGACCATTGCCATATTGGTCATTTCTCCTACTCAAAATCTAGCCTTAAGTCAAAATGGAGCGATATTTGAGTGCAACACCAGGGACCATGCTCTATCATACACCGTAAACACATCCATGTAAATTTCATATACAACCGTTCTTCCACCTCTGCAGTCATCCACACAGGCATACGTGTATCGACACGCACGGGCAATCTCACGTATCAGTATCACCATACATCCTTTAAAAAATTTCCGCATACTTACATATATATAGATATGCCCTTAGAATTCCCTAAACAAGCTATTGAGATATATATACCCCTATATACATACATACACATCCAACAGTACAAACACATATACATACAAATATATACATACAAATACAGGCATGTAATTACACAATACACCTTCATATCGGCCAGGTGACCCTCATGTTATAAAGGTAATAGTCTCTTGAATTTAACTTATCATTATCATTGAAAGTGTATTATCTCTATACTAAGTTAAACTTAAAACGGTGTTTACAGTTAACTGTTAGTTCATATCTTTGATTTAAAAGATCAGTCTTATTTTTAAATCTAATTATTTCAAATTTTTCGTTAAGGCATAGGTAACACGGGGCGTATAGGGAGTTACATGTCCGAGCTTTTCTAATCAATTTCCATTTAACCATAGGTGTTTTCTTTTTTTCTTTTAGACTCCAAAAGTCTTTGGATAATGAAGTCATATACCTATAGTTACTGTTATTAAAAGATTGCATATGACCCCGCCAACGTTCCTTGAATGGTCTCATGGTGCTACCAATGTAAAATTTCTTTATATTTGGATTTTCTAGTGTTGATATTGTACTAAGATAAACTACAGAGCTAGTTAAACAATTATTTTTAGTGGACAATTATTAGGATTCCTACAATTACATAATTTATTATTTGTCTTTATGCTTAGTATTGCTGCTTGCAACCTTGTGGGTTATCAAGTTCTCCGAGTCCATAAACTTGCTGAAGACTCTGTTGTTATGTTTTTTAATTATTTTCTCTAGGTTATCTGCACAACTATAGCTTAACTTAAGAGGATTGGGGTTAAATATTTTACTAAGTGAGTTAGTTTCAGATTTGGGGAAATGTTTTTTAATGAGGTTTAGAAACATGCGCCCCAATTTAGTTTTAACCATAATATTAAAAGGGGGAGTAAACCATATGATCTTTCTAGATCTCTTTTTCTTATTATGGTTGCTATTAACAGGGCTTTTATATTGAATAGTAGTATTTTTGTATCCAATATTTTTGAGTGCAGAATTGTAAAAATCCCGATGTTTATTAAAAACATCTTTGTTTGAAGAGTTATTACTGATCCTAAATTCAATGGAGGAGGGTATGTGTTTGATGATTAAAGGGGGGTGGTGGTTGAAATTTGGATGTACGTATATTGGATTGGAATTAATCTTTACATATGGTTGGAAAGTGTTGCTGGCAAGGTCCAGGGTAACGTCTAGGAAATCTACTTGTTTAACATTAGTGGTAACTATTGTCCTGAGACCCAAATCCTTAAATACCTTATGAATAATTTTAGTGTAGTTTTTAACCACTAATAATCCATCGTCCCTATATATATCCCTATATATATATATATATATATATATATATATATATATATATATATATATCTATGGAAAAGAGTGAAAGACGTATCATCTAGTTCTGTATGAAAATATATATTAAATCCATGTGTGTGTCGAATTCATTTATTTTGAGATTGTTGAACATTTCTCCTAAATGTTGTTGGGATATTCTGAGATAATCTATACGGGTCTCAACCTAAATATTAACACTGGGTTCCTTACAGTAACATGCGAGGATCGAACTCACTGCTTAGTAGTAATGGTTAACAAGACTAACAATTACTCTACGCCGAAGCAGCCTGATGTTGAATATCGCCTATAGTATATGCTACAGGGAATTTGTTCAGTATAGATAATTTTATGAGTAGTGTGTCACGCAATGTTGGAAGGAAGCGAATAAAAAAAAGATTTTACAACAAACTGTGTTTCATGTCGTGTAAGAAGCTGACTAATTTTTAATCTCAAATTCAATAAAATGAAAACAAAATATTTCAAACGTTTTAATCAAAGAAGCAAGAATATTGAAATTTAAATCCCAAAGGAAAAAAATATATACAAATAATGGAGCTTGGAAAATTCTAAAAAAAAGATAATGTTGGTAGGTAAATTAACTCTTAGCGAAATATAAGATCTGTGAAAATTCGTGACTATTGACTTTATTTTATAGTTACTCAACGTATATTTGCTTCGAGTGTTGCCAAATATGCACACTTGGCTTAAAACACGTTGACACTGTTTAAGAGTTAAATCTAATTAGGAATTTCTCGTTTTACAACATGAAATAGAGTAATTTTCTACAAGTAATAGACACAAACATGCACATGCACTCACACATATACCAGCCCCCGACAATCAGTTCATTTGATGAATATTATACACGCATTCAGACATGAATACCAATTTATATCAGGCCGATCTTACTCATGCACAAGACTAACTTGAGTGGAAACGTGATATGCTATCACGGCGTGGTACCGAATATAAGTGAAACGCCCTTTGATCACGCTAGCCATGACCCTCGTTGTTCAAGACACGATACCGGGTGGAACAGCAAAATTGTCCAAATCCTATAACAGCAAAAATTGTTCAATTCTTAGATTAAGCCTTGAACCGTTGTATCTTAGAAATGATTAAAGATATCTTACTGGAATTCTCCGAGGATTTTAAAAAGTATTGCACTCTACATTGAGCAATAAGGATATATTTAGATCTAAGTTGAAATGATGATCGCCCTTGTGACCTCCTGATCCATTTTTCTTTCTACTGTTCCCTCTTTTTTAATTTTATTCACCGTTCGTTTGATGGTTCTTGAAAGAACTTTGAATGAAGATAGAAGCCAGAGTATGAAGTCTGGTACCACTACTGAAGGCCTGAATGATCTTTTTCCTCTCGCCATTGCTCAATTGAGAAGACATAGTGGGGCTGATACAAAATGATTTTAACCTGTTCTCTTTCTAGCTGAATAACTCAAAGTGTTTTTCAGTGATTCTTACGAAAAATGGTCTCAGGATAGCTAAAGGTCTCAGTTAGTTTAATGTTTTTTTTCTTTTTTTAGATATTAAACATTTGTTGCATGATTTGGACAATTTTTTTCTTACACCCGGATATCATTTGTATAAGGTCAACTAGTTAATGCTAGTTCACAACGATGTGCCCAAATTCTTTATATATACTTATCTATTCCGAGTAAATATAGGTCAAATGATTGCGTTGCGCCAGACTTACAAGTGTCTTGACCCGGTCCGTAGCAAATTGTTTTTGGATTCGCCACGTGCTTGACGAACCGAGATCCTCCTAACATTGCATGAAGTAACATTGGCAACGAAGTACCAGGCGTATTTTATGAAGGCATGCACTGTTTGCAGCGAACACGCACGTGGTGCAACCCGACAAGTGAGGTTCGGTGATGCGCTCTGGTGAATTAAATGGAAATTTGTTTTTTTTCAAATGTGGGCTATAGAAGAGACTCACCACCTAAATTTTGAAAGCACCCACCTGCCAAAAACCAGACTGAGAGAAACTTAGCGAATACCTCACACACACACACACACACACACACACACACACACACACACACACACACACACATATATATATATATATATATATATATATAAATATATATATATATATATATATGGTAACGGTAACAAATCCGTTGGTATATAATCCAAGTGGATCTTCGTAATATAAAATATTAAAACTGATCCACAAAAAGACCTCAATGTATTTATTATTACAGAACAACTAATTAGTAAGCAATAAAAACCAAAGTCACCTCATATGGGGAAAAACCTATTTCATTAGACGAAGGTATCGGTCTTCTGTCTTGTCAACCGCGGTGTGGACTGAGTTCGTGTCAAATAATAGAAAAAAAAACACCAGTCGAAAAACTAATACAGAATTTATCTATTTCAATGTTTCAGTCAGACGAAAGACACGAAATTGGGGTCAGGGGAGTGTAGAAGGTATTTGTCTTAAAGGGAAGAAGTTTTATAAAATTAAACACGAATATTAATCTTATGACATTAAGTTGGGGTTATATAAAGAATAAAATATTAATTTAAAACTAAAAGAGGAATACAAAGGTGTTTAAAAATAACTTTAAAATATATCGATAAAAGGACAGAGGGGATTAAATGAAAGAGAGTTGGAGAGAACTTAAAGAAGGGGAAAGTACTTGTGCCTTTGTGGCTTTATTTCCTTCCTTGGGGTTAACTTGATAATATATATTTCTTATATTACACCTGCAATATAGAAATATATAGGTAAAGAGGTTATAGAAGGGGGAATATAGAAATTATAATTCGTTATATATTCGAAGAGTTAGAGGGGAGAAAATGTTATGGAAATATAGTTGCTAATTATGTTAAACCGATATTAAGGAAATTTGAATTTATATATATTAATCTCTTAATCAACGTTATTAATATTATTAATGTAATCCGTATTATTAATCTATTTGTCATCTACTCTAGTAATCAGCTGAGAGACCCCTTTCTGCCTTCCATCAGCATGGCCGATACTAACTTCTAGGAGAGTGACTCGTTTCGCCTTCTCGGATTAACGTTATCGGTGGACATGTAGTGGAAAGTCTTTATTGAATCCAGTGTAGGTCAGCTGATAAGAGATCTGGTTCACTGTGATAAACTAGAAAATTTTTCTCACCAGAATCTATCTTACATATTTATAAGTCTAACATTCGTCCATGCTTAGAATATTGTCCCATGTATGCTCCTGATCAGGAGATCCTTGATAAAATTCAAATATTAGCAATATCATTGGTCTTGATCTGGCGCCTCGGCTTCAGTCACTTTCCCACCATCGTAAAGTTGTCTCCCTTCTGCCTTTTCTATAAATATTTTCATGGCAACTGTTTCGATGAACTCTTCGCGATGGTACGTAGACTTTAGGAATCTAAGCGCAGTACTAGATTGGCGGCAAGCTCTCATCAACGTACAGTTGATTTGGCTAGATGCAGCCGTAAGTTCTTTGCTAACAGATTCTTCTATCGCAATTCTTGCTTGTGGGACTCTCTTCCGGCTCCATGCTTTCAAGTCAGGTTTGATTTTTAAGACAACAAAAAAGAAAAAAAAAGTGAGTGTAATATCAATCGTTATCTACTGTCCCCTCTGATTACACTTCTATTGTTCTTGCTCCTCAATAATATTTCTGTATTCTAATCTTTTTCCCACTGTGTAACCTACTTGTGCCTTCGTGGCCTTATTTCCTTCCTTGGGGTTAACTTGATAATATATATTTCTTGTATTACACCCGCAATATAGAAAATCAGATAAGTCACTCGTAGTACTTTAAATTTACCTTAAGTTTAACACACGGCTTGAGTGGGGAGCATCTAAGGAGGATTGACTTCATAACCATCAGAATTTCAAGTCAAACTTCTCACCATCGTGCCACGTCGTGACCCTCCCAACTGCAGTAATTTAACTTGGTTCGAGAATTTCTTCGGGGAAGTCTTGGTTTTTTCGCATATTTTATGATTATCTGTGAATTGTCATGTGACACCCTGGGAAAGATAGTGAAGTAGTTTCCTGTTGCTTTCTTCCTGGTTTTAAATTCAGTTAGATGCATATTTGAGCATCTTACAGAATTGTTCTTTCTTTGCATGCACACATATTGACTATATATAAAATAAAATGAGATGTTATAATTATTATTATTTTTATCTGCAAAATTTCTGCTAGAATACGTTTTTTCATTAATACTAAAACTAATGCTAAATGTATTGAGGGCGTATAACCATAGCTCTCCACAACTTCCTTTTCATTATTATCTATGAATTGCTATGACTTAGTGTGAAAGATCGTGGAATGGATTCTTTTTGCCTTCTCCACACTTTTAAATTCAGAATAGTTTTTCTGGTTCTCCACAATTTTTTTTTTCTTGAAGCACCATGACTTCTTGGGAAAGACAATGGAGTGGTTTCCCATTGATTTCCCCATGGTTTTAGATTCAGAATAGTTTTTCTCTCTCCCTAACGTAGGCGATCATGACTCTCCACGGATCTTTATTATTTGTGAATTGCTATGAATTCTTGGGGAAGATAGTGAAATAGTTTCCTGTTGCCTTTTCCATTGTTTTGAATCCAGAGCAGTAGTACTTTAGACTGGTTATCACACAAACCTGACCTGCTATTTAACCTCTAACTTTTAGAAGAAATGGTTTCATGCCTTTCTCAAGAACAATCGTTCGGAATTTGAAATTACTTTGTTGATTCCACATTCTGTGCCAAACTTTTACTGAATCTAAAATCTTACTTTTTACTTTATTAGATTTGGGCATCGTTTTACCTTTACTGATCATTTTTTTCTTAGAGTATACAAAATTGTATGTCTTTGTTGAATTTCCTAAAGGAATAATTCTATTTACTAGAATTGTTCACAAAATGTTCTATAAGGCTTCATGAAGTATAAATTGACATAAAAATTGTGTTAGAATGCCTTATAAAATTGCTTTCAAAGTTTGTATACTATCAATTTATAATGATTATGCTTGGGAATTTTAGTAGTTAGGAGAAATATTATGGCTTCACTGTTATTAAATTGAAGAAATATACGTATGTCAAAATATAAAGCCGGAGGTGCAAAGAAGAGAATATGGTAAACAGTGTTTCAGTTTCTTTAATCATGTTTGTAGATGTAGTGAAAAAAATGTTATAATTATGTTCAAAAAACTAAGTTATTGGGCTTATTTTGCTAAAGGTTGAATCTAATAGATTTTGGCAGCGGATTTTCTATGAAAAAAAATAAATGAAAGTCATTGATGGTCAATTTAAATTAATGGTGTCCTTTCATAGAAATACCTCCATTTCATTTTCTGAAGCCTTAAATTTTTTAAAAAGGCTGCTTAGCATTTAAGCTTTGGTATAATATAGGGTGACCCCAAAAAACGGGAACTTTTTAACAATCCAATAAAACCAAGAGTGATGGAAGAAAAATATTTAATTCATAGTAATTGTAACCTTAAATCATGCCATTTAAGAAACAATGATTGAATTTTCATTTTTTTAAAATTACGTCCTGTAGATGGCGTCCTCCTTTACGAATGCATTCTTGAAATCTGCTGTTGAGATTCCTCATTGACTGCTGCAACATCTCAGCTGGGATACTATGAATTTCATTCTCGTTACTAAAATGGCGAAATGTTTACTTGCTCAAGGTCACTGTCTCGCAGTGTTGCCACTTGCTCATGTCTGGCAATACGCACTTAAAAAAATCCCGTTTTTTGGGGTCACCCTGTATTAAGAATAATTGTGAAATTATTTACATATGAAGGAATTCAGTCACTCGATGCAAGAATTGAACTCTATGCTGTATAATAGAACTTGGTTGTTTAATCTTGTATTTTATTTCCCTTTTCTCTGGGATTATATTTATTTTTTTCTAATGAATACTTTTACAGTTATTAGAAATAATGGCTCTAAGTTTCTTTTATTGGTTTTAACAAAAATATCCTGTTAATTTTCTCTTTTTGCAAGGTTTAACATACTATGTTAATAAGGTAAAAGCTTAAGTTGGAATATAAGTAATTTTTTTTAGATATATTTATATTTAATTTCATGGTAACTGTTTTTTATAAAATTTGTTGTAATGCTGTTTTTACCTGATTCCTCGACAGCTTGATTTTTTTTTTCAAAGACTGTTTTGTCTACAGTCAGTGAACTGTGTGTATGTTAATTTTAAAATATACATTTGTGTTTGGTACAATGCTGAAGGGGGAAGTGGAGAAAGGCTGGCCTTCACAGTTCATCCTACACCTAGCTAATCCGACTATTGACCCATTCACCATAAAAAAATTTTTCACTCACCACAAGAATCCATTCTTTTCAAATCGACCTCATATATACCACATATTCGCCGGGATCTTACTAAAACATTCATCTTTCTTTTTTTTCTTTTGTTTTTTTACAATTTTATTATAAAAATATGTAAGAATTCATCATGAAATGAAGGGGAAGGGGTTGAACCCGATAACAAAATAAGACAACAAAACATTCCAACTAAAAATAAATTGTGTTTGTCTGGCCCGTTCAACTTACAAAAATAACAGCGGCCGCTGTATTCTGCCGATAAGAAGAATCCAGAAGCTCACTCGCCAGCGAACTATGTGTATGATATTTACCCAGTCTTTCCACTGAGATATGATGTGACACAAAGTCGGATTTACTGTGGGGAAACCCGAACGTGTACACCTGGGCCAAGGTCAAAAATTGCCCAACCCCCGCAAGCGTCAGTTGTGCTGGAATCGATATGACTGATGGATCCTCCCTCTCTAGTGCAATGTTGGGTTTTACAGCCGCGGGCAGCTGTTCTCCGGGACCGGGTATCTCTCAATATTTCGTTTTTCGTCAGCTGCGTCTCTGAGTCACAACTGAGTCGAAATCTACCCGAAAACAGAGACGCAAGCTACTGAGAGATGATAAACCGTACCCGACCGTTTTTTAATTTTTTTATTTATTAAAAAGCATGTTTTATGCAACCTGGTTGGTTTAAATTACATATTTTCTTTTTCTTTTTTTAAATTACACATTTTCTTTTTCTTTTTTTAAATTACACATTTTCTTTTTCTTTTTTTAAATTACATATTTTCTTTTTCTTTTTTTAAATTACATATTTTCTTTTTCTTTTTTTAAATTACATATTTTCTTTTTCTTTTTTTAAATTACACATTTTCTTTTTCTTTTTTTAAATTACATATTTTCTTTTTCTTTTTTTAAATTACGCATTTTATTTTTATTTTTTTAAATTACATATTTTCTTTTTATTTTTTTAAATTACATATTTTCTTTTTCTTTTTTTAAATTACATATTTTCTTTTTATTTTTTTAAATTACATATTTTCTTTTTCTTTTTTTAAATTACATATTTTCTTTTTCTTTTTTTAAATTACGCATTTTATTTTTATTTTTTTAAATTACATATTTTATTTTTATTTTTTTAAATTACATATTTTCTTTTTCTTTTTTTAAATTACATATTTTCTTTTTTTAAATTACATATTTTTCTTTTTCTTTTTTTAAATTACACATTTTCTTTTTTTAAATTACACATTTTCTTTTTCTTTTTTTAAATTACGCATTTTATTTTTATTTTTTTAAATTACATATTTTCTTTTTCTTTTTTTAAATTACATATTTTCTTTTTCTTTTTTTAAATTACGCATTTTATTTTTATTTTTTTAAATTACATATTTTCTTTTTCTTTTTTTAAATTACATATTTTCTTTTTCTTTTTTTAAATTACATATTTTCTTTTTCTTTTTTTAAATTACATATTTTTCTTTTTCTTTTTTTAAATTACATATTTTCTATTTCTTTTTTTAAGTTACATATTTTTCTTTTTTTCTTTTTCTTTCTTTTAATTAAAGACATTTTTTTGTCTATTTCTACTTTAGAACTATTTCTACTGTCATCTGTCATCAAATATGCTGGGGTGCTGAAAAGTTTTTTTTTTCCAAAAAGGCTGCTTAGCATGTTGATACGAGTCAAAAATTAATAATGGTGGACAATAACCTCATGTAACAAAATTCAGGATAATCTTATTCTTAATACACTTATTTTATCAAATGTCATTTTGCCTTCGGACGTAAGCGATAATAAATGAAAAACAAACCAAAAAAACAAAAAACGAACAAATTTATTTTTACTATCTGTGAACCGTCATGACATTTTCGGAAACATGGTGGTGTCGTTTCCTGTTGCCTTCTCTGCAGCTTTGAGAGTTTTCTTTCTCTAGAGACTGATCTCAACTTGATAACCATACTGATGAGACAACCATTTACTCCTGTCGCGATAGCAAGAAGTCTGATCAGATCGATAAGGTCAAATTGGCGGCTGATCTAAAAAATGACCTGCAGTCAGTTGTTAACTGCGGATGGCTTGTTATTTTTAACATCAAAACAAAACTGGTCTTTATTAATTATCTGAGAGACGTCTCTCTGCCTTTCACCAGCATGGCTGACACTAACCTACAGGAGATCGACTCACTGCGCCTTCACAAGCTAATATTCTCGGCTTACATGAAGTGGAAAGATTATATTGGACCCATTGCAAGGCCTGCTGTTAAGAAAGTTGGTTCACTGTGTCGGGTTAGACAAGTTTTGTCTCCAGAATCCATCTTACACATCTATTGTTCTTTCTGTTATATATTTAGTGATTCTTGATAAAATCAGAAAAAATCAGCAATATTATCGGTCCTGGTCTGGCATCTCAGCTTCAGTCACTTTCTCACCGCCGTAAAGTTAAATTCTCTGTGCCTTCCCTATAAATACTTCAACTCTCTCTCTTTCTCTACCTTTTTTAGTTCTAGTTTCTCTAAAACCTCATCGTTGCTCACATGTTCAGTCTATGGTATTCTCAACATCAGTAGAACCACGTTACGGTTGCCCCCAAGTCTCTTCATCTGTTATGCTATAGTCCAGCATTCACTGCTCTATAAGAGGACTGATATTACATAACAGTTCAATACATTTCTGTTGCTTCAACTCTCCGGTTCATCTTTGAGGAAGTTGTTCAGCATGGACTTTCATATAGAAATGACTGATAGCAGTTCAGCACTCTTTTCTTTGTTCTTAACGAACATCTTCAGTTTCTTAGTGTTTTGCTAAGATTTTTTTTAAATGTAACATTTTTATGTATGTGGATCTGTTGGGAAACATTTCACAAATTAGGATCGGTACTACGCTGGAGATAACATGCAATATGTGTCAGAAAACCTGCAGGAACCGCCCCGGTCTCACCCGTCACATGGAAACTCACGAGGAAGCTGAACAAACTTTACAAAATAGGCTCGGCCCTGTACAAAACAGTTTAGCTTGCCACATCTTCAATACGCATTCCACGTTTACTTGCAGGCTGCAATAACCATTGTCGATTTCATTAGAAATCAAAACGATGATCAAACTTGTCAGTGGTGGTCATGTTCGTTTAACGAGTCGACGGTCATAAATTTTCACCAATAACACTGATTTATTTACTGCTGACTTTGATCCGTCTTAATGAAACACCCTTATATATAATCCGTCTTAATGAAACACCCTTTATATGGAATTTCTGCATAGAATTTCGACGGAGAGAGAAATTGAAGGTTTATAATACCTGAGATTTGTCTTCATTGTTAGATGCACACGAGACGTGAGTCATTTACCTGAAACGCATGTAAAAGCTGAGATATTCATCCACTTCATCGATGATGAAGTTCCTCCTGACTCACTATCTTGTTATAGGCAATGCGGGTGGTGGGAGGCTCAGACATGATTTTGTCTGTAAGGCAATTGCGGGAGAAACGCATTGAACGAAAGATCAACCTGTATCAAGCCTTTGTTGATCTAACAAAAGCCTTTGATACTGTGAATATGAATCTCTCATTGGAAGTTTCTGAAGAAGATTAGATGTATTGATATGTTTGTCGGTTCTTAGAGGTTGCCATGATGATTACATAGGTGTGTCAGGTCTTTGATTATGGTTCAAAGAAGTGTACAACACTAAGAAATAACAGCTCCGACTCTGTGCGCCTTATACTTCACTATGGTTTTCTTCATGGTCATCAAAATATGACCTCATGGAGTCTGCATCAAATATCGAAAAACGGGTAAGTTGTTGAATATAAAAGGGTTTGCTGCCCAAAACAAAGCTTTTATCATCACTAATACGCGATTTTCTGTACGGTGATGTTTATGGTCTTGTTACTCCCAGAGTGACATTCAAAATATTCCTTTTCTACGGCATGTATCACATTGGATCTAAAGATTATCTAGAAAAAGAATCAAGAAGCAAATAATGGCTTGGGAAAACTAGATAAACGTCCATTGTCTCAGCATGGGATTTCCGCTGAGACGAAGTTGAATATTTACAATACTTATCTATCTTCATTATATGAATATAAGACCTGGGTCACTTATCGGAAGCACATGAAAGGGCTGGAACAATTTCGCTAACTGTGTCTCCGCCTTATATTGAGTATCCTGTGGCAAATTTACGTGAGTGATGTTCATATCCTCGAGTGTGGTCAGTCTACAAGTACAGGGTCTCTGTTACTTCAGCGTCGGTCGCGAAAGAATGGTTATGAGGACTGGATTAAGAGCGATAGACCAGCAAAAAAGCCTAAATTTTATTACAAAGATTGCATCAATAAGGCCAAGAAAATGCAAGATGACTCGGAAAACCTAGTTTGTGATCGTTCATCCTGAAGGCAAACAGTGATAAGAGAAATTTTGGAAAGAATCGTGTTGCGCATGAAAAACTCGCAATCTGTTTCTTAGTCAATTCATATCCATCAATCTATTTTAGTATTTCTATCTATTAATTTTCCACAGAAACAGAATTTGATTTAATGCGTAAGAAATTCGGCCACGGCTGTCCAAATAGCGCAAGCCGAAAAAAAAAAAAGCCGCAAAGACAGTACACACAGAAAGAAGTAATTCACTACACTTTATGCGTTATTAATGTAAAAACTACTATAAAAACATATCCAACATCTGCTCAAGAGAATTTCAAGACCCTAGCAGGACTAAAAAAGCTTCATGTCCGGCAGGGGATTCCAGTGTGTGACACCATTGGAAATTTCCCCCCCAAAAAAAAGATAAAACGTGATGACCCAAGACATGTGAGTGAAATTGGAGAGAAAACCCGACCATAACTCGGCTAGTACGTTCATAGCGACAGTCGGTTTTAGCGTACTGACGGTTTCCGTTGCTGATCACGGCAGGTGATGCGTCCTCTTGAAGAAATTGTAATTGGCCAGCATAATTGCAGTATAAAGCACTTGTTGCCTCTTATTAAAGAAAAGTGTGCGCTCCTCGGAAAATTATTCTCGAATATTCAGGCCGGTAGACGAAAGTAAATAAATATAGTGTTTAATAAATTAACGGGGCGTCTACTCAAATATGAGTATCCATTAAATACGTTTAAAGTAATAAAAATCTATCGGTTTGATAAATAAACCATTGCCTTAGAAAATATGTGTGCGCGTGTGTTTGGATTTATCTATTTTAGTTTATTTTAGTCTATCTATCTATCTATCTATCTATCTATCTATCTATCTATCTATCTATCAAATCTGTTTGCGTGTATGTATGCATCTCGCAATCTGTTTCTTAGTCAATTCATATCCATCAATCTAATTTAGTATTTCTATCTATTTTAGTCTATCTGTTTCTTAGTCAATTCATAACTATCTATCTATTTATATTAGGATAAGAGATAGATCGATTAAAATAAACAACAGAGAATCTATATATCTATCTATCTATCTAATCTGTTCGCGTCTATCTATGTATGTATGTATGTATCTCGCAATTTATCTGTTTCTTAGTCAATTCATATCTGTCTATTTTAGTCTATCTATCTATCTATCTATCTATCTATCTATCTATCTATCTATCTATCTAACCTGTTCGTGTGTATTTATGCATGTATCTAGCAATCTATCAGTTTCTAAGTCAATTCATATCTATCTATCTATCTATCTATCTATCTATCTATCTATCTATCTATCTATCTATCTATCTAACCTGTTCGTGTGTATTTATGCATGTATCTAGCAATCTATCAGTTTCTATCTATCTATCTATCTATGCCTGTCTGCCTGTTTCTCTATCAATCTATCTTAGGAGAAGAAGAGATAGATCGATTAAAACAAACAAGAGAGAATCTATCTATCTATCTATCTATCTATCTATCTATCTATCTATCTATCTATCTATCTATCTATCTATCTATCCTTTCGATAGATTTTCGCAGACCGTTTATTATCAGTACACTAAAGTTAACCGGATTCGGCATTCAGCTCCGTAATTTATAATTTTCTCTACTCTCGAGAAATTCCTTTTCTTTTTTTTTCTTTATCACACCAGCCTTCATTTTCCTTTTGTAGTACAATGAAACAATCATATCTCTAAAAGTATATATATATATATATATATATATATATATATATATATATATATATATATATATATATATATATATATATTCTTTTATTACAGCAACGAAATCTGGTATTGGAATTAATTGATTCACACATTAATCCACGCAAGACGTCTCTGGCAGGTTCTCATGAATTCGTACTAATATTTAAAAAAGAAAAAAAAACTCGGTGAAACATATTTCTACCGTTATAAGCAAACCACAAAGCAGTATTTTTGATTTGATCATAATTTTATGCATTCTACTTTTCACTTCAATATTCTGTAGAACCAATTCTGGTACTATAATTATGTTTCATTCCATTTCACCATTCTTCTTATAGCCAATCTCTTCACTTCTCACCGCCCCACCCTTTTACTCATATCACAACTAATTCGTCATCACCATTTTAACAATGGCGACGGTGGGTTTTAGCGCACGGACCATTTCTGTTGCTGATCACGTCAAGTGATGAGCCCTCTTGCAGAAACTATAACTGGCCAGTATAATTGCATACACATGTAACCTCTTATTAAAGAAAATTATGCACTCCTCGGAAAAATATATTCTCGAATATTCAGCCCGGTAGACGATAATAATTAAATATACTGTTTAATAAATAAACGGGGCGTCTACTCAAATATGAGTATCCACTAAAAATACGTTTAAAGTAATAAAAATCTGCCGGATTGATAAATAAATCCATTACCTTAACTAATTCGTCATCATCATTTTAACAAAAGCTCTCTACTTTGAGTGGCTCTTGGGTCTTTGTAGTTAAACTCGATCCGTTATAACAAATCCTGTATAGGGTATAAGGAAATTGAAGGTTCTGCTCTGGATAGTTTCGCCTAACGCTGCAAGTTGCTACAAAACCAAAAAAATTAACCTAAGAACTCAAGTTATATAAACAACATGCTCTAGATATTCATAGGAGAGTCAACCATCTAAGTACTAACCAAGCTCGACGTTGCTTAACTTCAGTGATCATACGCCCAACGCATTCACGAAGGTTTAAACTATCAGCCATATACAATTGTTTCTTCTTCTTCTTCTTCTTCTTCTTCTTCTTCTTCTTCTTCTTCTTCTTCTTCTTCTTCTTCTTCTTCTTCCTCCTCCTCCTCCTTCTTCTTCTTCTTCTTCTTCTTCTTCTTCTTCTTCTTCTTCATTCTCTTAAACTAATTGTTATTGTTCACATGCTTCTTCTTCTTCTTCTTCTTCTTCTTCTTCTTCTTCTTCTTCTTCTTCTTCTTCTTCATTCTCTTAAACTAATTGTTATTGTTCACATGCTTCTTCTTCTTCTTCTTCTTCTTCTTCTTCTTCTTCTTCTTCTTCTTCTTCTTCTTCTTCATTCTCTTAAACTAATTGTTATTGTTCACATGCTTCTTCTTCTTCTTCTTCTTCTTCTTCTTCATTCTCTTAAACTAATTGTTATTGTTCACATGCTTCTTCTTCTTCTTCTTCTTCTTCTTCTTCTTCTTCTTCTTCTTCTTCTTCTTCTTCTATGTGCCGTTTCCTAACTCTTCTCAAATTTTCCTCTACTTTGTAGCTCTTTATAAATTTTGTCTTTCGCTGTCTCTCCTAATTCCTGTTCTGCATTCCATTTTCGCAAGCTTCTTTCCTTTAATGTCCTGTCAGTATCAAATTTTCTAAGCCCTCTTTCCTACTTATATATTCTAGAAATTTCATTTGTCTTTTTTAATGTTCAGTGTCCTTTTTGTTATTGTTCACATGGTATTCTCAGCATCCTTCTGTAGAACCACATTTCTGTTGCTCAAGTCTGTTCAACTGTGAAGGCACTGTACAACATCCAGTGCCATATAGGAGGACCAATATGACATAACGGTTAAGTTCTCTTTGCTTGTTTCTAACGAAATTTTCCTTTTTCTTGATACTTTGCTTAGCTTTTGGAAGGCACCTTTCACTATCCCAAATGGGTCTTCGGATTTCGGTGTCGCATTTTCTGTCCTCTGTTAAAACATTATTTAAATGTTTGAACTCTCTCGATTTTGATACCTCCAATTGGTAATTCGTACGTTGGACTCTACTTTTTGCTCACAACTATACATTCTGTCTTCTTACAATTGATGAAAAGTCAGTTCTCGCTTTTTTTTTTTACTACGCTCTGTAGGAGTTCCTGTATTTTCCTTTCTGTATCTGTTATCAACACTGTGTCATCGGCATATCCAATTTTGTTAAGATTGTAGCCACCAATAATGAATCCTGATAGGAATTCTAATCCTCTGAGAATCACATCACTTTAAGGTGTGAATAAATCTGGTAAAAATAAAAACACATCCTTGTCTCATTCGCCTTTCTATTATTGTATATATACTGAATTCATTTTGTATCCGTATGCAGGAGGTTTGCCTTCAGTATCGGTTCTGGAATATTCTAACGTTCTTCTCATGAGGCACAGTGGAGTAATGGATAGCGGCTCGGATTGAGGAATCGGAGTGTCGAGTTCGAATTCCAGTCGAATCCATTACATTAACTTACGTGCTAATGCCCTTGGGAAAGGCACATATCCTCTTCTTCTCCCCCACCCCCAGCTATGGGCAAATAGCAGGACAGACCGGGTTCTATATCCTTGGATGGCAACTGGTCTGCAAAAAGAATCTGGTCTGAAGAAAGAAATGGCAACTTACTGCGTCAGTCATGTATAGAAAGATACATGATCGCCTAAACGTTTATCATAAGCGACTGAACAGTTGCAACGGTTCTTTGTTATGTGCCATCAAAAACGACTTCAAGCAAATGAATCCTGTAGAAGAATTAAAGAAAATAATCCTTCGTTTGATCTTATAGACTGGAGCTATAGAATCCCAAATAACAACAACCGCATTATTTGAAGACATTCAGCACATGTGCAACTAAAACGGAGAGCACATGTAAGCCGAAGGGTCAAAGGGTAAGCAATGATATAATCACGATATTGACCTTCCATATTACCTCAGACAAAATATTAGGAAGAAAAACTCCCATCAACACTAGAAAGAAGGATAACAGTGCAATTGGGAAACCGATTTTCCTGGATGTCTAATGTTTCCTGTGTGGAACCGGCTATTCTCGCCTTTACCGTTACCATTAGTTTAAATTTATTTAAAACATTTTTCGGTTTTCATTATTCAGAACATCTTTTTTTCTGTTTTCATATTTGTGGAATACATTTTTTATCATTTCGCTACAAGCAAGTCAATAAATTCACTAAGACGTAAGGGGTTACTTAGTAAGAAAGAAACACGAGAAAATCAAAATAAAAACATCATTAAGGGGAGAGAGAGAGAGAGAGAGAGAGAGACTGAAAGAACAATAAAAAAAAATCAGGAATTAAGACGACAACATATAACGATTGAAGTGGAATTTAATTTCATGAACATCAAAGTTGACCGGAAAGCAAGAAGCCGGAAGAGAGTTCCACACATGTAGGATGATGAGACCAAGCTTCCAATCTAGTGCGGCGTTTAAATCCATAAAGAGGAAAGCTCAGCAGAAACAGTTAGGATGAAAGTATTTATAGAAAAGGCATAGGGAAGCTACGTTACGGCGACGGGGAAAGGACTGGAGCCAAGATGCCAGGTCAGGACCGATAACATTGCAGATTCTTCATTGGATTTTATCAAGTGTCTCTAAAATACGTAGCAGAAGCACCAAGCCAGGTGTGGCAGGAATAGTCCATGCATAGACGAATGGTAGACGTATAAATATGTAAGGGGGAGTCCGACGAGAAAAAACTGTCTTGCCCGACACAGCATTAGGCAAGCCAGAGCTACATAATTTAAAGTCATAAAGATTTTACTGTATTAAGAAGCTTGTCAATTTTTTGTACTGGGGTTATTAATAATGCTAAAACCTGTGTTAACTGATAAATTCTAATAAAATATGAATTTTTTCATATTTTTTATTACCTTAAATTCAAACATTATTGATGTGATGATTTAATGTCGTGTTTGCATATACTGAATATAACGATTTACTATTTAACTAACAAAGCCAAAATGGGAAAACTGAAAAGAAAAAACACATAGAAGACAAGCTAATAAACGTATCCCAAAACAGTAAATGCACCAACACATTGCCTACTTAATAAATGTCAGATTCAAGAACGTCTAAATACATAGAAGTACCATATGAAAGCAACCAGTGTCCAGAATCGTTAGGCTCTATTCTCAGGACTTTGAAGAGTAACCTGAAAATGTTTGGAATCAAGATCATTGCAGAAATCTAAGTTACACTGAGCATTTTGAATCATTTCATCCTTAGCAAGTTGATCATGCCACCAGAACGCGGGCCGGGGGGCTTCTTGAAAATGAAAAAAAATGAGAAGTCTGAGAATGGGGAGGATTGAGAAAAGTGACAAGTTTCAAGAAGACACAAGATGGTGACTGACGTTGCATCTTTTTTACTCCTGCCTCAAAAACAAATCTAGTGTCGCTGACAAAATTAACCTGGTCGTTCGTCTCGAAAAGGACCTCCAATCGGTTGTGAACTGGGCCAGGTTATTGGCTGGTTAACCTTATCGCCTCAAAAACAAAACTGCTCTCTATTAATCACCACAGAGATCCTTCCCTGCATCCCATTAGAATGTCTGATGCTCAACTTCTCGAGAGCTCCTCTCTACTGCTGCTCGGTCTCACGCTGACTGCTGACCTGAGATGGAACAAATACATTGAGTCAATTGCTTCATCCACCGCAAGGAATGTTGGCTCCCTGTGCCGGGCCAGGAAATTTTTCTCCCCGAAATCGATCCGTTAAATCTACAAATCAACCATTCACCCTTGCATGGTGTATTGCTGCCATATATGGTCTGGAGCCCTTTCTGTTTGCCTCGGGGTTCTTGGTAAGATCCAGAGACGGATTTGCAACGTGGTTGGCCCTGATCTGGCATCTCGTCTGACGCGCCGTCACCTCTCTCTGTCTTTTTTACAAATACTTTCGCGCTAATTGCTCGGATGAGCTGCTTTCGCTGGTTCCCTGACTTCATGAATTCAAGCGACCTACGAGGCTGGCATCCCGCTCCCACCCTTTCACTGTTGAAACTGTTAAATGTAGTCGTCTCTTCTAATCTAATAGCTTCATATCTCGCACGTCTCGCCTGTGGAACTCCCTTCCTTATTCCTGTTTCCCTGCCAACTTTAATCTCCAACTATTCAAATGTAATGTCAATCGACATCTCCAGTTGCCTTGATCTATCCACTATCCTTCTCCACTTCTTTTCCTCTAACACTCCTATCTGCTCTCGCTCCAAATCTTCTGTAACTACGGACGAATGATCGATTTACAAATGTGCAAGATGGATTCAACCTTTTTGGCACGACACAATGAACCAAATATCCTTGCAGCAGACGAAGTAATTGAGTCCATGTAGTGCCTTTATTTCCTGTCAGTGGAAAACGTAAGGCCATTAAGGCGTAGAGTGTTGCACTTCTGGAGTTAAACACTGCCAACATCCTGCGAAAAGCAATCACTGTCTGAAGTAAAAGCGAGAGAACCGATAAGATCTCCAGTGTAATTTAATACTGCGCAACACAACGGATGATAATTAAATTAACTACGGCTTCAACTTTAACAATTCAATTGTCCAGTTATTTAACTCTTAGGATAAACTAGCTTCAAGACTCTCTTTGAATCCACGTGCACAGAAAGTAGACTCAAAGATGTCCTTCTTTAAAGCACACCTGGCTGTAAATCTATTATTTTTCAACGGTTTAGGCAGACATATATTGTTCATTGACTCGGTTTAACGTGGCGGTCTCAAAGCAGCAAAACACCCGTGTCTGATCGACGGAAATTCGCCAGTAACACAGATTGATACGAAAAGTGAGAAAAATTAGAAGAGGCGGCAAAACGAGCGAGTTTCCTTATTGTCTAGCTGAATGGAGTGATAATATGAATGGTAGATTATCCGTTTAGTAAAGCTGTCTGATTTGGGACATATGTCACAATATGGAAACCATTTACAATGACCTGCATTGTTAACGCAGAGTCAGTGATCAAATAGCAAGTTAGAGAATAAGAATAATTATAAAAAAAAACAGTTTCTTCTTATTTCCTAAGAAAAAAAAGGTTAAGGAATATAGACGCGACAAACATGGCGAAGATGAGCAAGGCTAAGGAAAAAGAATTTCAAGGCGAAAGAGAATATGTCTGCGTTTGTGTGAGAGTGATGGGCGAAGAGAAATATTAATGGAAGAAGAAAGATGAAAACAAAGAGAAAGTACGAAGGAAAAAGCGACATCTTAACGAGAAAGATGAATGACAATGACGAGGAACAGCCGCGGACAGGTAGGCAAAATGAATACAAGGAACCGATATAGAGGTTCATGCATAAAATGAAGACAAATAACAGCGACATGCAAAGCAGAAAAAGAAAGAAATAGAAGAGATGAGAAAAAGACTGGAGGTGCAAGAGTGAAAAGTAAAAGAAAGGAAGAAAGAAAGTCATGAGAAAAAAGAATGAAGTAAAAGGGCGAAAGAAGAAGATAAATAAAGAAAGAAAGAAAGTGAGAAAGTGAGAAAGAAAGAAAGAAAGGAAGAAAGAATTGAAGAGGAGGAAAAGGTAAGAGAAAGTGTGAAAATGGGTAGATAAAAAAGCGCAATGAACAAGAAAGATAAAAAGCGGGAAAGGAAGAAAAAAGAGAGAAAGAATGAAAGAGATAAGAAAAATACAAGAGTGCAAGAGTGAAAGAAAGAAGAAAGGATGACATCAGAAAAAGAATAAAATGAAAGAGCGAAAGAAGGAAAGAAAAAAGAGCGAAAGAAAGAAAGAAAGAAAGAAAAAATTGACGAGCAGGAGGAAAAGGTATGAGAAAGTGTGAAACTGGGTAATTAAAAACGCGCAATGAAGAATAAAGAAAGAAAAAAGCGGGAAAGAAAGAAAAAAGAGCGAAAGAAATAAAGAGAGAAAGGAAGAAAGAAAAAATTGAAGAGCAGGAGGAAAAGGTAAGAGAGAGTGTGAAACTGGGTAGATAAAAAAGCGCAATGAACAAGAAAGAAAGAAAAAAGGGCTAAAGAAAGAAAGAGGTAAGAAAAATACAAGAGCGCAAAAGTGAAAGAAAGAAAGAAGAAAGGATGACATCAGAAAAAGAATAAAATGAAAGAGCGAAAGAAAGAAAGAAAAAGAGCGCAAGAATGAAAGACAAAAGCAAGCAAGCAAGTAAGAAAGAAAGAAAGAGAGAAAGAGAGAAAGAAAGAATTGATGACCAGAAGGAAAATGTAAGAGAAAGTGTGATAATGAGTAGGTAAAAAAAGCGGAATGAACAAGAAAGAAAGAAAAAAGCGGGAAAGAAAGAAAAAAGAGCGAAAGAATGAAAGAAGAAAGGATGACATCAGAAAAAGAATAAAATGAAAGAGCGAAAGAAAGAAAGAAAAAGAGCGCAAGAATGAAAGACAAAAGCAAGCAAGCAAGTAAGAAAGAAAGAAAGAGAGAAAGAGAGAAAGAAAGAATTGATGACCAGAAGGAAAATGTAAGAGAAAGTGTGATAATGAGTAGGTAAAAAAAGCGGAATGAACAAGAAAGAAAGAAAAAAGCGGGAAAGAAAGAAAAAAGAGCGAAAGAATGAAAGAAGAAAGGATGACATCAGAAAAAGAATAAAATGAAAGAGCGAAAGAAAGAAAGAAAAAGAGCGCAAAAATGAAAGACAAAAGCAAGCAAGCAAGTAAGAAAAAAAGAAAGAGAGAAAGAGAGAAAGAAAGAATTGATGACCAGAAGGAAAATGTAAGAGAAAGTGTGATAATGAGTAGGTAAAAAAAGCGGAATGAACAAGAAAGAAAGAAAAAAGCGGGAAAGAAAGAAAAAAGAGCGAAAGAATGAAAGAAGAAAGGATGACATCAGAAAAAGAATAAAATGAAAGAGCGAAAGAAAGAAAGAAAAAGAGCGCAAGAATGAAAGACAAAAGCAAGCAAGCAAGTAAGAAAGAAAGAAAGAGAGAAAGAGAGAAAGAAAGAATTGATGACCAGAAGGAAAATGTAAGAGAAAGTGTGATAATGAGTAGGTAAAAAAAGCGGAATGAACAAGAAAGAAAGAAAAAAGCGGGAAAGAAAGAAAAAAGAGCGAAAGAATGAAAGAAGAAAGGATGACATCAGAAAAAGAATAAAATGAAAGAGCGAAAGAAAGAAAGAAAAAGAGCGCAAGAATGAAAGACAAAAAACAAGCAAGCAAGTAAGAAAGAAAGAAAGAGAGAAAGAGAGAAAGAGAGAAAGAGAGAAAGAAAGAATTGATGACCAGAAGGAAAATGTAAGAGAAAGTGTGATAATGAGTAGGTAAAAAAAGCGGAATGAACAAGAAAGAAAGAAAAAAGCGGGAAAGAAAGAAAAAAGAGCGAAAGAATGAAAGAAGAAAGGATGACATCAGAAAAAGAATAAAATGAAAGAGCGAAAGAAAGAAAGAAAAAGAGCGCAAGAATGAAAGACAAAAGCAAGCAAGCAAGTAAGAAAGAAAGAAAGAGAGAAAGAGAGAAAGAGAGAAAGAAAGAATTGATGACCAGAAGGAAAATGTAAGAGAAAGTGTGATAATGAGTAGGTAAAAAAAGCGGAATGAACAAGAAAGAAAGAAAAAAGCGGGAAAGAAAGAAAAAAGAGCGAAAGAATGAAAGAAGAAAGGATGACATCAGAAAAAGAATAAAATGAAAGAGCGAAAGAAAGAAAGAAAAAGAGCGCAAGAATGAAAGACAAAAGCAAGCAAGCAAGTAAGAAAGAAAGAAAGAAAGAGAGAAAGAGAGAAAGAAAGAATTGATGACCAGAAGGAAAATGTAAGAGAAAGTGTGATAATGAGTAGGTAAAAAAAGCGGAATGAACAAGAAAGAAAGAAAAAAGCGGGAAAGAAAGAAAAAAGAGCGAAAGAATGAAAGAAGAAAGGATGACATCAGAAAAAGAATAAAATAAAAGAGCGAAAGAAAGAAAGAAAAAGAGTGAAAGAAAGAAAGAATAAAGCAAGAAAGCAAGCAAGAAAGAAAGAAAGAAAAAAGAGAAAGAGAGAAAGAAAGAAAGAATTGATGAGCAGGAGGAAAAGGTAAGAGAAAGTGTGAAAATGGGTAGATAAAAAATCGCAATGAACAAGAAAGAAAGAAAAAAACGGGAAAGAAAGAAAAAAGGGCTAAAGAAAGAAAGAGATAAGAAAAATACAAGAGTGCAAGAATGAAAGAAAGAAAGAAGAAAGGATGACATCAGAAAAAGAATAAAATGAAAGAGCGAAAGAAAGAAAGAAAAGGGAAAGAAAGAAAGAAAGAAAGAAAGAAAGAGAGAAAGAAAGAAAGAAAGAAAGAAAGAAAGAAAAATAATGAACGATTGAAAAAAGAAAGAAAGAAAAATTAACGAGCAGGGGGAAAAGGGAAGAGAAATAAAGAAAAATGGGTTAAATAAAAACGAGCAATGGCAAAGAAAGAAAGAAACGAAGAAAGAAAGAAAGAAAGAAAGAAAGAAAGGAAGAAGTGTATGATTGAACGAAAGAACGAAAGAAAGAATGAAAATATGAAACGTAAAGACGGTAATGAGGAAATATGCGGTTAACTCTGGAGAATTTTTCTGAAGTACATATTCATGTGTGTTAATTGAACAAAAACAACCGACAATATTTTACCAATCATTGTCTGATCGAGAAAACGCACAATTATTATTATTATTATTTTAATTTTTATCTCATCATGCAAATATATTGTTCAGATCTTCGAATTTCGGCTTACATAAGTCTGGTTTAAATTCAATTTCCTTTTCTCCATTTCCTATTCACTACACACAATTACGGCTTTGGAGAGAATGACGCTAAGCAAATTTAAAAAAGAGACATCAGGAGACGTCAGTTATTTTCAAAATCGATATTGCCGAATAGATAGAATGTTCAAAAATCGAAGTGATTTGCAGATTATCATTTGCTGGTTTCATTTTTTTTTTTTTTTTTTTTCAACAAGTAGGGAGAATGGAATTTCCTTGGGTCCAAACTTGTTACCTATAAACATAACTTTAAATATAAGGTCCCAGCCGAGATTTAATTGTGTGTTTTACTTTTGATTTTGAATTGGTTTGTTTTGTTTTACGTTATATCAACCTCATTGGGTTATTTAATGCCGACAAGATTTCTTATTGCTGGTAATATTTTTTTTTCCAAAAATGTATTGCTGGTATTAAAACATATTTTACACTTCATAGTGTTTGAACCCTTTTAGGGGGGGGTGTAACTATTTGCCCATAGTTGGGACCCTAACGGGTGCTACCACCCCGGGTCAGAGCGGACCTGGGAACACCAGCAATTAAGAGGTGCTTCCACGCTCCTCTAAACCCCCTGACCTTACTGTTGGATGTAATTTATCGTCTTACCCAGGACTGGGATGTAGTTTATCGTCATACCCAGAACGGTCTTTCGATTTCACCCCAAACAAGGCTGTACACTACGATCTAATAATGCCTACTTGTAGGAGGCAAAATAATAAATGCCAGGCCATGACCGATAATATTGCAGATTCTTCTTTTGGATTTTATCAAAAATCTCTAATTGCATAGCAGAAGTACGATGTGTATGCAACCACAGTACCCACCATCATTAGTGCGTTAGGTTCCTGATGTAATGGAATAATCTGTAACCTCCATGAGTGACTACACTATAGGTAGTAACTACCTATAAGTATCTGTAAGTCAACGGACAGAGATTAGCTGGAATCTTTTTCAGTTGTGCCTGTCAAACTCTCTGCCTCCGAGCAGAGAGGTTCCCCAGACGAGGCTATGCCGAAGAGCAGAGTCTCGTCTCGGGAAACAGCTACCCGACCCCAATAGACAGAGTAGAGGTAGACAGACCCGAACCCGTTTATGCGAGTTCTATGGGGATTTTTTGGCCGAGCCTACGGGCTCGGAAGACCCACGTTAAACTCAGCCTTGTGTCACATCTATCCTCGTGGGGAGGCTAGTAAATATTGACTAGCTGAGATCTGTCACTCAGATCTTAGCTGTTGTCGAACTCTCTGCCTTCGGGCAGAGAGGAACCCTGATGAAGCTATGCTGAAGGGAAGAGTCTCGTCCGGGGAGGTAGACAGACCCAAACCCGTTTATGCGGGTGCCACGGGGAATCTTTGGCCGAGCCTACGGGCTCAGATGCCCTACATTAAATTCGGCCTTGTGCCACATCCTTACCTCGTGGAGAGGCTGGAAAACATTTCTAGCTGTGATCTGTTGAGTACAACTCAGACTTACGCGAGAACTACCGACTTTCCAATAGTAGCACTCACTACTGGATTGACTTGAGATGACCTTGTGCATAACTGTTACCTTTATTCTGATTGTACTGGTTTTTACAATAAACCTTTTCTTATTTTATCCACCTTGTTTTTTCAAGTATATATTCCTATTAGCACGGAATATAACAGTTCCATTCTCGGAATTTTGAACAGTAACGTGGAAATGCTTGGAATCAAGATCCATGGTACAAGCCTGCATAAATCGGCGTTGTACGGAACTTTTTTAATCATTTCATCCCAATCAAGGTGGGAGTATCCCTAGAACGCTACAGGAATTAAAAGTGAAAGAGAAAACAGAGAATCGGGAACGACTGAGGAAAGAACGAAACGGCACAAGGTTCAAGAAGACAGAAGATGGTGACTGAAGTTGCATCTAAATTATTGAAGATTTGCTTAACAGGGAAGCAAGAAATTGGGAGTTCCACATGTAGGAAGTGAGAGAAAAGAAACTCAGAGTAAAAAATGTGTTTGCATCTAGCTATTTCAACAGTAAAACGGTGAGAAAAAGTTGCTAATCTTGTAGCACGTTTAAGTTCGGGACACCAGAGAACAAAAGCTGATCAGAATAGTTGCCATGAAAATATTTGTAGAAAAAAACACAGAGAAAGCACGTCATGTCGATGAGAAAGTGACTGAAGTCGAGATGCCAAGGATCGATTTCGTTGCAGAGCAGTCTTTGGAATTTGTCAAAATTCTCGAGATGTATAGAAGCAGCACCAGACCAGATATGGCAACAGTATTCAATCCACGGACGAATGGTAGTTTTATAAACGTGCTGGATGGATTCAACCTTTTTGGCACGACACAATGAACCAATTATCTTTGCAGAAGATGAAACAATTGATCCGATATACTGGCTCTACTTCATGCCAGTGGAAAACGTAAGGCCATTAAGGCGTAGAATGTTGCACTTCTGGAGTTTAAATTCTGCCAACATCCTGCGAAAAGCAATCACTCTCAGAAATAAAATTTAATTCTGCGCAACACAACGGATGTTAATTAAATTAACTACGGATTCAATTTTAACAATTCAATTCTCCTGTTATTTAACTCTTAGGATAAACTACCTTTCAGACTCTCTTTGACTCCAGACTAACAGCTAACAGAAAGTAGCCTCAAAGATGTCCTTGTCTAAAGGGCATTGCTTTTACCTTTCACCTAAACGATGCAACACATTCACATCAAACCCTTCGATTCCCTAACTTACAATTCATCCTAGGTGATAATGCCACTAAGAGGCAAAGGGGTTAATCCTGAACAGAGAGCAAGGGATGAACCTCTACTCCTGTTCAAAAGCCGGGGAAAGATGTGAACCGAGCGATGGGCGAAGGTAGACATTTCTATTGAAGAGAAGAGAGAGAGAGAGAGAGAGAGAGAGAGAGAGAGAGAGAGAGAGAAAAGAAATAAATAAGGAGTAAATAAAATTTCGAAGTTCAGATAGAAACCAAATCGTAAACAAGAAACAAGGGATAAATCTCTACTCCTGTTCGAAAAAATCGGGGAAGAGTGTGAAGTGGGAATAGCCTGATTTTACTGAGGAGTCGTTTTACTTTGCTGCACGAGAACTTTCGGCTGCTTAAAGGGGCCAATATAATAAAGTTTTATTATTATAGAAATAACGCTCTTAGATAAATTAACTTCTTCTGCACTAGAAGTATACATCATCCCTTGGGTTTTTAGTGTGACATCTCGACGCCCGAGTGATACATCAACTTTGCAACAGCTTTTCATCACGATAACTTCGGAAATATTACTGCAGACGAATAAGAACTATTTGTTTACACTACAATATTGCCATATTTCATTGCGAAATATTGACCAAAGGTAATTGAAAACCACGAATAAGAGGAGGCAATACCATAAGAAAAGAAAATTGCAACGCTCTGCTTGAATATGTGTTTCAATTTGCTCGAGATTAAACGCACAGGTAATTTATGATTAACCATTTCCATGGACCAAACATTCGTAATTCATTGTCTGAGCAGTTAGCGTTAGTCCCGGTAGAAATCTATAAAATCTTTCTCTTAAGTTTTTTCAAGAGAATAGGTTTTCTCTTGGCCATTTACATGCTGTTGCTCTTTCTATTGTCGATGGTAATTTCTTTCCAAACCTTTTGTATTTTGCAGTGTAGAAAGTTAACATTTTCATTATATCATTATTAGCGGATCTAGGTAAATTTCTCGAACTATCAATTGCTCGAAAGACAGATTGCTCCAAGTAATTTCGAAGCTCAAAGCACCACGTAAACTGCGCCGTCTCACGACACTTCAACGAAGCTGGATATAGAAGGAGCTACGACACTCAACTTTATCAGTCCTGATTTTTTTTTCTATATTTGTTTTCTATTTCTATTTCAGTAATTTTGGAGATCTCGAACCCTAGCGATGGACATAATTTTTGTTGAGTGCGAAAAAGGAAAGAAGTTGTGTTTGGATGGATATCTATATATTAAGGAGAAAACAGTGAACAATAAGATTTACTGGAAATGTGAAATGTGCGAAAAAAGGAAATGCCTAGCACGTGTTTTATTTTTTTTTTAACCACAGGTTTCGAGCAAACTGCCTTTCGAGAAAAAAATAAGAACTGCTATATAAATGTACTCGTTCTTCAATTTTAACTGTTCAGTTAACAACAATAAAGTTGTATTATTTTTTTTATCTTATAGTAAATATTAGAAACAATGTAGTTTTATTTTTTTTTTAACCACAGGTTTCGAGCAAACTGCCTTTCGAGCAATTGATAGTGCTAGAAATTATTTTTCTAGCAATTGATTTCGAGCAATTTACTGTCGAGCAATTGATTTCGAGCAATTTACCGGATACGATTTATTAGCTCTTCCAGTTACAATGGATATCAACTTTTAGTTGATTTTGCTACTAGAAGTCGTCAAGCGATGTCCTTTTTTTGGTAATTTGGTAAAGTTCTTTGTGTGTGATTCTGTAGAACTAGTCTATAAGAACTGAAAAAGTGTCGTCTAAAGGATTCATTCGCTGGAAGCTATTTTCATTCATTGATCTGAGAGAACGGTTGTACAGGGTGCGATGGATAAATTGTCATCTAAATTACACAAAAAATGAAAATAACACTGACATCTCATTTTAACAGATATTTACCAAAATTACACAAAATATCTTGAAATACTTAAGAGTAAATTTATTCAATAAAACCCCGTTAGCTTCAACTACGGCCTCCAGTCGACTTCGGAAGTCTCCTGCATCTCTTCTGGGCGGTCTCTCTTCTTTTTAACTTGGTGAATGCTGCCATAATCCTTGCCTTCAATTCATCTTTGGTGTTCCAAGCAGTGCTGTTCATCTCTCGCTCATCTGCTCCCCACACATAATAATTAGCAGTCTATGGAGTAAGGTGGCCAGATGTAAGCCGTCATGTGGTTGCAGAATTTGTCGGACAGTCATGACTGGATTCTCCTGCTTATGTGGCATGGTGCAGAGTCATTTTGCTAAACATAGGGTCTTCCGGCAGCCACCCACTTGACCCAGGGCAGAACAACCTCCGTATTGAGTTTGAGGCCTTGCTGGAAGAAGACTGGAAGCATAACGTCACCATCACTAGTGATCACTCCAAAAACCTTGGTAATCACCATTAGACTCATCCAACTCTTTCCGAATCATCTACACTGTCCAAACATTCTGAAATGTTCCTATTGGACTTTCCAGTGCAAATGCCATGCAATACAGCATGCTGTTTCCAAATTTCTGGCGGAGTGAATTGCATCATGGTGCTCTTTTTCTCATAGACGGTGCGCAACTGAGCTTACTATACTGTGACGCCGACAAAATCAAAAACAAACAACGCACATGCGCGAAATTAAAAATATAAACGGTAACAATTTCCCCATTGCATCCTGTGTATAGCTGACAGTTTAGAGCTTTTTGAACGGGTTTAACGCCATTCATGACAGCCAGGTGAGAGTTTTCATCTGATGATAAAGACTGATCTAATATATAGATCAATACGTGCACAGGTTTCAAAACAAGGAGTGTATCAACTGTACTCCCTTTCTGCTTTCCATCCCCATGGCTAATGCTAACTTCCATGAAAGTGCCCTCTCCGGATAACATTCTCGGTTAACAGGAAGTGGAAAATGATATCGAATCAATTACTAGGTCTGCTGCGAGGAAAGTTGCCATTTTTTCTCTCCAGAATCTATCATACACATTTTCAAGTCTACCATTCGTCCATGTTTTGAATATTGCTGCCATTTCGGAGGCAGAAATTCAGATTTAGAGTCAAGACAAATTAAGATTTTATTACGATCTACCATATGTCCATGCTTTCAGTATTACTACCACATCGGGGCTGGGTCCCCTGCTATATATTTAGAGATTCTTAATAAAATACAAAGAAGATTCTGCAATGTTATTGACCCGGACCCGGCCTCTCGGATTTAACCATTTTCTCACCGCCGTAACGTAGCTTCTTTGTGCCTTTTATTCTTCCTTAAATTCTGAATGATGTTTGTCAGTAGGCTAACCTCGGCCTCGGTGTGATGACTAATGACGTATATGAAAAGATTCACATTATCAAACAAACTGTAAATAAATGTAATTTACAATCTTGGATGGTTTTATTTTCGTAAAAAGATTTTTTTTTAATTACTCACTTGGTAATATTTTGTTCGCACGAGATCAAAATCTACACACTCTAACAGTATATGTTAACCTATTTTTACACAAGTTTGGGTGTTAGCTATTTGCCCATAGCTGGGACCCTAACAGGTGCTACCACCCCGGATCAGGGTGGACCTGGGAAAATCAGCAATTAAGAGGTGGTTCCACGCTCCTCAAAACCTCCTGATCAGAGGCCTTGCTGTTGGATGTAGTTTATCGTCATACACAGGAAGCGGATGTAGTTTATCGTCATACCCAGGAAGCGGATGTAGTTTATCGTCATACCCAGGATGCGGATGTAGTTTATCGTCATACCCAGGAAGCGGATGTAGTTTATCGTCATACCCAGGATGCGGATGTAGTTTATCGTCATACCCAGGAAGCGGATGTAGTTTATCGTCATACCCAGGATGCGAATGTAGTTTATCGTCATACCCAGGAAGCGGATGTAGTTTATCGTCATACCCAGGAAGCGGATGTAGTTTATCGTCATACCCAGGATGCGGATGTAGTTTATCGTCATACCCAGGAAGCGGATGTAGTTTATCGCCATACCCAGAATGCGGATGTAGTTTATCGTCATACCCAGGAAGCGGATGTAGTTTATCGACATATCCAGGATGCGAATGTAGTTTATCGTCATACCCAGGATGCGGATGTAGTTTATCGTCATACCCAGGAAGCGGATGTAGTTTATCGTCATACCCAGGAAGCGGATGTAGTTTATCGTCATACCCAGGATGCGGATGTAGTTTATCGCCATACCCAGAATGCGGATGTAGTTTATCGTCATACCCAGGATGCGGATGTAGTTTATCGTCATACCCAGGATGCGAATGTAGTTTATCGTCATACCCAGGAAGCGGATGTAGTTTATCGTCATACCCAGGATGCGGATGTAGTTTATCGTCATACCCAGGATGCGGATGTAGTTTATCGTCATACCCAGGATGCGGATGTAGTTTATCGTCATACCCAGGAAGCGGATGTAGTTTATCGTCTTACCCAGGACGCGGATGTAGTTTATCGTCATACCCAGGAAAAGAAGAGGAAGAAGAAGCAGCAGAATCAGTATTCGCAAAAGATCGCGTGCTGAACAGTAAACAATATTTATTCTGATGAACTTTTCTCTATTTTGTTTTAGTTTCTTGTTTATAAAATTGTAATCATCGTAAGTAGGGTTTCATTTTTAAAATGTTATTAATTTTATCCACCCCACAGACAATTTGTACATATCAGAATTATTTAAAACTTCATAGGTATTATGGTGGCTGGAGTAAGAATGGTAAGTAAGGGTGTGTTGTTTTGATGTAAGGAATGCCGTGGTATGTTTGGGTCAGTAATCATGGCTAGCTAAGTTTAAGATAAGACAGATTAAAGACCAGCTTTCCCCCATCTCTCCGTTTGGCCTTGTGCCACATTTTTGTATTCGCAAAATAAATATTACTTTCCTCTATGGTACCCAGACTCTATGAATTTAAGCGCGGCACTAGATTGGCGGTAATATATCATCATTTTACAGTTGAAATACGTAAATGTAACCGTAAGTTCTAGGCTAACAGTTTCTTCTATCGCACTGCTCGCTTGTGGAACTCTCTTCCGACTGCATGCTTTCTGGCCAATTTTTATCTTCAAGAACGGTTATGTTCATATATCAGTATCATTGCTGATCGATAAGTGCTTTGTTCATTGACCAATGGGAAAGCCAGCCTATTGACATGCCGATCACGGCCAATATTTTTCTTAAGGCATTTCAAAACCAAAGTCGATTAAATCGTGACGCGTATTAGAATGAAAATAATGCATTCAGCTCAGTAGATAAAATAATTTTTTGTTTGTTTCATATTAAAGAAAGATTACGTAATGAGACAGTCACCTGCGGAAGACTGAAGAGTAGAGCGGCTGAAATTGGTCTGAAATATGTGACGTCACGAAACCTGTAATCCATTAAGCTCGCATTGGCATCACGAGTACTGCAGACATTGCAACCAGGCAATATAGCTTGACGGAGATCAGGTTGGTTTTGAATTCATGATTTACTTTCTGCTAGACTGTCGCCACCACAAAAGCAAGAGAGTTTAGTCAGTTCTGCTGTTTGACCCATAGGTGGCGGAATGAAGAAGAGATGAGTCCATACCTTTCCCCCGGTTTATTTGGGCGAAAGTTAACCTAGCGAACTAGGCCGGAACTCGAACTTGCTTCATATGTTTCACTTTCCGAGTTGCTAACACTTTCCCTGCACCCAGCCAGCGTATAACTTCTTAAATAACCAAAGTATCAGAAAAAAATACCTCAATAAAAAAATTCCAGATAAAAATAAAAAATAAAATAAAAAGAGTTCACAGTAAGGTTCTGTACAGATTGGCGTCTAGGAGATTTGGGGTTCGATCCTAAGTGCAGATTGTTGGATCATTGGCGTAAGTCCCCATGCATTCGTAGAGACCATAAAGAAAATTGATTTGAAATTTGGGAAGTTTAAACCTTCTGCATTGTACGTCCTACAAGTGGAAAATTCTGATTACAATTTTCTAAGAAAATTAATGTCTTGGCAACAGCAGTGAAGGAAAGCTA
>OZ038489.1:43891320-43911320 GCA_964036315.1 Acanthosepion esculentum | reverse complement strand
AAGGCCGGAGCGTAAAACGATGCGAATATAGCGATGAAGATTAGAATAACAGTTCGAATAATGTAAATAAGAATAAATAAAAATTTTGGGGAACAAGTGACAACAAAACCGAACATTGTAAATTTCTGAAAACAGGTTTATATTAGCAGTAAAAGATGGGACTGGGTTGAGATCTGGACTGTCCGTTAACGGGGGTGGGGTCACAGGCTGTCTGTTTATGTAGTTCCGATGTTGCTTGTCAGAATTATTAGCCGCGCCTCGTGATGTTGAGATGGGCACAGAGTTGGTCGGAAGACGAATTGCAGAGACAAGCTGATCTATTAGACCTGCGGTTCTCAACCAGGGGTAAATTTACCCCTAGGGGGTAAAAAATTATATAGTCGGGGGTAAATAATTGAAGTACCTGATAATTTAAAAAATAATTCAATTAAATTTAATTTTGTAAAATGAGAGAGAGAGAGAGAGAGAGAGAGAGAGAGAGAGAGAGAATGCAAAGAAAGTGTGTGGCGGGGGGAGAGAGGGGGAAGGGAGATTGTCTGTCAATCTTGTTCAGTCCTGTTTGGGCATGCTCACTGTTCACCCACCAGTAACACCACTGTCCCGAATTTCAGTTGATCTCTGGCAGTGACCTGGAGCACATTCTATTCTCTCATTGCTGTATATTACTGCTGCTATGTAAGTATATTAGTATTATATGTTCTGAGAGTAATACTATAAGTTTGTATGCATTTATTATGACATTTCATTAAATTAAAAGTAAACATTAATTGAGAGCTTTCATGAGAACTGGCCTGGCATTGATCAAATCCACAGAGAGGGTTACTGCTAACTGAAGAATCAGTCATGGGTGGCAATATTCTGGATAGGTTTTCAGTGAATGGAGAATTAGTCACATGACTAATTCATAATTATTTCTTTTCAGATTGTGTCATGTCCAAGAAACGTACATACCTAGATTCATATGTACAATATGGCTCTGACTTCGTTGTTGTGGATGGTGTGGAGAAGCCTCAGTGTCTGCTGTGCTTAAAAGTTCTTGGAAATGGGTCACTGAAACCTTCAATACTGAAACAGCATCTGGAAGCTTCACATCCTGTCCATGCATCCGATGACCGTGCTACATTTGAGTCAAAGAGAGCTAGGTTTAGGGCTGCAGGAACACTGCCCTAACTTGGCTTTGTATCTGAGAAGAAACCAATGCTTGTAGCTTCCTATAATGTAGCGCTGCGAATAGCAAAGGCCAAGAAACCTCATGACATTGCCGAGAAGCTGATTAAACCTTGTGCCTTAGACATGGTTGAACATGTATATGGGATTAAAGCAAAACAGATAATTCAAGCCATTCCCCTTTCTAATGATACAATCCATCGGCCTATTAGTGGAATGTCTCAAGATATTTGTCAACAAGTTATTGAACAACTCAAATCTAGCCAAGCAAAAAATATCTTTGCAACTTGACGAAACCCGTGATGTAGCCAATTTTTCACAACTTCTTGTTTTTGTCCGTTACATATGTGGAAAAGAACTAAAAAATGAATTTCTCTTTTGTGAACCTCTCCAGCAAACCACAAAGGCTACTGATATAATGCAGAAAATACAAGACTTCTTCGACAAGAACAATCTCACGTGGGACATTGTTGGCTCAATCTGTACTGACGGAGCTCCAGCCATGATGGGAGTGAGATCAGGCTTCACTGCACTTGTGAAGCAAAGGGCACCCCAATTAATAACAACACATTGTTTTCTTCACAGACATGCATTAGCTGCAAAAACTCTTCCTGAAAATCTGAAAATTGTTTTGCAGAAAGTTGTTGAGGCTGTTAACTTCATTCGGTCCCGAGCATTGAATCACCGTTTGTTCAAAGCTTTTTGTGATGAGATGGGCTCTGAGCATTCCATTCTTTTACTGCATACTGAAGTAAGGTGGCTTTCACGTGGACTTATTTTAAATCGTGTGTTTGAGTTACGTAGTGAGGTAGAAATGTTTCTTCGTGACCGGAATTCAAAACTGTGTGAAAATTTTGCTGATCCCAAGTTCATCGTCTGTTTGGGGTAACTGTCAGATATATTTACCCATCTTAACCAAGTTAATAAACAACTCCAAGTAACATCAGTAACCATTGTTGAAGCAAGTGAAAAGATGACAGCATTGCAGACAAAGCTGGACCAATGGGCACGGAGAGTTCACCAAAGCAACTTTGCAAATTTCCCAAACTTGGATGAGGTCATTAGTGAAAGTCCTGGAGTGTTACCTGGGATAAATGAAGACATCGCAGACCATTTGAATATCTTGAAGAATCACTTCACTGGCTACTTTTCAAAAGACATGATTCCAACAGAGAGATGGATAATAAGACCTTTTGCCACTGAACTGTCAGAAATAAAAGATGACAGCCCAGTAAAAGATGAATTGATTGATCTTCAATCATCTGCTACTCTTAGAGAAGAATTTGAAAAAGTTGGTGTTAATTTTTGGATAAAACTCACAGATTCATTCCCACTCCTTACTCAGCGTGCCTTCCAAGTGCTTGTTCCTTTTGTCACTACGTACTTATGTGAATCAGGGTTCTCAAGTTTAGTAGCAATAAAGACAAAGGCCAGAAAATCCGCCTGAAAGCTGATGATGATATTAGAGTAGCATCATCAGAAACAGCTCCTCACATAAACAAACTGATTGATTCAATGAATCAGCAGTGTTCCCACTGATAATGCTTCTGGTGTTTCTGTTCATTATTTTTTGTAATACAAATTAATTTCATAATTTTCTATTTAGAAAAGGTTTTTGATTTTCTTCTTTTTTTTTTTATACGAATGTATAATACTATTTTTATACAAAACCTAAAGTCCTAAACAATAAAAAGGTTCTTTCTGACCTTCTTGTTATTCTGTCACTTTATGACAAATGAATGATGGATTACTAATTTTTTTATCAGAATACTGAATTTTTACTAATTTTTAGTCACAGTATTTTGACTAAAAAAAAACCTTAGTATTTTGAATGAAAAATTCATTCATTCATTTAGTCACGAAATTGTACATCAATGCTTTATGATGGCTATGAATTTTTTGTATGGGAGTAGGGGGTAAATGGAGAAATACATAAAGCCGAGGGGGTCAATGATGGAGGAAAGGTTGAGAATGGCTGTATTAGACTAACCCTACCTGCCTACACAGCTGAATCCTTAGATTAACCGACTAAATATACTGGAAACAGAGTGCGAGACCTCATTTCTTGCCGAGGCGTTTATTTTTACATTTCGTCTCCTTGTGAGCTTACAGTGGTCCTTTCATAGTTTTTGACGCACAACGACAGGAACGAGAATAGAAATACGTGGAGTTTTATGTGTCCGGTCAGTGACAAGCTGAGATGGGTTGCCGTTGTATGTTACCCCCCAGCAAGTAGGACATGGCATAGAGGAAGAATGACTACTACAGAGAAGGGGTTTCAAATGTCATGATCGTTTGGAAAGAGAAGCCAAACGCCGTATATACATTAAAACGTAAATGAATAGATCGAAATAAAACCTTCTCTTTTCGCTATAATATTGGCTTGTAAAAATACATTTTTCAAATCGGAGCTATTGATAAGAATGTGCTACAGGTTCTCTGTGGTTATGACACAGAGCTACACCACATAAAAAGAAATTTATTACATGCTTTTGAAATATCCGCTTGTAGATCATAATAAATTACATAGAGTTAAACAAAAAATTAACTGATAAGGATTATATTACCTATTTATGGATCTTTTGTCAGAGTATTGGAAAGGAGTCATAAATCTTTCAGCGATAATGACAGAAATCAATGGTAGTGTAAAATCTTCGCGAACTGTCGAATAATTGCCATACTTTTGAACCACATCGTAAACGACAGAAATAGATAACAGTAACACCCTGACTACAATTAATGCAAAATCCATACATTTTGAAAACATCTATTCACCAATTGTTCACGATTTTTTTTTATACAACTAGAATTTTTTTTTGTAACAGTGTTCGTAATAATGAAGCATTTTGTCGTCTGATATTTCAGATAAATACAAATTAGTCGAACTGAGATGGAAACATGGAATTATCTAAATACGTTAAAACGATCTCTTTTAATTAGAATTTTTAAAAAATAGAATTTTTTCAACACGTTGACGCGTGTTTAAATCCTCATTATTGTAGAACTTATCGCTAACATTTTTTGACGAGATTTACAAACTCTACGTTTCGTTCAATTTCGCACACCAATCGAAATGAAATTTGAATAAGCTGAATTGTTTGGAAAAAATACTTTGGCAAAACCCTACTTCGTGGTTTAATAATTTTTAAAAAATTAATTTAATTTCGAACAGAAAACTGGATTTTTGTATATAGAAAACATAAAGAAAAGATATGCAAAAAAAAATATTGCATTATTTTTAAAACTAAGTATTTGTTATTTTAATCATTACATTGTTTTTAAAATAGTGCGAGTATTATTTATGTTAATTAATAAAACTTTTAATTTTTCAAAAAAAATAATAATGAAAATTTATTGTACTAAACTACGCACCCTAATAAAACCAACTGTATTTGTACCTCTTTACCTGTTTGCACTTCTCTCCAAAATTTCATTTCAATCGGTCAATGTATTGCTAATTTAGAGGGTGTGACGTACGGACGGACAGAAGGACTAAAGGTAGTCACAGAATTTTATATATAGATAGACAGACTCTACATAATTATTTAAACAATTGAAAATTAGTAAGTTTTCTGAATTAATTTTTATTATTACTATTATTGTATGCGGTACCATTTTGCCAGAGAGTAATTTTAAGTGCCTAATTACCAAGCCACCTCCAGGTTCTATGAGTAAAAAGGTCACTGTAGAAGAGTTATCTATGCTAGTTATATATTTGAGAAGTTTTCGTTTAAATGGAGAGGATTTTTGCGAATGACGTGCAGTTCCACAAAAATCTTTTGTAGCTCTGAGATGCTGATGTATCCAGGAACTTTACTCACATGATTTCCCGAACCGTTTTTTATCATACCCAATGCCCCTATCACAGAGTTTTAAGATTCCACATTTCTGTTAATTCGATTTGCAGGTCCTTATAATTTGATAGTTTTTGATATTCTTTTTTTTAGAAACGTTGGAACTCTGTGGGCAAGTCAAATCAATTAGTTGGCAGGTTCCTTTTTCGAAATCTTTTATTACTATGTCTGGTTTATTTGCATCAAATTATTATTTTATTTCCTTTGTATTCTGGTGTAAGGAAGGTTTGTCTAAGTACTGCTATATGCATTTTACCTCAGAGAAGCAATTCTACCTAGACTAACTTCTAACTTATTTACTCAAATGGTGGCATTATTATTATTATTATTTTTATATTCTTTGATATCTGGCGTTTACACATTTCTTTCCGGGTCCCGCCCAGGGACCTAAGGTTAGAAATGGCATCATGAAACTTTCCACTGCAAATAATAATAATAATAATAATAATAATTACATAGATAAAGCCCTTCGTAAAGTGTGGGCTGTACTTGTCAGAACAATTTTTTGTAACTCTTTGAGGCATAGACTTCCAGGGATCCCTTCAATTTGTCTACTGGAATCTTTTCCAACCAGTCCAAGGACTCCAACTACAACAGGGATTGTTGATGTTCCCATGTGCCACATTTTTGAGATTTCTATTTCAAGGTCCTTGTATTTTGAGAGCTTTTCGAATATCTTCAAAGATACATTGCAGTCTGCAGGGACTGCCATATCAATAAGGAGGCACTTATTTTGTTTGTGGTCTTTAATAACAATGTCTGGGCGGTTGGCTTTGATTGTTCTGTCAGTGTGTATTGTGTAGTCCCATAGAATTGTAACAGGTCCTATTATTATTATTATTATTATTATTATTATTAATTTGTTGAATCATCTTGCCAGAGTGTAATTTTAAGTGTCTAATTAACAAGTGCCATCCGGGTTCTGTGAGTGAAAAGGGCACTGTAGGACGGTTGTCTATGCACATGTGATGTTTTGATGGAATGAGTTTTGCTGATAATATGTGCAGTTCCACACAAAGAAATCTTTTGTAGCTCTGAAATGCTGATGCGTCCAGGAATTTTACTCAAACGTTTTCCATCACCCTTTTTTTTTATCATAGTCAATGCCCCAATCACAACAGGCATAATTATTGTAGTTTTAAGTTTTGACATTTTTCTGACTTCGAGTTGTCTGTCCTTTTTTTTTTTTAAATTATTTTTTAGAAACATTGGAATTTTGTGGGCAAGTTATATCAATTAGTTGGCAGGTTCCTTTTTGGAAATCCTTTATGACTTTGTCTTGCCTATTTGCATGCTTGACCACATAGCATTATAAAAGAGTTCCCAGTCATTGCCGAGAAAGAGAGATATGGCAGCATAGAACAATATAGTCATTCGCATACCTGTTCGAACTGTGGTATCGAAGTTCCGGATACATGTTACAAACGCCACTCGAATGATGTCACAAATGGTGATGGAGTGACTATATTGTGGGATTTCCCAATCCTCAAAGACAATAAATTTATTATTATTATTATTATTATTATTATTATTATTATTATTTCCATTGTCTTCTGTTGTATACACTTCTTCCGGGTCCTAACAAGCGATGTAAGGTCAGAAATGGCTTCATGACATTATTCACTGAACATTTTTATAAAACAAATAAATTTAAAAAATCCCTGTGATCACAGACATTTTACATAAAGTTCATCGTAATATGTGAGGTTTACTTTGAGTACTTTTTTTGGCATTTCTTTAAGGCGTGGGCTACCAGGAATTCCTTTAATGAGTCTATCAGAACCTTTTCCATCAACCCGTTTTTGGTCTTCGGTCATTCATTCTGGCATTTCATTGGGGTTATTAATTATCATTGATAAAGTTTGCGCAAGAGATTTATGGATTGATGACAAATAATAGAGCCAAAAGTTGGGTACCTTGTCATTTCCTGAGGATTTCCACTTTGGAGGTTTTGTTAGAGCTTACCTGACATTATTCTTGGTTATATATTTCCATTATTAGTATTAGTATTATTTGTATGTTATGTTTCCCGCTTTGTATCCTGTAGAGCCGGGTCCAAACTATGATCCTTAGGGTCTATAGGAGAATTGTCACTTGATAGCACTTTTCTTAGTATATGGGATGTTTCTAGTAGGGCAATCTTGTGGGCAACTTGTATATTGATGTTACCTGGGACACTGTTAGTAAAATTGTCTATTCCTTTACTCACGAAACCCAGTGCTCTGATTACTTTTGGTACAGCCTAAGTCCTCATTCCCCACATCCTGTTAATCTCGATTTCCAGGTTCTTGTATTTTGACAATTTCTCCAGAATTTTCATGGAGTTGTTTTTTTCAGATGGTACTGCTATGTCAATAAGCATACACTTCCTGAATTTCTTGTCTTTTATGATAATATCAGGTCTGTTGGCTTTTATTTTTCTGTCAATTTCAATTGGCATACCCCAGAGGATAGTTACATTTTTATTTTCGGTAACTGTGTCTGGTTGGTGCTCATACCATCTCTGAGTGGTTTCGATTTTGTGCTTCTTGCATAGCTTTCAGTGCATATCTTCCATATTATTCTTCTTATTAGTTTATTTCCTTTGATTTCTGGTGTGTACATATTTTTTTCCGGGTCTCGCCCAAAGACCTAAGGCTAGACATGGCATCATGACATTTTCTACTGACCAGATAGAGAGAGAGAGAGAGCCCCCCCCCAGGTGGGTTTATTAATCAACGGTTCTAAAGGATTGGGATGAAGGTACTAATTAGTTGGGTAGAAGGGATTTCGGAGCAATTCCAGAAATAAGTTTTTCTTTTTACTTGGTTGTTTCTGGGATTGAATTATTAATTAATTAGGTGAATTAATTCCAGAATAATTAATGGACGGGTTCGTTAAGTAAAGCTTGTGATAAATGGTGAATTGGATTTTGGGTGGTCTGCCGGGCGAAATCCAGCCAGAGCCCTCAGACGAGATAAGTGCTTTTTGCCGGGCTTAAGTGGACGTTGTCTGCGGAAAACCCAGCAGGGAGTCCGAATCCGATTTTAGTACCTCTTGAAAACTGGGTTCCCGCGGAGTTTCGGAGAGCAGGCAAGGTGGTCAAGTCGATTTGCATATTAAAATTCGTGGGTGGTGCCTAAAAACTGTTTAGCTCCGCCTCTCTCTATATAAGCGGCCTGCACGCTTGAGTTGGGGAGATGAGATCGGAGATCAGATCAGATCAGATCGGAGAACGCGTCGGAACGCGAGAGAAGCGGCAGAAGCGACAGAGAGAACGGGAGAGATCGCAGATCAGGGACCGCAGATCAGAGAAAACGTGGCGGAAACGGCTTGCTGGCTCTTGCTCGTCAGTTGGTTGCATGCGTCAAGAAGTCCGATTCATACCAAGAGATAGAAATAGAACCCGTGCGAATCGAGATAACTTCGTCAACAAAGCTGAGAAAGCCGACTGCTATATCGGAGGGTGCAGACGAAGATCCACGAATTATCTCCCTTAGACCAGCCGAATTCGACCGGCATAATTGTGTCTTTCTCTCTTTGTGACGGAGAGACAGGACAGAGCTGTAGCCGACAGGGCTTCTACGTCAGACAACTACAACGGGAATTGTTGATGTTCCCATGAGCCATATTTTTGAGATTTCGATTTCAAGGTCCTTGTATTTTGATAGCTTTTTGAAGATCTTCAAAGATACATTGCAGTCCACAGGGAGTGCCATATCAATAAGGGGTCGCTTTTTTGTTTGCGGTCTCTACTAACAATATCTGGGCGGTTAGCTTTGATTGTTTTATTATTATTATTATTATTATTGCAGTAGTAGTAGTAGTATTAGTAGTAGTATTAGCATCAGAAAATTGTTCAAATGTTACTCTTATGGTCAGCTATATGTAGCTATGTCCAGAGTAGAAAAATCACGTGGATCTAGCATAATGAAAGAAAAAATATGTCTTGCTGAAAATGTTGATCATACTGAAATTTTAGTGAGTTAAGAAAACTTTTATGACAACTTATATTTCACTGTTTGTAGAACGGGTATTTGGCTAGTACATAATTATTGACTTACCTACCAAAAACGTCTATGGTGATATATCTTACTTTTTACATCGTCAGGATTCTTCTGGGGCATTCATGACCTTTCTAGCAACAATGATACGGTGAATTAACGGCGTATTAATTCTAATCCCAAAGACCGTTCTTCCTAGCGCCCGAACACATTATTCTTCTGTTCTCATTTATTTGACTTGAGTCGTGAACGTAATGACCAGGGAATGTCCTGTACTTTAGTTCCAGCTGAAAAAAAAACCCCGTAGAGTGAAAGAATGACTGGGTAAGGTTGAGTGTGTTTGCTGGTTGTAGGAATAACGCTAGGTAGGAATCTTTTGAAACGATTTGCCAATAAACCAGCAACTTTATATTGCAACATAAATCAGTGGAATGAATTACTGGAATGAAGAAAAGGAAGAAAAAAAGAAAGAAAGGAAAATATGGAAAAAATTTAACGGAAAAACAGTTATTATTTATTTATCTATTTATTTATCTATTTATTTTCAGAAATGCACCAAGTATCTAAAGTAAACCGTGAGATAAACAGACGTGTGCATGCACACACATAAATAAGGGAATTGCCACAATTTCTGTATCTTCATAAATAAATATCTACAAATAAGGGAGTCATAAGAGTCCGGATCTACGAGGGTAAGTCAAAATAATATCCGCACTTTCGCCATGACATATCTTTAGTTTAGTCGCACTGCTTTCTGCACATGCGTGCTTATGGATGTACTATTGAGATCACGTGATCCAAGTTTGAGTTTGACCGTGCCAATTTTCTTGCTGCTGTTACACTGTAACTTTGCCTCTCTGTTTTATAGATGATCTCGGTTGCCTTATCGTTGCCCTTGATTTGGTTTCAAGTACAAACAGTAGAGTACAGTAAATAAAAAAGACCCCCCACCACAAATTGCAGTCAGTTGTTGACTGGGGTAAAGAATGGCTTGTTAATTTTAACGTCCGCAAAACTGCTCCCTATTGATCACCTGAGAGACCCCCCTTCAGTATGACTGATGCTAACCACCTGGGAGAGTGACTTGTTATATATATATATATGTATATATATATATATATATATATATATATATATATATATATATATATATATATATATATATCCGATGCAATGAGAACGAAAGTAATATATAAATTCCAACGTTCGCAGCGTTAATTCAAAAAAGATCTCGATACAGATAGTAGAGCGATAATTATTTATTTATTATAATTTTATCATATAGACAAAACCATTTTACTCACTACAAAGATGCAACTTGGTTTCAGTGCATTTCAACTGCACATCTACGGGTGAGGGTACCCGTAGATGTGCAGTTGAAATGCACTGAAACGAAGTTGCATCTTTGTAGTGAGTAAAATGGTTTTGTCTATATGATAAAATTATAATAAATAAATAATATATATATATATTCACGGGCTAACGTTCTCGATTGACATGAAGTGAAGAAACTACATTGAATCCAATGCTAAGTCAGCTGCTAAGAAAGTTGGTTCACTGTGTCGTGCTAGAAAATGTTTTTCTCCAGAATCTATCTTACATATCCATAAGACTACTATTTGTTCCTGCTTTAAATATGACCGCTACATATGGTCCGGTGCTCCTGCTATATATTTAGAGATTCTTGATAAAACCCAAAGAATCAGCATTATTATTGGTCCTGACATCTCGGTTTCAGTCAAGTCCCACCAACATAAAGTTGCTTCCTTGTGTCTTTTCTATAAATGCTTTCATGGTAATTGTTCGGATGAGCTCCTCGCTATAGTACCTAGACTTTATGAATTTAAGTGCAGTACTCGATTGAGAAAAAGGTCTCACCAATTTACAGTTGAAATGGCTCGATGTAACCGCAAGTTCTATGCTACCATTTTTTTGTCGCACTTCTCGCTTGTGGAACTCTTTTCCGGCTCCTCCGTGCTTTCAAGGTAAGTTCGATCTTAAAAAAATTAAATGCAATATCAATCGTTATCTACTGTTTTCTTGATTACTCTTCTACTATTCTCGCTTCTGCGTAATGTTTAAGATTTCTTTTACACCCAGTAACCTCTTGTGCCTTAGTAGCTTTACTGCCTTGCTTTGGTTAAATCCGATTTAAAATTATATATATATATATATATATATATATATATATATATATATATATATATATATATATATATATATATGTAACTACTTATATATTTAATCATAAACATTATGTTAATTATATAAGTAACTGTTGTAACTTAGGGAGGGTTACTGAATAGAATAATCAAACACAGGCCGGTAATGAACGATGATATTTAGAACAAGAACAACACATATAAGATTCGCCAGCGGCGCGTAGAAGTAATAGTCAACTGCTAGAAGTGAGTCAAGTGAATTCCACAATGAGTCTCCAACTGCAGGGTATCTACCAACCACCCCACGCGTTCAGATGTAGCACAAGACCTAATTTAATGTGGGGTATCCAAAAATTCCGAATTTAATGTATGCGTATATGTCTCATTGTGGGGAATCAAATTGGTACTTACCATTTCAAGCCAAGCACGCCGCCATGTTCCTTACCAGATAGAAACTGAGGCTGCGTTTGCTTTGTTTTTTTCTGGAAGAGCGCACACTGCTGGTGAACCGAAGTTATCCATGGCGTGTAGTCAGGAAGATGGAAAAATTCTAGCTAACGGAAGGTACCCAAGTCGATACCCGATCAGTATCGGCAGGGTCACTGTGGAAAGGGATTATGATGTTGAAAGACTCGAAGCCCCTAATTAACCTACAAGCATCACTGATGATGTGTACTAAAGCATCCAATAGATGTTTTTTTACGAAATAAATACACATATACATACGTTTGTAGTGCAACTTAAGGTTTCATGGTTTACCCAGTCGTCAGGCACAAAGGGCTAATGAGCCACTTAATACAGTTGTTCTTTTTTTAAATACTGGGTCTCATGGTAGGAATTAAATATATATATATATATATATATATATATATATATATATATATATATATATATATATATATATATATATATATATATATATATTAAGAACAATATTGGGGAAAAATGTGTGACAAAGTGGAAAAGTTTTCTTGTGGCGCTTTAAATCTTTTAGGACTTCGTCGGACTAAATTTGTTATGTCTATATTTCTGAGATGAGGTATTATGTACAGTATTTACATTATTCGGACTATTGTCCTCATCTTTGTCGCCATATTTGTCACAACGTTTCGGCCGTTGTACGCTCCGGCCTTCTTCAGGTGGTTGGAATTTCGAACCGAACCCTTTATTTCGATCACTGGGGTAGACTGTTCTAGTTCCACGAGCCATGTTTGATGGATGTCAGTTATCAGTTATCTCCTGGTAATTTTTCCCTCTGAAAGTTCTCCACTGCCTGAACCGGGTATTGAACTCACACTCTTTTTGGGTCTGTTACTGGATCTAACCAACGCCTTTATCCACCGTACCATGTGTCCTTGAGGACATCTGGGCATGAATTTCTGAGTATTATAAACCTAATCTTTCAGCAACCATTTTTTACCAGTACTCATATTGCAATTTTGCTGTTATCATTGCATGTTCTTTACCAGATCTCATATTGCAACTTTTTGTTATCATTGCTGTTCTCTGGCACTCCTTATTACTGGTTCCCATATTGTATTTATTTCTATGCTTGGCCGACTCAGGAGATTTTTGTGGCCTAGCATATGTGCTGATTCCTTAAGTTTCCTTAAGTTTACGAATTTTCCAATGGTGTTCCCTGTCTATGATCTCAACCTCAAGAGGAGGAGGAGGAGGAGGACAACAACACTCAGAAAACAGTCTGCCTGCCTTATGTGAAGGGGTTATCAGAGAAAATACAAAGGATCTGCGGTCCATATAACATCATGACAACCTTCAAAAGCGTGACAACACTTCGCAGATATCTCTCTCGAGTGAGACCCCCCATAGAGGAGAACGGGACTAAAGACTGTGTGTACGCTATCCCGTGCAGCTGCGGCAAGGAATATAAAGGAGAAACAGGCCGCCCCCTCAAGGTAAGGCTTCAAGAACACCAGAAAGCTGTAATGCGAGGGGAAGTAGAAAAATCAGGCGTGGCTGACCACATATGGAGAGAGAAGGGAGATCACCGTCCCCTGTGGGATCAGGTTGAGATCATAGACAGGGAACACCATTGGAAAATTCGTAAACTTAAGGAATCAGCACATATGCTAGGCCACAAAAATCTCCTGAGTCGGCCAAGCATAGAAATAAATACAATATGGGAACCAGTAATAAGGAGTGCCAGAGAACAGCAATGATAACAAAAAGTTGCAATATGAGATCTGGTAAAGAACATGCAATGATAACAGCAAAATTGCAATATGAGTACTGGTAAAAAATGGTTGCTGAAAGATTAGGTTTATAATACTCAGAAATTCATACCCAGATGTCCTCAAGGACACATGGTACGGTGGATAAAGGCGTTGGTTAGATCCAGTAACAGACCCAAAAAGAGTGTGAGTTCAATACCCGGTTCAGGCAGTGGAGAACTTTCAGAGGGAAAAATTACCAGGAGATAACTGATAACTGACATCCATCAAACATGGCTCGTGGAACTAGAACAGTCTACCCCAGTGATCGAAATAAAGGGTTCGGTTCGAAATTCCAACCACCTGAAGAAGGCCGGAGCGTACAACGGCCGAAACGTTGTGACAAATATGGCGACAAAGATGAGGACAATAGTCCGAATAATGTAAATACTGTAAATTTGTTATGTTGGTGCGACGACGCATGCGCACGGACGAGGGATACTGGGAATTTTTTACTTTTTTTATCGAGCCGATTTCATTTAGATCCTTTTTCGTTTTTCTTTTCATCACTTTTATTATTAGATATCCCACACTGTGATAATAGAAGATCTGCCAGGAATGGTGAAATGTAAGAGTTAGGGGACAAATTTACTGTAGATGATTTTGCGATCAAGGCACTGTCTAGATATTCATTTCATAATGAATTCTTTTCTCTTTTGATCAGAGCAGAATTATTCTTATCAAAATTCTGGTCAGTCTTGTTATGGTGGGCAGCCAACACATTTGATGATGTTTTTTGTAAAATGTCCCTTTTGTGTTCATATAAACTTTTATTTAGATTCTTTAAGGTTCCTCCTGTGTATTTTTGCGGCAGTTATTATAAGCGATAAAGTAAATTCCTCCTTTTTATCTTTTATTGTTTTAGATCAAGTTGTAACAAATTCTATGTTGAGTTTAGATACATTCTTTCCAATTGTAGATATGATAGAGTTAGTTGGTAGGACAATATATTTTTTGATTCACTAGCTTTGTCCAGAGGGGCCTTTTTTCTATTTTTGAATATTTTATGAGCCTTTTAGTTCGCATTGAATATAAAGTAATTAGGATACTAATGAAGCCTGAAAGTGTTGTAAATGTTTATTATCACAGTGTGGAATATCGATTAAAATGATGGAAAGAAAAAGAGAAAGAATCGAAATGAAATCGGCCAGATTACAAAATAACATTAAAATGAAAATATCGACCTGGGTATGAAGATAAACTACATCCACGTCGTAGGTAAGACGATAAACTACATCCAACAGCACGGCCTCTGATCAGGATGTTTTGAGGAGCGTGGAACCACTTCTTAATTGCTGGTGTTCCCAGGTCCACCCTGACCCGGGATGATAGCACTTGTTAGGGCCCCAGCTATGGGCAAATAGTTAACCCCGAAACTGATGTAAAAAGTGTAAAAATAGGTTTAAATACCAGAAATACTTTGTAAAAAATTATTACCAGAAATAAGTTTTTGAAGAAAAAATTAAACTATTACCAGCAATATATTTTTGAAAAAAAATATTACCAGCAATATATATTTAAAAAAATACCACCAGCAATACGTTTTTGAAATAAAAATTACCAGCAATACATGTTTCAAAATAATATTACCAGCTATACATTTAAAAAAAAAATATTACCAGAAATAGATTTTGGTCAAAACAAAATATTACCAGGAAAAAAAAAAGTTGTCGGCATTAAATAACCCATTGAAGTTGATATGCCGTAAAACACAACAAACCAAACCTAAAATTAAAATTGAGTAAAAAAAATTAAAATTTAAAATAGCCAGTATATCTAGTTCGTGCGCATGTGTAGTCGCACCAACATAAATTTAGCCCGATTATGTCCTGAAGGACGAAACTTATCATAAGTTAATTTTTCCTCTTTGCGATACATGTTCCCCAATATTGTTCTTGATATATAAAATATATATCCTTATCTCATATATATATATATATATATATATATATATATATATATATATATATATATATATATATATATATATATATAGAATACATAAAAAAACATTTAAAACGTTTGGGTCAGGTCCCTCACAACAAAACAAGGACAAAAGTCCACAGAAACATATGTCCACAAATCCTTCGTTTTTTGAGTCATTAAATTGGCCCCAAAACTAGTTGTTTTTTTACCTTAAAGAGAAAATTGTGATATATGGTTAAAAGTATTGAGACGTCATTTTTATTAGACATTTTATTATTACAAAACCAAAAAAAGCATTTTGTGATTAAATTTTCCTCTTGTCAAAATACCCTACATTAGCCTTCATTACTGCAAGACAATTTTTTGCCATTCGTTGCAAATGTTTCTGAAAGTATAAGTTTGATAAGTGATTCCATTCTTTTTTCAATGACTCTAAAAACTCTTTTTCATCTTTTTTCACTCTTATGTTCATTCCATGCTAATTCTGGGGGTTGATTCAAACTTTTGAACTGAAGTGTATGTATATACATACACATATAATACAACTCTAAAACCCTAAACAAATTTTGTAAAAATTATTAGAATTAGCTTAGCAGAAAGAATTTTAGATTGGCCCCAAAAGTAGTTCTTTTGTACTGTAAATAAGAGAAAATCGTTAGAAAATGTTAGACATGATTTTTTAGTAAACATTTTAAGATGACAAAAAGAAAAAAGGCATGTTATGATTAAATTTTGCTCCCATCAAAATATCCTCCTTTGGCTGTGATTACTGCATCACAGATTTTTAGCGTTTGTTGCAAAAGTTTCTCCAAATATAAGTTTGATAATTGATTCCATTCTTTTCTCAATGACTCTAAGAGATCTTTTTTATTTGTTTTCACTCTTCTGGCAAGTTCATCACATGCTAATTCTGGGGGTGGGCTTAAAACCTTTGACAGTCGAAATCTATGCAAATACAAGACATATTATCACTGATTTTATGACAAGATATACATTAAAATACATAAAAAATAAAAGTTCATAACTTCTACTTCTTGTTTTTCTTTTCTTCTTCTTCTTCTTCTTCTTCTTCTTCTTCTTCTTCTTCTTCTTCTTCTTTGTTCTGTATCTCTTTAGAACATGGTCGATCTTGGCTGCTGCCAGATATTTACACAAGCTCACTAGGCAGGTTCCTCGCCATTTCCCTCTTGCCTTCGATAAGTCCTGTCGGTACCAATTCCTAGAAGCCTTCTTTCCTCATTATGTGTTCCAGATATTACAAATCTCTCTTTCTGATTCTAAATCCAGGTGTCTTTAACATTTCCATTTTCAATAAAACTTCACCATTGTCACACGTTCCGACCATGGTATTCTCAACATCCTTCTGTAGAACAACATCTCTGCTGCTTCAAATTCCCTCTTCTGAGACGAAATTATCCCGCATTTATTGCCATCTAGAAAGAAGTTCGTCACTCTTTTCTTTGTTCCTAACGATATTTTCCTTAATTGTTAGTACTTTTAGTACGGAAGACATTATTTGCTATTGCATTTCGCCCTCATATTCCGCTATCAGATTTTCAAATTCTCCGTTAAAACAATTCCCAGTATTTTAACTTCTGTAGTCTTCTCCGATTCATAGTTTACATTTTGATTTGTTTCTCTTATTGGCCACCATACATTCTCATTCTTACAATTGGTGGTTATAGCTTTTCTATCGGCTTTCCTTTACTGCCTTGAAAACAGAAAAAAAGATAGACGCTTATACTTAACATCAAAAAAAGACAGTTGAAATTTCTAGCGCACATAACGAGGAAAGAGGGTTTGGAAAATTTGATACTCACAGGGCAGATTGAAAGCAAGAGGGACAGAGGAAAACAGCGGATAACTTATCCAATGAGCTTGTGTAAATGGGTGGCAGAATAGGGATTAGGGAAGACAGACAAAATTTACTAACAGCTACACATAACAGGAAAGTGTGGAGAGCCATCATCTTCCACATCTTGAAGGAACAAGACACAAAGGATAATAATAAGAAGAAGTTTGTGTATATGGTTGTCGGAACAGGGATTAGGAGAAATAGCGAAAAGACAAAATGAAAGGAAATTATGGAGAGCCATGATCAGCCACGCCTTGAAGGGACACGGCACATAGAAGAAGAAGAAGAAGAAGAAGAAGAAGAAGAAGAAGAAGAAGAAGAAGAAGAAGAAGAAGAAGAAGAAGGAGGAGGTACTTAAGTAAATGGTTGGTAGAACAGGGATTAGGAGAAATAGAGAAAAGACAAAATGACAGGAAATTATGGAGAGCCATGATCAGCCACGCCTTGAAGGGATACTGCACATAGAAGAAGAAGGTGGAGGAGGAGCTTCTGTTGAAAGAACTGTGATTAGGGGAGATAGCAAAAAGACAAAATTTACTAAGGGCTACAAATGACAGGAAAGTGTGGAGAGCTATGATCGCTCACGTCCCGAAGGAAGATGGCACATAAAAGAAGACGAAGATTGATTGATTGATTTTCTACGGCTTATCGATCCTTTGAATGTTATTTAAAGCCAGAAAATATTTTTTGTTTATGGATTGTAAGATTTGGTGGGGGGGTGGGAGATACCAGTCCTAGTAAATCCTGGTACTAATTAACCCATAGCTGGGGAGAGAAGAGATGTATTCAAACCTTTCCAAGGGCATTTACGCATAAGTGAATATGACGAACCCAACGGGAATTGGAACTCGGCTCTCCGATTAAAAATTCCGAGTCATTATCTATGACCCCAAACGCATATCCAATTTTGCACTATCTTGTTACACAAAGGCGGCCACCCATCTAGGTATTGACCCAGCTCAACGTGTTTGCTTAACTTCGGTGGTCGTACGGAAACCGTGGTTTCAATGTTATGTGGCCGCAAACCACAGAAGAAGAGGAAGAAGACCTGTTTTATATTGATGTCTCCAATTAATAGTTCACATCTTTGATCTGTTTTCTCTTGTTTCTCATTCATTTTGTCTTCTTACAATTGGTGGTGAGTCCTTTCTACAAGCGTCTTAACTAATTTTGGAGGCGCAGTAATTTTCTTTCTGCGCTAAAATTGTTATTATTGTGTCCACTGATAGTAACTCCTGGTACAATATCCAGTCTTGCCATAGAGGTTGAGTAAATCCAGCGAGAAAACGTTTTTGTCTTAAGCCCATTCTCTACCTGTATATCTCATACCATTACAAAGAATAGAAAATTCATTCCTTTACCATTCAAAAGAATAAAAATCATTCTCATACCATTACAAAGAATAAAAAATTAATTCTCATACCATTACAAAGAATAAAAATTCATTATCATACCATTACAAAGATGAAAGAAAACCATTCTAATGCCATTACAAAGAATAAAAAACATTCCATACCATTACAAAGATAAAAGAAAATCATTCGCATACCATTACAAATAATAAAAATCATTCTCCTACCATTACAAAAAATAAAAAATTCTCATACCATTACAAAGAATAACAGAAAATCATTCTCATACCATTACAATGAATAAGAGAAAATCACTCTCATACCATTACAAAGAATAAAAATTCATTATCATACCATTACAAAGATAAAAGAAAATCATTCTCATACCATTACAAAGTATAAATTCATTCTCATACCATTACAAAGAATAGGAAAATCATTCTCATACCATTACAAAGAATAAAAAATTCCACATATCATTACAAAGAATAACAGAAAATCATTCTCATACCATTACAAAGAATAACAGAATATCATTCTCATACCATTACAAAGAATAGAAAAATCATTTTCATACCATTACAAAGGATAAAAATCATTCTCCTACCATTACAAAGAATACAAAAATCATTTTCATACCATTACAAAAAATAAAAATCATTCCCTACCATTACAAAGAAAACAATTCTCATACCATTACAAAGAATAACAGAAAATCATTCTCATACCATTACAAAGAAAAATCACTCTCATACCTTTACAAAGAATAGAAAAAATCATTCCCATACCAGTACAAAGAATAAAAAATCATTCTCATGTCATTACTACTAAAAAAATAAGGATTCTTATATCATTGCAAAGAATAAAGTTTGTGAGTTATTTTGTCTTCAAATTATTTTTGCCCCTATACATAGATATAAGTAACATTTACTTTTGCGTTGAAATGTGTCATTTTGTTATTAATTTTTGCTTGTTATTTCTCTCACCCCCGACCAATGGTTTGTTTGTATTTTTAAATACATTTTGTATGAAGCCAAATTCAATTTGTAACTAATATCAAAGATGAATAGTGCATTTATATGTTCTTTCTTTTCACTATTAAGTTGAAGGAAAGAAAGAATATTTTTTTTGAATTTTTTAGATTCATTTTTTATAGCTTCAATTAAGTTAAAACTTGCTTTTTTCTGGCGACTAAACCAGCTCCCCAGACTCACTTAGTTGGGTGCGATGAAGGTGGTTAGCAACTCTGAAGAACGAAACATCAGGCCTATCAAAGAAGAATTTTTGATAAGAACATCCAGCTAAGTAGAGTTGGTGCCTCAATAAAATCACTGAGGAGGAGGCAACCGTCCCAGTATCAATCCAAAGAAAACTCATGTCAGTATACAATCATTGATTATTATTAATTTTTATACATTCAGGGAGTGCGATTAGCGTAACGGCTATCGAGTGGGAAATGAAATAATGATC
>OZ038489.1:43853820-43888820 GCA_964036315.1 Acanthosepion esculentum | reverse complement strand
CAGGCAGACGTTCTACTGTGGAAGATGGGGTCCTTGCATGAAGCAGTAGAACAGCCAAACACAAACACCCGTACATTGTCGTCATTCACAAAGCACATCAATCGACACCTCCATAAGTTCGGCCTGTCGAAAAGTACCTCATGAACTGACCTATGGCCAGGCTCAACGACGCGTGAACATTTGCAAACAAATACTGACAAATCCTTTCACGTCGAATTCTAACTGGGGATGAAAAATGGATTTATTTTAGTGTTCCTGATAATGGAGATCAGTGGCTTCGTTCCGGCCAGGCTTGAGAACCTGTTGTCAAACAAAGGCTGTTTGAACAGAAGATGTTGCTGTGGGAAATCTTGGCAAAATTTCGAGGCGTGTTGCATTTTGAGCTTTTCCCCAGATAGTCTTCCTGCGAACGTTGACTCTTGTATTCAACAACTGCAGAGAGTATAAGATATTATAATTTGAAAGCCCGCCACCCGGGATTGAATATTCGAAGACACACACTCCTACAGTATGACAATGACCCAGCACACACAGCCAATGTGACCAAGCACTAATTTGAGGACTTGAGTGGGGTAAAGTGCTGCCTCGATCTACCCACGTGGGTGGCTGACTAAGAAGGCGTGAAGCTAAACCTGCGAAATCTTGTTTGCATTAATTTCAACTTTTCTTATTAATAACTGTATTGTTTTTTTTTCTCCAGTTAAACTGACATCTGACTGTTCAAAGAAGACCGTTCATCCTGTAGGTCATCCTGTTTTTTGCCGAACCTCGTACTGCCCAGTCCTTGTATCATCGGATTGCCATCACATTCCCTGCGTGGACAGATATTGAAGGATGTGGATGAGATTGAAAACCGATGTAAGGAGTTTTCCTCTCAAAACCAGCCTAATGGGATAAGCGTGGAATTGGGCTTCGAATATAACGATGGCAGCAAACAATAGAATATGATAGGATATATTTTAACAAATAAACGCTTTTCGTATGTAATTTGCTTAAACTATTAAACTATTATTTAAAGCTTGAAATGTGAAAACGCACATATATATATATATATATATATATATATATATATATATATATATATATATATATTAATAAATACACATCTCTTGCTCGGTGTGTTGGATAACAAACAAAACTCGATTCGCACATCAAACGTATGTATATATGTATTTATTAATATATATTTCTTATCTCTGTCTATATATATATATATATATATATATATATATATATATATATATATATAGGTCCCTCCCTAAGAACCAAATAACACACACACACACACACACACACACACACACTTAACAGAGGCAGATCCCCTCTCCAGGGACCAATAAAAATGCCAAACTGACCAAGGGAATTCAAAGCAACATGAACAACAAATAACAACTTAAAAGAGACTGTTTGACCAACACAAGGAATGTTAAAAAAATTCATGTTTAAAAGGTAAAAAAATATAAAAAAACAAATGAAAACTACAGACAAAAGTTCATTTTCTCCATGAAGACATTCATTTCTGTAGTTCACTGCTACCAGCAAGCAGAAATATTTTTTCTCCTGATGATAGCCATGTTGGCCGAAACTAGTCGAGGAATCTAAATGAAATAATAATAATAAAACGAAAGAATCTACAACTCATTGTGTCTGAAGACTTTAATTTTTTTATTAATTTTGTTTAATAATTTTTATTGTTCAATATATATATATATATGTATATTAAGACATTTTTATATTTATACATTCTTTTGATAGATATAAATATTTAAGTAAATGCTCTGTTATAATAAACAGTATTATAGTATTAAATATTTGTATCTATAAAAAAGAATGTCTAAACATAAAAATATCTTAAAATAATTGTGGGACATTGTTCATTTCATAATATATATATATATATATATATATATATATATATATATATATATATATATATATATATATAACGTGTGAAAATATAAAAAAGTGTGAACGTTCATTTCATTTTCAATATATATTATCTAGATCTGCTGCTGGGAAAGTTGGTTCTCGGTGTCGTACTACACAATTCTTCTCGCCAGAATCTATCTTACATATTTATAAGTCTAACATTCATCCATGCTTTGAATATTGCACCCATGTTTGACCGCGATGGCCTGAAGATGGCATTCATGAAACTGACTATCGCTACTCCGTGTCGACTATTAATTAAAGTTTGAAATGAGAACACCCCCCCCCCACACACACACACACACACAGAAGACTTGTGTCAACTTTCATGAAACGTCTGAATCAGTTTTGGGCCACACGTTTGTTGACAGATCCAGTGCCTTGTGCATCATTAATTACTTTTGTCACTGCTCTTGCACTTAATCCTTTTTCCACCAAAGAGAACGTAAAGTGGCACTAATTGCAATTCTTTCATTACTCATTATCAAAGCTGTAAAATACATGATAAACAATAAATATTTATATGTGCACTATTGAGTATGTATTTATATATAAATACATATACAATTAAATCGGGCATTACACGCACGCACAAAGTCACACGAGCACGCTCACAGACATATATATATATTTAAATCGGGTATTAAACGTACACACACAAATACATACTCGCTCACGCACACACACACACACACACACACACACACACATATATATATATATATATATATATATATATGAACATTGAAGTCAAGACGCGACAGGCTGTTTCGTGCTAGACGCAATCGTCAAGCCACGATTGCGTCTATCATGAAACAGCCTGTCGCCACTCAGTGCTGATTTCAATGTTCACTTTTATATTTACACACGCTCTATCTCTGATATTGATCACTTTAAATGTAGCACACCTTAAGAGTATATTTCTTCATGTATATATATATATATATATATATATATATATATATATATTGGTATGAATGTATAAATCTCGCATTCAAATGTTTTTTTCTTAGTCTGTCATTTTGTCTCCAATCACCATTAGGCAAATTCTCAAAATCTCCATTGGCAATAACAAAGTAAGTAAATAATTAAATAAATAAAAATAAAATCGAATGTCACAAATATCGACAATAATTGAAAATGGCCTGTAACGATCCGTCTCTCTTTATATATATATGTGTGTGTGTGTGTGTGTGTGTGTGTGTGTGTGTGTGTGAGAGAGTGTTTGTGTGTGTGTCTGTCTGTCTGTTTGACTGTATATATGTATGTATGTATGTAATTTGGAACAATGAATGGCTGCTGATTACAGAAATCGTTAAAAGATTTACAAGAGTTATATATTTTTTTTTATGTCTGCTCTTGTCACAAGTGTTCCTGCCAAACAGTGGGCAATATGTTGGTGGCTCATCTCATAAAGAAGTTACTTCATTAGCTCATGAACAATTTTTTTCACTTCATTCTCACTCAGAATTTTTTTCTTTCACGTAAAATCATATTCAGTCGATGAATTCTTTTAACTATATGATACATGCGTCTACTTTTGTGCCAACACATTGCCCCAGGTGTTCTTCGACAATATTCCGCTCGTGTGTGTAATATCTTATTACTCAGATAATGCCCCCGACAAATATATATATATATATATATATATATATATATATATTTATAAATATATATATATATATATATATATATATATATATATATATATATATATATATATATATATATATATATATTCGTTTTTTCTGCTATGATTATGTCGTATTACGATTTGTATTTATTCCCAATGTATATATATTATATGCATGAACTGACGTCAAATAATATATATATATATATATATATATATATATGTATCTAGATATATATATTATCTAGATCTGCTGCTGGGAAAGTTGGTTCTCGGTGTCGTACTACACAACTGTTCTCGCCAGAATCTATCTTACATATTTAAAAGTCATCATGCTTTGAATATTGCAGCCACATCGGGTCTTGTGATTCTGCTATGCATTTAGAGATTCTTGATAAAATTCAAAGACTTATCTGCACTGTTATTGGTCCTGACCTGGCATCCCTGTTCCAGTTACCAACACCCCCTTGCCGGGGTAGCATAGCTTCCCCGTGACTTTTCTATTAATACATTCTTTGTAATTGTTCTGTGGTACCTCGACTATTTAATTGTATGCACAGTACTAGATTTACGGCAAAGTCCTATCGTTTTACACTTGTAATGTCTAGATGTAGCCGTAAATTCTATGCTAACAATTTCTTTGTTCGCACTTGTCGCTTGAGAATTCCACTTCCGGCTTCTTGCTTCCCAGTCAACTTTCACCTTAAATAATGTAAATGTAATGACAATTGTTCGTTTATTTATTCTCATATTCTACCGCGCCTTGCATTTTAGTGGTTTTATTGGTTTGTTTCGAGTGAAATGATATATATATATATATATATATATATATATATATATATATATATATATATACTAGCATATGGTCGTTCCCAGCGGGCGGTATCTTTGGAAAGTGCCTGAAATTCATACCACTGGTTGACCTAAGCCTTGTGTGCAAAATTGGGTAGACGGAACCCTTGGGGTCCGTCGCTAGCTGTACTAGCGCGAAGTCTCATGTCATCATGGCCGAGGGCTTGAGCGTGCTCGCCTTGTTCAAATTGTTGATCCCGCTAAATAACACGCTCTTTCCCAGAAACTGCAACTAAGGTCTGCTCAGCATATTTGCAGTATAAATCGCAGGTGGGCTCTGTGGGTGTTGAATAAACACAAATGCGCCTGAGCAATCGTCTGCAAAGGGGATTGGTTAACCGGTTAGCCAATAGCTAGTTGACGGGTATCCTCGAATATGAGTGGCCACCTATACATACATACATACATACATACATACATCCATACTAGCATATGATGGCAATCAAGGGGAAAATATCACTAGAACGGGGGGTGAGGAGGTTACAGGGAGTGAAAATGAAAGAGAATGGGGAGATGGAAAATGGGTTTGATTGAGGGAAGGGTAAAACAGGGACAGGATTCAAGAAGACAGAAGATGGCGTTCGACGTTGGATTTAATTTTCTGAAGACTGTAGTTATCAGGGGAGCAAGAAATCGGAAAGGATTTCCATGGGCGGGAAGTGAGAGAAAAATTGTTGGAGTAGAAATGTTTGTTTTATTTACCTATTTCATCAGTAAAACGGTGGGACTTAGATGCCAAATTAGTATCACTCTTAAATTCATGCAGGCAGGGCACCAAGTAAGAAATCTCGTCTGAGCAGTTACCATGAAAATATTTGTAGAACAGACAGAGGAAAGCCATGTCACGTCGGTGAGAATGTAACTGGAGACGAGATGCTTGATCAGAATCGACTGTAATGCTGACCATTCTCTGGATTTTGTTTAGAAACTTGAGATGCACAGTAGGAACACCAGACTAGATATGGCAACAGTATTCCTCACACGGACGAATGATAGATTTGTAACTGTGCAAGAGGAATTCTGACGAGAAAAAAATGGCACGACACTCACAATGAACCAAACTTCTTTGCAGCAGACGTAGCAATTGACTCGATACAGTCACCCTCACCCCACTTTATGTCAGTAGGGGCTAAGAAGAAAATGAAAGTAGTTTTGCTTTGAAGACGTTGAAATTTGCAAGTCATTTCTTGTCCCAGTTAACCACTGATTGGAAGTCCTTTTCTAGTGCAGTTGCCAGGTTTACTTTGTTGGATCTGTTGGATTTACTACTAAGGCAGGAATAGATGGTAGAGTCATCTGCATAAATGCCTAAATTGGAACTGATGACATCGGGGAGATCATTGATAAAGATCAGAAATAGCGTAGTTCCAAAGATAGAGGCCTAGGGGACACCCGCGTTAATATGAAATGATCTGGAAGCATGCCCGTCCAATACGACCTTCATTACTCGATTGGTTAGGATCGATCAAATTACACCAAATATAGCCATGTGATACCGTAACCCCAGAGCTTGCTTAGAAGGTCAGCATGCCAAACCCTGTCAAACGCCTTTGAAATATCTAGAGCCACAGCCCGAGTTTTGCCATTCCTATCTAAAGCTTGATAGATAACTTCAGTGATGGCCATTAACACGGCGGCAGTAGAGCTGGCGAAACGGAAGCCATATTGTTTTTTTTTTTTTTTTCCGAAAAGAGGTCGTGCGATGTACGATGTTTAACCAGTTCTGCATTGATTAGGGCTTGGAATACGTTGCTGAAAATGATAAGAGCCTAATAGGGAGATAATTTGAGGAGTCAGAGGGTCCTCCAGAGTTTTTAAAAACAGGAGCTGCGGATTAATTTTAGCCCCTGACACACCTTCCGACCAGAGAAATCGGATCACCGGTCTTTGTTTCTCGCTTGTGCACACTGCCAGCAGGGAAGACATGTTTACTCTGTAACAGCAGCAAAACACTGGCGCGATCAAGCCCGAACTTCGATCATGGGACCACAATATATAAGCACGCTTGGGCAGAAGACAGTGTGACAAACCTAAAGATAATAATCGTAATAATTTCTTATAAAGAAACACTCGGCATTAACTGACCGAGTAGCCATTATCTCTTTCGTTTGAAATCTATCAAATCATTTACGCTATTTACATTGCTGTCCTCATCTTTGTTGCAATATTCACGACGTTTCGGCCTTCTTCAGGTGAATATGGTAACAATGATGACGACAACAGTCCGACCAATGTAAATAGTGAAATAATTACAATAGTTCATTTCAGAAATATAAACAGATATTTATAAAATCGTTCTGTTATTTTTCATGTCGAAACTTTCATGGCCAAAGTGCAGATAATTTATGACTTAACCCTCGTATATAAAAATATATTGATAATCTCGAAATTTGACGTGTAGTTATTAACTAAAGGTTGATCTGAAATATGCCTTGTATAATATTTTACCGGTATGCTTCATAAAGAATTTCTGGATTAAGTATATTGACAAAAAAGGATTTATGTTGAAAATCACTATTCCGCTCATGCCGCTGTCCGAATTCTCCTGGGTTCACGAAGCAAGTATGGAACTCATTGCCGTTAGTCCTTCTGAGATACTATTCCCTGATACAGTTGCGTATTAGTGCCTAATAGTTTTCTCGCTGTCTTGCATTTGCTTTCAGTTCATTTAATTAGTGGTTACCTGAGAAATTTTATCTATATTTCTGAGATGAGGTATTGTAATTATTTACACTATTTACATTGTTCGGACAGTTGTCCATATTTTTGTTGCCATATTCACGATGTTTTGGACGTGGTACACTCCGGCCTTCTTCAGGATCTATCTATATTTCTGAGATGAGGTATTGTAATTATTTACACTATTTACATTGTTCGGACAGTTGTCCATATTTTTGTTGCCATATTCACGACGTTTAGACCGTTGTACACTCCGGCCTTCTTCAGGATCTATCTATATTTCTGAGATCAGGTATTGTAATTATTTACACTATTTACATTGTTCGGACCGTCGTCCTCATCTTCGTTACCATATTCACGACATTTTTATCCGTTATACGCTCCGACTTTCTTCAGATGATTGGAATTTCGATCTGCACCTTTTATTTCGTCTGCCGGGGTAAATTGTTCTAGTTCCACGGACCTTACCTCCACCGGATGTCTCAGTTATCTCCCTTTTAATTCAATTCTAGAATTTTTTTCCACTTCTGTTGTGAACAACTCTTTGGGTCAGATCATTGGATTCAACCAACGCTTGTATTCACATGTGTATGATTTTTTGGGAATTATAAACTTAATGTTTCAGTAATCATTTTTAAAGTGCTCATATTACAATTTTGTTGTTATTATTGTTTTTCTCTACACTTTGTATTACAGGTTCCCATATTGTATTCATTTCTATACTTGGTCGGCTCAGGAGATTTTTGTGACCTAGCGCTGATTCCTTAAGTTTTTGTATTTTCCAGTTATGTTCTCTGTCTATTATTTAAACCATGGTGTTCCTGCAGCCTTATCTTAAGGGGGCGGCCCGTTTCTCCTTTATATTTCTTACCACAGCTGCATGGGATGGCATACACTCAGTTCTTAATCATGTTCTCATCTAAGAGAGATCTTACTCGGAGGAGGTGTCTGCGAAGTATTGAACCTCCTTTGAAGTCCATCCTGAAGTTATATTAACCACAGATCTTTTGTATTTTCCGATAATCCTTTCACAAAAGGTAGGCAGACCGATGCCGTTTTCCGAAGAAGGCCAGAGCGTACAACTGCCGAATCATCGTGAATATAGCAACGAAGATGTGGACAAAGGTCCAAACAATGTAAATAGTCTAAATGAGAAATTTTAGTTTAATTTAAGTTTGGCATTCCCAACTGGTTGTACATTGCAAATAATCCTCAATTCATATTTTGTTAATTCTAAGAAAAGATACACAACAGCGACACCAAATACACGACGTAAAGTTTTATTTTGGTAAAACTGATATTTTTTTCATTTATCGGTAAATCGTAATAATTTCTGAGAAAGAAACACTCAGCATTAACTAACTGATCGAGTAGCCATTATCTCTTTCGGTTGAATTCTATCAAATCATTTACGCTATTTACATTGTTCGGATTGTTGTCCTCATCTTTGTTGCCATATTCATGTCGTTTCGGCCGTTGTACGTTCCGGACTTCTTCAGGTGAATATGTCAACAATGATGAAGACAACAGTCCGAACAATGTAAATAGTGTAAATAATTACAATACTTCATTTCCAAAAATATAGACAGATATCTATAAAATTATTCTGTTATTTTTCAGGAAAATAGGTTGCTCACGTCTAGTAACTTTTTTGATCGGGTCCTCCTACCTAAACTTTTCTTTAAAGTAGTGTGAAACTTCAACAGCTTCACTATATCATTATTTTCTTTTCGAGTTACATATGCTATCCATTTTAGTTGTTGCTGCTGTTGAAAGTCCTCAAGTAGCGTGGCTACTGTTCTTTTGTACAGTTCTTTTTTGTGATTCTGTAGCGCCAGCGCTATGTTCAATTTCCTTATCTCCTATACTAAATTTATTATAACTGACTCACACACCGAGGTATTTGAAGTGTTTGGTATTTACTAATTCCACATTCTGAATTTTTATGATGGATTCAAGGTAGGTGCCATCGCCGCTTTCATTCCAATTCCAGCTCATAGTTTCTGCCACGGAAAGGTTTATCTTCAGTCCTAATTCTTGAAACACTAGGTAGATTGTTTGTTCAACATCATTCTTCTCCCAACTATGTACACCTATGTCATCAGCATATAACCACCGGTTTTTGTTTAGAAACAATTTGCGGTGTTGGCGGGAAACTACTAGCTTATTCTATGTTCAGTATATCATAGAAAGATAGATTACCACAGCGTCAAATATCGGTGGATAAATTCTTTTCTTATTTCGCTTTCAGTTCTTTTAATTAGTGGTTACCTGAGAAATTTTATCTATATTTCTGAGATGAGGTATTGTAATTATTTACACTATTTACATCGTTCGGACAGTTGTCCATATTTCTGTTGCCATATTCACGATGTTTTGGCCGTTGTACACTCCGGCCTTCTTCAGGATCTATCTATATTTCTGAGATAAGGTAATTAATTATTTACTATTATGTTTATGATTTTTTGGGACTTATAAACTTAATGTTTCAGTAATCATTTTTTACAGCGCTCATATTACAATTTTGTTGTTGTTATTGTTTTTCTCTACACTTTGCATTACAGGTTCCCATATTGTATTCATTTCTATGCTTGATATTAATTAATTTTTCCGACATTCTGTAACCTTCAGAAATCATTCAGTCAGTGATTTTGCTAATCTTTCTCGTGTTTGCATTACAAACAGCCGTTTTATTGATTTCCGGAGATTTTTATTTGCTTGCATAGTTTGCTTTACACTCTTATTCACACCTCTTTTAATGGATGTTTAAGGAGGAGGTCATTCCATCAATTTGGCGTCTTTGAAACCTTTTTTTTTCCGGAAGTTAGGCAATAGCAAGCTTTGAAAAATATTAAAGAGCATACAATACGAGTACGAACCCCAACCTCTATTCGACCTCATTTCCTGATGTCTTCTAAGTCGTTCGGTTGAAGGTGTTTATTAATGAACCTAAGCTGTAAACAGTTATTTGATTCATCCAAAGTGGCTATATATTGATTCATTGCTAAAAATTGCAGTTGGGAAATCAGTTTGTGTTTATTTCTTCGTTCGAATTACGCGTTTCTCTCTTTACAATTGTAGTTTTCATGTGTTTAGCTCATGTTCATAATATTCTCTACTTTTTTCTCTGTTTATATTCGCAAAACCCGCATTTTCTTTTAAATATTATCTTGTTGGTCAATCCAATGTTTTTGTCTATTGCGCTTTTAATTTATAATATTTGGATAATATTCAATGGCGGCACTCTCGAGGATTTTCCTTATGAGCTCGTTATTTTCTTTCTTTATGAGTGTGCCATTTTTAAAATCAAAATTGTGGTTGAATTTATTTCTATGTATGACTAGGACATTAGTTAAGTTGTTTTTTGTGAGGTCTCTTTTGTGCTCATAAATGCGTTTTTTAAACTTCTACTTGCTTCTTCAATATATTGGGAGGAACAGTTTTGGCAATTTATTTTATAAATGGCTGCTTCAGAAATATTATTGCTATTAGTGTTTGAGGATTTGAGTGTATCCATAATGGTTTTGGAATTGTTTGTGACTATTTTAAGATTAGTTACATGGGATAGGTTGTTCTGGATAGTGGACGTGACAGAGTTGGTCTGTAGTATTATGTATCTGTTTTCATGTAATTTATTATTGCGGATTATGTTATTATTTTTGTTTCGGTTGTATATTTTGTATGCCTTTCTTCTTGCGTTGTGGATGAAATGATATGGGTATTGTAGGTTTTTGAATGTGTTTTCTATGTATGTTTCTTCTTTAGGTAAATATTGGGGACTGCAGATTCTTAATACTCTCAGATAGAAACCAATAATAATACCAGATTTAATTTTAGAAGAGTTGTTTGAGTAGAAACTGATCAGATCATTTTTGTTTGTAGCCTTTCTGTAAACGTCAAAATTGAGTTCGTTATTATTTCTATGTAATATGAGGTCTAGGAACGGAAGAGTGTAGTTGGTTTCAGTTTCAAAAGTAAAGTCTATTGTAGGTTCAACGTTGTTAAGTTTCGAGAGAAGATCCGTTAAATTAGTGTTTTGTGGATATATTAATAATGAGTCGTATATATAGCTGAAATAGGAAGAGTTTGTAGGGAATTGTTAAAATTCTAAAAATAGACAAGCAAGAACGTCACTGAGAGGAGATACCATCGGTAAACAAACATTACATACAAAAATTTGGTTTACCAATGAGATCTCCTCTCAGTGGCGTTCTTGCTTGTCTATTTTTAGAATTTTAACAATTCCACCTGAACTAAGTGCCTTAATGACAATTTTGATGTCCCTATAGGTGCATATGATTCAGCCCAGGTTGCTTATTTAGTATATATTTATATTTTAGATACACTTTGTAGAATTGTAGATCCCAAACAGATAGGCCTATAGAGAGTTGATGTACTAATTTTCATCCGCAATAGTAATGGTCCCCTAACCGCGAAGATCCAAAAGAAAATCATTAGGCATTTAAATTATTTGGGTTTAGGGCTGTAGAAAAAATTAGGAACAGAATCAATAATGGTGAGCAGAAAGAGAAGATAGTAATTAGTAAATAGCGGTCGACATTGCACTTAAATTGTTGCAGATTAAAGTTGTCTGGAAAGCATGGAGCTGGAAGGGAGTTCCACAAGTGAGAAGTGCGAGAGAAGAAACTGTTAGCATAGAATTTACGGCTACATCTAGCCAGCTTAATTGTAAACTGGTGAGACCTCGTCGCCAATCTAATACTGTGCTTAAATTAAAAAAATCTAGGTATCATAGCGAAAAGCTCATCCGGTGAATTATCCTGAAAATATTTATAGAAAAGTCACAGAGAGACAGGCTGACGGCGGTGGGAACGTAACTAAACCGCCAGATCAGGATCTATAATATTGCAGATTCTTCTTTGGATCTTATCAATCATCTCAAGGTCAATAGCAGGAGCACCGGACAATATGTGGTAATGATATTCTAAGCATGAACGAATGGCAGAGTTATAGATATTTAAGATAGACACTGGAGAGAAAAAACGTCTCGCCCTGCAGTGAACCAACTTTCTTAGCGGTTGACCTAACAATGGATTCAATATAGTATTTCCGCTTCATATCAGCACAGAAGGTTAGCCCGAGAAGGCGCAACAGGTCACTTTCCTGGAGGATAGCATCAGCCATGCTGATGGGAGGCAGCAAGGGGTCTCTCAGAAAGGATCTATACGAGTGGCCGTTTAGAAGAAATCTCATTTCACGATTTGACAGGAATGACTGGATCAGTTCAAAAAGTGGCCGGAGACACCGTAACTTTTCAGCTCATATATATATATATATATATATATATATGAAAATTTCTCAGAGTTAACCTGTAGATAAGACAATTTAAAAAAATATAAATGACAATAGAAAAACTTGCATGAAGGAAAGACTGCTGCCGAATTACGCTCTCTCTCTCCCTCTCTCTCTCTCTCTCTCTCTCTCTATATATATATATATATATATATGACAACAGGAAAACACTATTAATTGGTGACGCGTTTCGTCCAATGTGGACTATCTCAAAGCAAAAAACGAAATGAATTTAATTTTGTTTTTATTAATTTCCTTGTTTAATTAGATTCATTTCGTTTTTTGCTTTGAGATAGTCCACATTGGACGAAACGCGTCAGCAATTAATAGTGTTTTCCTGTTGTCATTTATATATATATATATATATATATATATATATATATATATATATATATATATATATATATATAGAGAGAGAGAGAGAGAGAGAGAGAGAGAGTGGGTGTGTAATTCGGCAGCAGTCTTTCCTTCATGCAAGTTGCATTGAAGACGACTGACAAGCCACTGCGATTAAGCTTTTTATTAATTTTTTCTTATATTCGTACAAATAATTCAGTTTCTAGACTCCTCCTCCTCCTCCTCCTTCTTCTTCTTCTTCTTCTTCTTCTTCTTCTTATATGTGTGCCGTCTCTTTTCAGGACGTAGGTGATCCTAGCTCTCAAAATCTTATGTCTTTTGTAGCTCTTAATAAATTTTGTCTTTTTGTTATTTCTACTAAACCTTGTTCCGCCATCCATTTATTCAAGCTCACTGAGTAGATTGTGCGTGGTTTTCTTCTGTCCTATGAGTATCAGATTTTCCAAGCCTTCTTTCCTCATGATGTGCCCCAGAAATGTCAATTGTCTCTTCCTGATGTTAAGTATATGTTTCCTTTTTGTTGCCTTTTTCTCTAAAACCTTGTCGTTGCTCACATGTTGGGTCTATGATATTCTCAGCATCCTTCTGTAGAATCAAATCCTGCTGTTTCAATTGTCCTCTTCATCCGTGAAGAAATTGACCAGACAAAGGACAGACAGGAGGACTTATGTAACTGTTCAGTATTCTTTTCTTTTTTTAACGAACATTTTCTGTTTCTTAATACTTTGCTTATCTTTTGGAAAGCTTCTTTCATTATCCCAATGGGACTTAGGATAGACTGTATGAGAAATATCCAAATGACCTGTGGATACCAGCACTTTCAGCTAATATATTAGCCATCAGTAAGCTTATTTTCCTTAAAATGAATATTTTTTAATATACAGGGTGTCCATAAAATTCGTGAGCACTTTTAAAAAATTTATAACTTTATTTGTATTTGCGATAGAAATAATTTGTAAAAAGAAGTAAATCTATATTTTTTAAGATTTTATTGAAATTTTATTTAAGTTTCCACATGTCCTCCATCATTAGCAATACAAAGGGTAATACGAATTTGCAGTTCACGGAAAACATTTGCCAACTGATTTACAGTAATGACTGAAATCACATTAGTTATTTTAGCTATACTTAAAACTAGGTACATTAAACTTTATAACATTTTTTACAGATTATTTCTATCGCAAATACAAATAAAGTTATAATTTTTTTTAAAGTGCACACGAACTTTATGGACATCCTGTATATATAGTTTTACAACGTATGCAGTTCAAAAGTCCTCATTACTATTTAGAGTCAAATAAACGTAAAATATATTTAAAATGAACAATACTGAAGTTTTACACTTTTAGTGATGGATCTTTTTACAATTTTTAAAATTGGCTCTAGCAAATTACGTGTTTAAATATGAAAAACTAAATTTTTTTATTGTCCCGAATGTGAACTTCATCTGGGTTGCAGGCAAATATTTTTTGAGTGCATACATCCCAACATCATATCGGATCTTTAATTCGGTAACAAACTGAGGTTTGGGAACATATGAAAATTGCCAACTATTTTCCTCTTTCCTATTTGAAAGTTGTAGATGGGGGTTCATCTTTCAAAACTTAATGATACATTCCATGTTGTGTATTATGCTGTAACGAATTTTTACCGTGTTCTTGTTGAGAATTTCATAGAATACGTGGGTATTATCTCTCTCTCTCTCTCTCTTTCTCTCCCTATATATATATATATATATATATATATATATATATATATATATTTATATATATATATACATACATACATACATATATATATATATACATATATATATATATATATATATATATATATATATATATATATATATATATATATATATATATATAAACCTAATCACCCATAAATAAATACCTAATCACACCCAAATAAAATACAGATAAAAAAAGGTCGAACACATAACCACGACGTAAAAAACCTAAGCGGACATACACATCAACACAATAAAATTATTCTATAAAATGAACCAATTCCAGTAAAGCAATTAAGTAAAATACGGTCATAAAGAGGTCACCATAATACAAAGCAAACACCAAGAAACCCCATACCACTTAAGTAATAAAAACACCCATTAAGTGAAAAACCATGAAGATAAAAAGATATCAAATCACACCAAACCACATATAAATACGGCAAAATTGAGAAATAACAGCAGAGAAGACAGAAAGCCCTGAAGAGTAAACACATTATCTTGATGTACTCACGAAACTACGTAGTAGGTATGACTAAACCAAAGTCAGTCAGCTAAGTGATAAACTTCTCCAAATTAATTCTAAGTTCTTATATATATATATATATATATATATATATATATATAGAGAGAGAGAGAGAGAGAGAGAGAGAGAGATATCAGTGTGTGTATTTAATCAGGAATTTTCATTGATACACGTTCTATTAGAAAGCCGTAGACAAGAATTCTTTACAAATTATTTTTTGTCAATCGTTATTTTTTGAGACTGAACGCCAAAATGTCAATATTCAATATGCAGACGTTCCATATGTTTCTGACTGAGCCATTTTGAACATTCTTCTCGCCATTTTCATAATATTGATTTAAAAAAATAAATGAAAAGTAAAACTAAATAAAAACCATAATCACATCTCCTCACTGTTATATATAACTTTTACATATTATTTGTCGTTAAAAAGGTAGAATAACTGTTTTTTTTATTATTGAAAATGTAAAATTAGTGTGGAGATATACCTTCAGAAAATTAAAAACCGCTTCTTACAATGCCATACGTATCAACAACACAAATAACTCAGTTCTATTTTGAGGAGACATACTCGTTTTTTTAATCATTTCACCTTAAGCAAGACAATATAGCCGCTAAGACGCAAAGGGCCACTGGGAGTGAAAGAGAATGAGAAGACATTAGTGATGAGAAAAGAGAATAAAAGAACAGGATTCATGAAAACAGAAGATGGCGATTGGCGTTGCGTTTAAAACTTTTGAAGATTGTATGTGGCAGGGAAGAAAAGTGCCTGAAGATTTTTCCGCAGGTAGGAGTTCGAGAAAAAATATTAGAAAAATAACTGACGGTTACATCTAGCTATTTCAACATTAAAATGTTGAGACCTAGTTGTCAATTTAGCAGTAAGCTTAAATTCATGCAATCGAAGCACTAAAGAGGAAAGCTCATCAGAACAATTGCCATGAAAATACTTGTAGAAGAGACATATCAGGTCCAGATGCCAGGTCAGTACAGATAACATTACTGACCTCCCTTTTGATTTTGTCAAGAATCTCGATATATATATATATATATATATATATATATATATATATATATATATAAAGAAACAATTTATACAAAGAATTAATTAGTAATGTTAATGTGATTGATGGCGAAATCACTTCGCTAAGAAGGCTTAATTAGAAATTAACGTACTATCAATTCCTTGAATAATACGATCCTTATATTCGAGTTGTTGTCGGATGGAAGATGGATGGATTTCGCCATTAATGACATGAACATTGCTATTTAATTCTTAATATAAACTGTTTCTTTATGATATAAAATATAAACTGCACACTCTATATATATATATATATATATATATATATATATATATATATATATATATATATATATATATATATATATATATGAAGAAATATATTTTTAAGGTATGCTATATTTATGGGATAAAATGCTCAGTATCAGATATAGCGCGTATGTAAATATAAAAGTGAACATTGAAGTCAACACTCAGAGGCGACAGACAGTTTCGTGTTAAACAATCAACAGGCAATCATTAGGTGCCCTGATGATAGCGTTTAGCATGAAACAGTCTGTCACCTCTGAGCTCTGACGTCAATGTTAGCAGCTTGAAAGTTAGCAGCTTGAAAATTCTCCATCATCAATCCTCAAAACCAAATTCTCAGGAAACTGATCCATATGTGAGAATAAATAATGCAAGACTTCAACAACCATGGACTCTCCCTCTGAGCAAAACTATAGATAGTAATGATACAGTATGGTAATCCGTATGGAATTTCCAGGAGGATATAGATCCAGGGAGAGCTCTATGTCAAAAGAAAGAGCAAAATTATTATTAATTAAAGAATATCAAACACTTAACATCACATAGGTAATAATTTTTATTTCATGAAATCTTAAAAAAAAAACAAGTAAGTGAAGCAGCCACTGTCCTTGTCCAGTCCTTTGGTGAACTGTTTGATCAAGTAGAACTTGGTGTGCAGTGGTGGGAAAAGTATCTTGTCTCTCTTCACCAGAGGCTTATTGATAAAGTTCGTTGCTCTACAAGGCATCAGTTCCTCCCGAACAGGCCAGTTCTTTTGCGTGTAATGTTGAGCCGTGTTCTTACTATCTCACATGCACAGAAAACATGGATACTTGGTGAACCTTGACTGTTATACCAACAAAAACGTTCACCATCTTCAGGTCAACGCGAATAAACCACTCATGCTGATCATAATGTATTTTCTCCAGAACATACTTCACTGCTTCATATATCTCTTTCAGTGTAGTTGGGTGAGCGAGGAGTACAAAGGCAAACTGGTTGCCATTGTGCAGCTAAACACTTTTCAGTGATCGTTTGCCGCTGTCTCTAATCTTTGGGTTCGTACTGTGGCAGAAGCTGCGCAATATCTTTACAGTACACCAAGTTCTTCTCTTCAGAGAAAAAAACGGAGGTAATCTTCATGCCTGTTCTGGTAGAAGGTGATGTGAGCAATGTCAGAGAGAAGTTTGTTCCTTCAATCTAGATGCCAACAGTTTGGCAGAGGACTTTGAGAAGCTGAGATTGTGAATGAGATCATTTAGTTCCTTTTGGGAAAAAGAATGTGGAGTATCATTGTCAAAAACCAATTCTTTTCCTTTTTCTTCTTCTTCTTGAACACTTGAGAAATCCTGGAAAAGCCTGGCACAAGTAAATGAAGCAGCCACTATCCTTGTCCAGAGCTTTGGTGAACTGCTTGATCAAGTTGAGTTTGATGTGCAGCGGGTGGAAAGTATCCCGTCCCTGTTCACTAGAGGCTTACTGATGACCCTTGTTGCTCTACAAGGCATCAGTTCCTCCCCAATAGACTAGTTCTTTTTCGTGTAATGTTGTCCCTACTATCCCACATGCACAGAAAACATGGATACTTGGTGAACCTTGACTGTTATACCAACAAAAACGTTCACCATCTTCAGGTCAACGCGAATAAATCACTCCTGCTGATCATAATGTATTTTCTCCAGAACATACTTCGCTGCTTCATATTTCTCCTTCAGTGTAGTTGGATGAGCGAGGAATACAGAGGCAAACTGGTTACCATTCTGCAGCAGAACACGTTTCAATGATCACTTGCTGCTGTCAATGAACAGTCTCCAATCTTTGGGTTCATACTGTAGCACTCCAATTTTCTGCATAAGCTGCGCGATATCTGTACAGTACACCAAGTCATTCTCTTCGGAGAAAAGAAAAACGGAGAATGTGATGTGAGCACTTGTCAGAGACGACTTTTTTTACCGTCAATCTGGATGCCAGTAGTTCGGCAGAGGATTTTGATAAGCTGAGATCGTGAACCAAATGATTTAGTTCCCTTTGGAAAAAAAAAGATGTCGAGCATCATCGTCAATAATCACTTCTTCATTTTTTTTTAACACTGGAGAAATCTTTCTCACTAGTGTCAGGATGTTCTCGAAATACATGTATTGGAATTTCATCACAATGAGCTACAGGACGACGTGCTGATTGAAAATCGGGAAATACTTGAGGCTTCCCCGGTTCTTTCTGTTGATCCCAGTCGCATCAATAGCACAGAAGTAGCAGTCAGTGCTAGGGTTTGTTGGCTCCCTCCAAGCCATAGGAATTCCAAACTTCAGATAACTCTTCTTGTCCTTGCCTTGACGCAGATACTCGGGACGTGTCTTACCTACCATGTGTGGAGCCCAAGGTTTAACCTGGTCACCAAGTTTAATACCAAAATAAAGGAAGTAAGTACGCTGTATGAAACTTGTGACTGGATGCCTGTTAGAAGTAATAGCTTTTTTTGACAAGATCTTCTGGTCGAAGCCTTTTCATTCACCGGTAAAATAATAATACCAATCAGAGATAAATTACTGCATTTATCTTTTCAGATTTCGTTTATTTCAAGAAAAGAAAATTGCATCATATAAAGTAAATATACCTGTACATTTTGTAGGAGTCCTTCTACACAGGTTTTAGTTAAACGCTAAAAAGCGGAGTGTCGGGATTCGATCTTGGATAATCTGATACTTACAGGGTGATTAGACGGGAAAAGAGACAAGGGAAAGCAACGCGTAACATACCTAGCGGGCTTAAGCAAGTGGATAACAGAACAGGGTCTGGTAGAAGTAGCACGGGGACAAAACTTGTTGAGAGCTACTAGGGATAGGACGAAGTGGAGAGCCATGATCGCTTACGCCCCGAAGGGACAGGACACATAAAAGAAGAAGAATATTAAATGTTGTGACCGCTCGTAATTTGGTCTTTTAAAACAATCCCAGGACATTCATTCAAAGAATAAAATCGTGTATAAAAATACAACATAATATTACATCATGATACTATTTGTCGTTGCCGCGGTAAAACATAAGAAGGTTTTGGTAAAACATATGACAGTTATCTTATGGATAGAAGGATCGATATACTGAGAGACTTTGGAACAAAGATGGTTAATATATAAAATCCGTGGGAAAAGATTGACGATTTAATTCGCATATAGATTGGATTTGGTGTGTCGAGTGGACTTAGACTTAGAGGGAAATGATGATTGACATGTGTTCTACACAGCTGAAAATGCAAGCTGTAAAGCGAAAACTTCATTTTCGTAATCAACGTATTTGAAGTTGATTTCTTCAAGTTGAAAGTTGAGTTGAAATACCAGGAGAGGGTGGATAAGCCACCCACGATCACTGAGAAGATTTAGTGAGAGGTAATAATAAGAGAGAGTGGAAGAAGGAAATTCCCCAGAATTATGAATTAAGCTGACAACAAAGGGGATTTACCGAAATCCCCTTAAGTGGAATGCCCCGGGCCAGTCTGAACAAATGTCAATAAATACGAATGCGCGAAGCGAATTAGTCAGACGGAGACGGAGACAGGAGAGAGAGACGGCAGAGAGTTCGTCCCAGCCGCGGGTTGTGATACACCCCACGTGATTGCCTGCCGAAGAACCCCCCCCCCCCCAACTTCAGTCTTGTGACGAACTTTACCAAAACAGCAACCCAAACTTTGTCAAAGTCAACAACAATATCACTTCCAATTAGATGCGGGTTGGGCTGATAATTAATTGCATGCGAACTCTGATATAAACCAATTATTGTACGAAGGACTGATATAAAAACAGTATTTACTTTTGTTGAATTTATTCGAGTGTTATTTTTGCTTGTACGCCTTCGCCCTGCTTGGACCGGCCCGACAAGAAGATACCTGAGACGATTCGATCTTGGCCTCCCGATGATAAAACATAAATCAGAGCAAGTCTGAGATCGAAGCTATCTTCATCGATCAGCCGCGGTGTTGGAAGTTTTGGACGACCGGGGAGGCTGTTGTACGATTACAACATGCTTTATATAACAAGAAATCAAGCTGAAATATACAGTTGTTTGAAATATATTGAATGAGTAATGTTTTTTCTGGTTGTTAAAAAAGTTCTTCTGTATAGTACAAATTGTATTGCGTACGTATGTGAGAAAGGTGAAATGACGTTACTAGTGTGTTTGTATGAAATAGTAGGTGTATGCGTACGTAGTAGCAATGGATATAAAAGCGATGGATAGAATTAAGATCTTACCGTAGACGACGGCGTCGGTGTCTGAAGAGGGTCCCTTTGAGGTTTTGTCCGTGCTGCTGAAACATTTCTTGATAGGGTGTGTGGAAGCAAATGAGGTCGTGAATATCAGCAGTTAGATTGACATGGCTCTTAGTGAAATCTGAGAGACTCTGACATTGAGGTAATTGTGATTTTTATGCTGTTATCCCTGAGAAATTGGCTCCGGAATTTGAATTATTTCTAATTTGCCCTAAAAAGTCACGTGGTATGCTTGCTACTACGTCCGCGCGATATTTTATCGATATACCCATATTATAATAACTAATAAAACAACTATCTGATTCGTATTCTATGGTTTTCTATGGTACTGTTTAATAAGCGTGTTTTGTGATGTAAGCACTTTATTGCGTGTTATTTGTTTATAAATATTTTGGAGGCGCCTTTTACTATTTATTTAGTTATTTTTGGATGAAAACATTTCTTATGGGTTAAAATTAATACCGTAAAAAAAAGAACTTCCTAAAATTCGAAATATGTATCGGTTTTAAATCACCTACAAGGGTTGGTAAGACGTAAAAATATAATTCACCAATCAGCAATCCCCTGAATTTGCGGGATAGGCTCTCGAGAGGAGGCTTTCATGATTACTACAATCTTATCCTCTTCGTGCATCCAATCAACCGTTATATACTTTTAACAGCCTCATTCATTAACACTCTACCTTAAGTGGCTCTTAGGCATTGTATTTGACGACCAACAATACAAAAACGGCAGTAGCACTAATTCCTGTATTTAGACATGTTTGTATTGTTCCGTAGATACTTTTATAGAAATATGTATGGATTAATTAATTGATTCACTTTTTACGGTTCATCAACCTCCTGCAGGTTATTTAAAGCCAGAAAATATTTTTTGTTAGAATGTGTTTTTGGGGATAATCATGATTGACTGATAAAAGTTTTATGAATTCACCCATAGCTGGGGGGAATGGGAAGATGAGTTGGATCCATACCTTTTGCAAGGGTATTTGCGCGTAATTGAATATAAAGAATCCGACTGAAATTGGAACTCGGCTCTACGATTTCCAATTGGGAGCTGTTGTCCATTACACCATCTGCACATCCAAGATTACAGTACCTGGTATTTCCAAGTGGTCATCCATCTAGGCACTGACCAGGCGTACGAGAACCGGTGTTTCAACACGCAATTTGTCCGTAAGTCTATAGTGATTTTCCAAGCGGAGCTTAGATATGGTACAGGGCCTAATGTAGGGGTCACCCAGTGAGGATCGAAGTCACTACTCAGTCGTAATTGTTCTAGCGAGACAAGCTTGCTAACAATTACACCGCCACGAGCTGCCAAAAGATTTTCTAAGCGTAGCTTAGATATGGCACAAGGCCGAAAATGTGGGGTACTCAGTGAGGATCGAACTCACTATTCAGCCGTAATAGATCTAGCGCGACAAGCTTGCTAACCCTTACACCACGTCGAGGTGTCAAAATGATTTTCTAAGCGTAGCTTAGAGGTGGCACAAGGCCGAAAGTAGGGGGCTCCTAGTGAGGATCGAAATCATTTTTCAGTAGTAACTGATCTAGTAAGACAAGCTTGCTAACCATTACACCACGCCGAGGTGCCCTGGCCGTAAGTCTATATATGTATATTTTCCGAAAGAATAATGTCTTCAAGGATGAAGAGAAAACATTAGGCAACAGATGTGTAGTTCTCCAGAAAAAAATCTTTTGAATACAAGAATACATGTGAGTAACGAGTTTGCTTTATGGAAAATGGGACCAAAAATGATACTTGAATCAGATAAAGACTGTTTAAATACATTAAATTCCAATTGCCGCTTCATTGATGGAGATTGATTCGTTTATATGGCTTATATTGCAGGTACTCTTAGATTGTAAGAATTTGTGGGGGGGGGGGGAGATAATAATGATTTAGAGATACAAGTCTTACTAATTAACCCATAGCTGGAGGAAGAAGAGGTGGATACCAATGGTAAGTGATTATGAAGTAACCAATTGGAATTGGAAATCGGCTCTCCAGTTAAAACATCTTGGATTAAAATATTCACACACACACACACACACACACACACACAAACACAAACGCATATATATATATATATATATATATATATATATATATTTTTTAGAATTGGACATAGTCCGACAATATAAAACAGAGCATTTGCTTAAATACTTGTATCTATAAAAAGAACGTTAAACATAATATAAATGTCTTTAAATATATATATATATATATATATATATATATATATATATATATATATATATATATATAGACTTATAAATATATGTAAATCGGATATCGGACATATATATATACATATATATATCGGATATATATATCGGATATATATATCGGATATATATATATATATATATATATATATATATATATATATATATATATCGGATATATATATATATATATATATATATATATATGAAGAAATATAGTCTTAAAATATGCTATAATTATGGGATAAAGTGCTCAATTTCATATATATATATATATATATATATATATATATATATATATATATATATATATATATCGGATATATATATCGGATATATATCGGATATATATATCGGATATATACATATATATATATATCGGATATATAAATATATTAATATATATATAAATATATATATATATATAAATATATATATACATTTTGTTCTATATATATATATATATATATTTTAGAATTGGACATTGTCCGACAATTTATTTAAAGACATTTATGATATGTTTAACGTTCTTTTTATAGATACAAGTATTTAAGCAAATGCTCTGTTTTATAATAAACAGTATTAAATAACATTTACCGGCCTGAATGTCCGAGAAATTTTCATAGAGCGAAAATTTTCTATGAAAATTTCTCGGACATTCAGGCCGGTAAATGTTATTTAATACTGTTTATTATAAAACAGAGCATTTGCTTAAATACTTGTATCTATAAAAAGAACGTTAAACATAATATAAATGTCTTTAAATAAATAAATAAATATATATATATATATATATATATATATATATATATATATATATATATATATATATAGGAGGAGAATGCTTGGGTAAAAAAAACTGCAGAGACTTGCTTGAGAAATTTCATCTTAACATCAAGAAACTGATCAGAGAACTAAAAAGGATTATGATAAAAATAGACATAATATGTTTATATTTTTTCAATGAAACATGTTTGAAGGAAGATCTACAGCCTAAATATACATATATACATATACCTATATATATATATATATATATATATATATATATATATATATATATATATATATATATATATATATATAAAGATATGTGTGTGTGTGTGTGTGTTTATGCCCTTATACACATTTAGTATATTCGCTACGAGAAGTACAATAAAGCAGTCGGTATAGATTTAAATTGGCTCCCGAATGCCGGAAATGATCAGCTCGCCTTATTTTACTAAACATGGACATGATTCTGTCGTTACACACTGCCATCTTTCTAATCTGATTCTGGAGAAGATTTAATTGTCTGAAGAATCCGCAGAATTTTACGATAACAGCCCTGGAATTATTTCTGAGAGTCCGATCTATAATAACAAACTGGCGAGCGCCATTTAGGAATATAAGAAGTTAATATGAGACGCTGACTATGGAACTCCTCCTGACTTCAAATTATGAACGAAATGTTTTTATATTAATACAGCTTTATTGTATCAGACTATCCCGTAAATAATGCCTGAAATCTGATAGCCGTAGATTGAATGATAGTTTCGCTGTTTTCAAATGTAAAATCAAGCATGTACAAACCTTTAAATATGTCGGAAGTGTTTTAACGGTGTAAGGAAAATGCGATACCGTAATATGAAGGTGCACTGGAATAGCGAAAGATGCCTTCCAAAAGTTAAGCAAAGTATGAAGAAACAGGACCATTTCGGTAGAAACAGAGAAAAAAAGTGCTGAACTGTAACGGAATATCAGTCCTCCCATATGGCAGTGAATGCTGAATAGAAAAAGGGATAATTATACTTAGAATAAAAAAAGAAATATTTGATATTTCTACGACATACACTAAGGAAAGGTTTGGAGCATAATCACCCTAACTGATTTTAATAATTTGTTGGTAGAAGACAGAGCTACAATATGCAGGAAGTTGGGGAGTGTCATGAATAAAAGAAGAAGGAGAAAAAGAAGAAGGATACAATGCAGTTTTAAACAATTCCATCATTATAGATAAACTTGAACTTGGCATACCTGTCTTTGGAAAAATTAAGTTAGTAACTTGAAAAACTTGATTCAAATTTACAGAACACATAGAATATATATTGCCTTATTCATTCCTTCTTTTTAATGTGCCGTATCTCTGAACGACATGGGTGATCATGACTCTCCCCGACTTCCTATTCTTTGTAGCTCTAAGCAATATTTGTCCCATTACCATCTCTCCTAGCCTTTTTTCTAGCATCCGTTTTTTTTGTTGTTTTAACGAAATGCTCCTGTTTATTCATTATTTTTCTTTTATGTGCTGTGTTTCTTCAGGGCCTAGTCTAAATGGCTCTCCTCACCTTCCAATTCTTTATTATGATTCAGAGTAGGCCATCACAAACTCGCCTACTGCAGGCTGGGTCAACCATTTTCCAAAATGACGTCAAGCGATTTGTCAAACTCAAACTATTCTATTGGGACTACATAGATTAATGGATATAATCGAAATTTTAGTAACTCTAAAAATAAATTAAAGTGCTAACTCACAATTTTATTGGACACTAGCAGCATGGCCCGGCGTTGCCCGTGCTTGATTCAAAAATCGTACGACTCATACAGCAATCGCTATCACTTGACTTAAAATATTTTTGCCCTTTCTTGACTTTAAAAGAGTGCCCTTTGCCGTGCTGATGTTGCTACACGCCTTACTTCTTTCCTATCTCACATTGCGAATTTTTTATAAGCTCTATACTAAACATTAAATCTGTTACGAAAAAAGAACTAAACAAAATGAACAGAAAACGATCAGCTTTAAAAAAAGGACTCGTAACTGGAAAAACCGAATGAAAAAAGAATGTTAACAACAATTACTTTTTCACACCCAACCCAGTTCTGCGGAATCAGAACCAACGTTGAGTTTAAGCGAATGAGCCAATTGGAGTAAAGTGCCATGCAGATTTAAATTTTTCCCACTTGTGACGAATACAGCTATCGATTTTTTTTGCATTCTAGCATGCTAGTTAACATTTGTGTCAGTCAGCTGTTGTATCTCACGCTGGCCAATAGACTCTTCCTGCCTATTCGTGGCAGCCAGCTATAGGCTCTCACTCTGGCCAGTAGAAAATGGCCGCAAACTACATGAAAACTGCCGTAGAAGCATGAAAAAATCGATTATTTCCACTATCGATGGGAGTTGGGAAATGCAAAGTCGGTCTAGGCCTTTTGGCTAACTTGGAGCATGTGCATGTAAATTTTGGTGCAAATCCGTCGAAAATCACACACACACACACACACACACACACACACACACACACACACACACACACACACACACACACACACACACATCCTACCTTTTATAGATAGAGACTGAAAAAGTAATGATTCATTTCATTATGATTTTATTATATAAAACCGTGAATCAGTAAAAAAAACAGTTTCTTGTAGGATTATTTTGTCAGTTGGAGGCCAGATATGGCGTCTTGAAGATATTCAAGTGATGTAATGAATATCAGCGTTCAAATTTGATTTGGCGAACCGATTTCAAACCTCGGCCTAGTCAGTAGCGTAAACTTTCGAACCAGGATGAATCTCAAATTTGTTTCCCCTCAGTTAGGGAGTAAATAGCAGGAAAGACTGGAATTTCTAAAAACAGAAAAAAACGTAAGACAAGAGTGCGTCTTCTCACCGGATTTATTCAAGTGAAGGTGATGAGGAGATACGGTGGAGTAAGTGAAGGTACGATGGAGTAATGGTTAGCGCCTTGGATTGAGAAATCGGAGTTCGATTTCCAGTTGTGTTCAATACGTGAGTTTACGTTCCGATACACTTGGAAAAGGTAAGAGTCCATCTCTACTCCCTCGCACTAGCTGTTGGTAAAATAGCATGACAGTCTGGGTCCTAACAGTCTAGGAGAAGGAAAGTTAATTCAAACTGGTTCGCAGTATTCTAAAAGTACGTGTACATGCGGCTGGGGACCGGTTGTGAATCCAAGTTCCCACTGAAACTCCTACGATTAGCACACCCGAATGAATACCACCTCTGCTACGACTGGCTAGCTTTCGTTCGCAGCCCAATATTCTATAGGGAACGAGAGGAACTAACTAACCAACTAACTATATATATATATATATATATATATATATATATATATATATATATATATATATATATATGAAGAAATATAGTCTTAAAGTGTGCTATATTTATGGGATAAAGTGCTCAATATCAGAGATAGAGCGTGTGTAAATATAAAAGTGAACACAGAAGTCAACACTTAGAGGCGACAGTCTGTTTCATGCTAGTGCAATCGTCAGGCAACTAGTGCTGTTAGTTGCCTGAAATGAAACAGACTGTCGCCTCTAAGTGTTGACTTCTATGTTCACTTTTATATATATATATATATATATATATATATATATATATATATATATATATATATAACGACGCAGTAACTCCTAGATAAGGTAGTAGAAGAAAGCTTGAAGAAAGGGCTAAGCGTAAACTGTAAGACAGAATTTATAGTTGTTAGGAAGCCTGACAGTCCAGGAGGTGAGCTCCGAACTGGATGCAACAAAATCAGACATTAAAGAAAATTAACAATCAGGGAAATGTTTTGCAGACGATGGAAAATGACACAAGAATGTGAATGCGAATTGAAACAGCGAAAGTTGTCTTTCAAAAGCTAAACAAAGTATTAAGAAACAGGAAAATGTCGTTAGAAACAAAGAAAGGGGTGTTGAACGGCTATGCAATGGATATCTAATTGTCTGGACAATGAATTCATGGATGAAGAGAAATAATTGGGCAACATATATGTTGTTCTACAGAAAATAAAATCTTTTCAATACAGGAACGGAACACGTGAGTAACTAGCACGCTGTAAAGAAAATGGGACTATCATCATAATCATTATCCTTCGACCTCCTATGGTTGGTCGGGACTCCCTTTCCACACTGTTCGGTCCTGTATTGCTGACCCCAGATCCTCAATATCCAACCCTACGCTCCGAGATATGGTATCTGGAAAAGTCAGTTTTTGTGAGAAGGCACTTCCAGAAGGATTCCATAGGAGTGCGGATGAGACGATTTCCTTGTCCGCTCGGTAGCAGTCGCCGGCAAACTGTAATCGTTTATGCTTGAGCTTAAGAGAGATTTGTCTCAGTTCTCCGTAAATTGTGTTAAGCGTTTGCATGGGATCTCCAACTGATGTCCTGAATTTATTTAACTAGATTTGTATATGATCCATCCAGTCGTCTTTTAAGACGAACAGATAATGTCCAAGTTTCTGATACATGAAATGGGAATAAAAACGATACTTGAATCAGAAAAATGCAGTTTAAATATATTTAAATTTAAATTGACGCCTCATTGATTGATTGGTGCATTTTCTATGACGTTATTAACCTTTTGCCGATTATTTAAACCAGAAAATATTTTTAGATTGTAATAATTTTTTTCGAGACAATATTGATTTAGTTATACAAGTCTTACTAATTAATCCATAGGTGGGGGTAGAAAAGGTGAATTCGTATCTTTCCCAGTGGTATTTGGGCGAAATATAATGGAACCAGAAATATAACGGAACTCGGTGGGCCGAGTTCCAATTCCGGAACTCGGCCCGCTGATTTACAATCCCGAGCCATTACACCACCCCCATTTCCAAGCTGACAGCAACTGGTATTCCCAAGCGGTCATCCATCTAAGTACTGACCAGGCTTGAGGTTGCTTACCTTCGGTGATTGTACGGAACCGGTGTTTCAACGTGATGTGACCGTAAGCCAAATAGACACCTACTTTTTCTATATATTTTGACTATCATATTTAAAGGTCATATTTTCTTTATTTCAGACGAAAACTTTAATATTTTCCAGCAGATCGGAGTGAAATTTTCACTTTCCCAAATTATAATCATACAAAGATATATAGAAAAAATGTTGTCTGTTTAATATGGCGTCAGGAGTATGTGGCTTAAATATTTACTTTCTTTTTTTATATATATATATTGTGAACGTTCGCATTTTCTTCATTTCAAATGAAAACTTGGAAAATTCCCAATACATTTCAGTCAAATTATAATTTTTAATTATCGTTTAGATAGATGAAAAAATGAAGGTGTCATTTTAAAATGATGACAGGATATATGTCTAATTGACGTCTTCCTTTTTCTCCATATTTTGTAGCCATTTTGTTTCAAGTTTGTATTTTAAATACAAATTTGGAAATTTCCCAACATATAGTGAAATTTTTACTTTCTATAATTAGATTTCTTAATTCTTCTTTAGATATATGAAAACCGGAATTAATAAGAGGGACTGGGAGGCATATTAAAGGAAGAAACATTGGTTGGAACTATAAAAGTTAGGATGCTGTGGAACGCCATGATGGCTGACGCCCTGAAGAGAAACGTTATATAAAAGAAAATATCTATCGACCTGCTTTAATTACGACAATTCCGCTAATACTAATTTACGACAGATTCTTCTTTATATGCCGTGTCCACTCAGGATGTAGGCGATTATGGCTCTCCACAACTTCCTGTCCCTTGTAACTCTTAATAAATTTTGTCTTTCTGTTATATCTCCTAAGTCCTGTTCTGTTATCCATTTACTCGACCTCAATAAGTATGTTATTCGTTGTTTCCCCTCATACTATTGTCCCGTGAGTATCAGATTTACCAAGCCTTCCTTCCTCATTATATGCCCTAGAAACCTCACCTGTCACTTCCTGGTGTTAATTACTAGTTTCCTTTTTGTTTCCATTTTACCCCAAATTGTCTTCACTTATAGGTTCGGTCCACGGTACCCTCAGCATCCTCCTGTAGAACCAAGTTTCTGTTGCTTCAAGTCTCGTCTTCATCTGTTGGGAGATCGTCCAGTATTTATTGGCATACAGGAGGACTTATTTTACGTAACCGTTCAGTAGTCATTTCTTTGGGTTTAACGAATTTTTTCCGTTTCTTAATATTTTGCTCAGCATTCGCTATCTCAATGCACCCTCGTATACAGTGTTACACACAATCTCGAGGCGGTGTAGTGGTTAGCAAGCTTGCCTCGCTAGAACAATTACGACTGAGTAGTGAGTTCGATCCTCACTGGGTGCAACAAAAATTTCGGCCTTGTGCCACATCTAAGCTACGCTTGGAAAATCACTACTCACATGTTTGATCCACGGTATCCACAGCATCCTTCTGTAGAACCACATTTCTGTTGCTTCAAGTCTCCTCTTCATCTCTGGGGAGATCGTCCAGCACTCACTGGACGGCTTAAGGCAGATAAAAATCTCTTTAGAAATAAAAAAAAAAGATGAAGAAACAAACAACTGCGTAACACAGCGGAAAATAGACAGGAACTTCCCCCGCGTACATTACTAACACACACACACACATACATATATATATATGTATATATATATATATATATATATATATATATATATATATATATATATATATATATATATATATATATGTCAATAATCAAACATCTCTGTAATTCGGAATGTTAATTTGGCAGTGCAGTTGTATCAATATGTATGTCCGTTACTTACATTGAAAATTTCCCATCCGATCAATAGTGATGTAGCTAAACAGAAAAAAAACAGATAAAACAAAAAACGTTTTCATGTAGAATTGCTTGATGTAGAACATTCTCTCCACACCCTCTCCGAACACACACAAAGCAAAAAATAGGTAGGGCAAGAAAAGAAAAGAAATAGTTTCGTCAATCTTTCTGCGCTATAACTAGCCAATATTTACGCGGAACACACCATAAATGTAATAGCTGATATGGTATGCACAAGAGTGTTATATTTTGCTATCTATCTATCTATCTATCTATCTATATATATATATATATATATATATATATATATATATATATATATATATATATCTATATATATATATATATATGGGATAATGATACATATTTTTATATATCAAGAAAAATATTTGGTAAAAATAAAGTGGGAAAAATTTTTCCTCTCATGTGTTTCGTTCGATAAAGTACTAAAGGACGGAACACGTCACAAGAAAAACTTTTACACTTTGTCATGTATTTTTAGCCAACATATATATATATATATATATATATATATATATATATATATATATATATTCTTCTTCCATTCCATTACATTCGTTAATTTAAAATTAATTTACACGCTTTTTTAAATTCCCAGAATAAATAAACTTGATAAGTCCTGGGACGAAACCGGTTGTTTTTATTTTAGCTTTTGCTTTTTTAAAAATACATTATAAATATTGTCTTTTCCTATCTAATATATATATATATATATATATATATATATATATATATATATATATATATATATATATATATATATATATCAAATTTTAAAAAAATAAAGTGGTCATAAATTTTTTTCTTTTTAAAAAATGAAGCTTTGGGAAATCACTTGACCGAAATCGCCTGAAGAAACCGAGGTAACGGAATCGCCTGAAGAAACCGAGGTAACGGAATCGCCTGAAGAAACCGAGGTAACGGAATCGCCTGAAGAAACCGAGGTAACGGAATCGGCTGATCGCCTAATTTTCTATACTTAAAAGCCATATATGCTAATATTTTATCTTTTGATATGTGCATTGAACATATTTAATACCACTGTTTCCTGGTTTAATTCAACTCTGGCCATTAAATTCTTTATATATAGGGGTTAGAATCTCCGACTGATACCAAATCAGTTTGGTTTCGGTCCCGGCCTGAAGTGATCGGATGTCTAGCCTCACTGATTAGCTGTGGTATAGCGAAACAGTCTGTCAGTGGATGACGATATTAACTTTCGATAAATTAATTTAATCAGTTGAACACTGTGGGGAGTAATGAACAAATTTATAAACAGTCACTATTACTGCTGATAATGCAAGACTCTCCTACTGATTGAGTTCTGTGAGTGACTGGTGTGTTTATGAAAAAATAAAGACCCCAAAATTTGCCGGACGTCAATGGCGTAGGGGTTTGAATTTCCGACTGATACCACATCGGTCGAGTTTCGGTCCTGGCCTGAAACGATCAGATGTCTAGTCACACTGAGGAACTGTGATACAGCGAAACAGCCTGTCTGTGGATGACTATGTATATATTTCTAAAGAAATTATGGATTTTTAGTTATTAATCCGACCTAATTTTATGTCATTAAGCTGTAGAATTACTTGGGTATTTGGGTAGACGCTCCGTTAACCGGTATACCGAAGAGCTCACCCATCTAGGTACTGAGCAGGCTAGGCCAGACATTTCTTAACTTCTTACGGGAACAGGTGTTTGAATATGACGTGGCCGTAAGCCCCAATATATACTAAAATTGTAAAAATGCAATGAAAAATTATACAGGTCTTGTCGGTTGGTTCAGTTTAAACTTGACAGGATGATTACTTACTACTTAAATATACGGCATAAATATATATATATATATATATATATATATATATATATATATGTGTGTGTGTGTGTGTGTGTGTGTGTGTGTGTGTGTGTGTGTGCGTGTGTGTGCAAATACATAGAAAAATAGGAAAGAAACGATAGGTTTATAATCCGAAGTTCTTTCCTATTTTTGTTTCATTTTTAAAAAACAGTGCTCAATACACAAGTAGAGCCTAAGTTCTCATTATTACTTTAAAAATATGATTACATCGCTACATAAGAGTTCTCATGTTTCATGTTTTTCGATTCCAAAATTCGCTTGAGGATGAAACAGAGCTGGGTACTTTCATTCAATTTAAATTCTATAATATATATATATATATATATATATATATATATATATATATATATATATATATATATATATATATATATATATGAAATGGATTAAGTCTGACAGTTATTTAATATATTTTCTGTTTATCGATAAAAAACGTATAAATAGAATATATATATATATATATATATATATATATATATATATATATATATATATATATATATATATATATATATACCGTATATACTCGTGTAATGTGCAATGATAATTTTTTATTTATAAAAAAGATTTTATAATGCATCTCGTGTGTCATGTGAGATCGTTTTAAGAGAGACCAAATTACAATAGACTAAACTTTTTCTCTATCACTTTATTCCATCTTCTAGTTAAATAAGTTAAAACTAAAAGAGAATGATCAAAGTATCATTAGTAACGCTATACTAGTTGCGTAAATGCGTACGGCCATAAACAGCCGAACGAAAAACAGCTGAAAATCTTACAAACGTAAACAATGGCAAAGATGCATATTCGCTATGTTTGTATTTTATAATACGGTATTAATATGCGAATATTACATGCATTACTATTGGATACAATTAATGAAACACGGGTTCTATCAAAATCATGTTTATTTTAAATTATAGCTGTACGTTTGACTACAGTAAATCGATATATAGTTTGGTCAAAGGCATAGACAGGGCCAGTAGTAAATACGACAATTTTATATCCCGTGTATGATGTGACCCACTTAAAATTAGCTTCAAAATTAGGTCTTCAAAAGTCGCATGATACGTGAGTATAAAGGGTATATATATATATATATATATATATATATATATATATATATATATATATATATATATATATATATATATATATACACACACACATACACACACATATACATATATACACACACATATATATATATATATATATATATATATCAATATGAATATATAATATCGAACACTGGGCGATGATGCTAATAAAATAATGTTTGATTTTGACTTCTGCCAATATAATAGATCTAAAATTTATATATTAATAATAAATATACATATTTTGAGAAATATATATATATATATATATATATATATATATATATATATATGACAAATGAGAAACAAATATTTGTGAAGTGTTTTATCCGTTAGGGTTTCATCGGATGAATTGCGTCACAAAATGTTTTTCACAATTTGTCATACGATTTTCTCTATACTGTACTTGTTATATAAAATATATATTGTTATCTCATATATATATATATATATATATATATATATATATATATATATATATATATATATATATATATATATATATAAATATATATATATATATATATACATATATATATATATATATAATTATATATATATATTCGTTTATATATATATATATATATATATATATATATATATATATATATATATATATATATATATATTTATATAAATATATATAAATGAATATACAGGGTGTCCATAAAGTTTGTGTGCACTTTAAAAAATTTATGACTTTATTTGTATTTGCGATAGAAATAATCTGTAAAAAATGTTATAAAGTTTAATGTGCCTAGTTTTAAATATAGCTAAAATAACTAATGTGATTTCAGGCATTACTGTAAATCAGTTAGCAAATGTTTTCCGTGAACTGCAAAATCGTATTACTCTTTGTATTGCTAATGATGGAGGACATGTGGAAACTTAAATAAAATTTCAATAAAACCTTACAAAATATAGATTTACTTCTTTCTAATCATTTTTACAAATTATTCAATCGCAAATACAAATAACGTTATAAATTTTTTAAAGTGCTCACGAACTTTAGGGACCCCATGTATAATATCGCATATTGAGTACTGGTTTATTAAAATGCTCGATGCAATATAACAGAGCTATAAAATAAATATTAATAAATATACATTATTTCCTCACCAGTAGCACAAATCGGCGTTTCATCTACACGACTGACCGTTAAATAATTTAAATTTTGCTGATTATATCTTGATGTCGCAATGAGGAGGTAGTCTCTGTTTTATATGTTATATGATTATTGTTGTTTTTTAAGTTTGCTTTTAATAATAAACGTAACCAAAAATCATTATGAATTTCATATGTAAAATAAAATTAAACCCATACACACATCCGCACAAAATGAAGTTATAAAGGCAGAGATACAACATGAATATAATTATCACATCAAAATATTTATAAAAACAAAACCAAAACTATATCCATACACACATGTAGACATGCACACACACGCGTGTGTACGCACAAACACACACACATATATATAATAAGATATAACGATATATAATTTTATATTTTTGTATTGAGAAAATAGTATGAAATAGGAAAAAGTTTTTTTGTCACGCGTTTCATCCGTTAGAACTTCATTGAACTGATTTTGCCACGACTGCACATGCTTACGAAACGAGAGACACTGGTAGTTCCAATATTTTTAAATAATATTCTTGTGGA
>OZ038489.1:43793820-43848820 GCA_964036315.1 Acanthosepion esculentum | reverse complement strand
ATTTTCCTCAGTTTCTTCTTTAAATAATTTTATAATTTTTTAAACTTAGTATCGTTTAAATTTAAAATTGGCAATTTTGAATTTCATAGTATAATTATTATTATTATTATTAATTAGTCAGAATGGATTCTATTTTAGTCTAACCCTAAAATTAAAGCATTAAATAATTATTATAACCAAAGTTCGTTGTCAACGTTTTTGAATTCTCATATACTTGTATTTTGATTGGTTATCCCAGCTTATGTAACAGCGAGGGGTGCTTCATTGATTTGAACCTTTTAAAACCCTTTATTCTACAATCAACACCATCACTTGATAAGACACCAGAAGTGTTGAAACAAAATGGCTATTTTTGTAGTGATTTTAAACATATTTATCTTATAATTTTCGAATAAATAATTATATATATATATATATATATATATATATATATATATATATATATATATATATATATATATATAAAATAGACAATTAGTTAGTCTTTGCCGACGCGTTTTGTCATTTGACTTTATCAAGGCTAGTGATGATAAAAAAGCGAAATATTGTGTTGTTTATCATCACGTGCCTTGATAATGTCAAATGACGAAACGCGTCGGCAAGGACTAAATACTATTTTCAGATGTTAATTTTATTCAATTTATCTTCTCTACAGATTTATATTGAGAACGTTAACATATATATATATATATATATATATATATATATATATATATATATATATATATATATATATAATACCAATTGTTACTTGGTACGATAATACCAAGGAAGACAATATAAGTAACTGAGCAATATACTAAAAAATAAAAAGTAACTGAAATGGATTTTTAAGGATTGTCTTTACTTATATATATATATATATATATATATATATATATATATATATATATATATATATATATATATATATATATATATATATATATATAGGTAGTAATCTGTTGGTAGAATCCAGGAGATTCCTATTAACACGACATAGAATTTGAAATATGTTAAATCTGACTCACAAAAGAGCGCTCCATGTTTATTTTATCATGCTTCTTTGTCTATTTGACTTTACTCGTTCTGTATATTTTTCTGTTATTATTTACTAAACCGTAACTTAGTTTGTCACAAGGCCTCAAATATAGAGCTATAAATGAGAATCGAACTCACTAAACCGTAGTAATGACCACCCAGACTATCTCGCTGAACATTACGTTACTCAGAGGCGCCCATGGATGCCCTTCCTATTTGTTGGCAATAAAACTTAGTATTATCATACGTGACAGATATATCCGTCGACAAACTTTGTAAGTGAAAATTTCCACAAATAAACTACTTCAGGCTCGTAATGGATTGATCCCCCATTCATTGTCTTCCACCTATATATATATATATATATATATATATATATATATATAATATATATATATACATATATATATATATATATATATATATATATATATATATATATATATATATATATATATATATATAACCTGAGATCAGGTGGCGTATATTGAGAAGACAAGCGCATGGGTAGGTTTGTAAGATAAATGCAGTGCTTCCGGGAGAAATTGTGCATTCTGGTGTTTGGTCAATAAAGCCGACTCCTTAACAAAAAAAGACTGAGATATCGAAATGTTGACATGTAAATATAAACGCATTTTGTGTTATCTGCTTCCTAGATGAATGGTTGGCTGGCTGAAGTGGATTATATGCCTTGTTTTTTTTTTATGTATTTCAGCTGAGGTGTTTGGTTGTGGAGTTATTGGTTCAATCCCCCGATGATAACCAATACGCATGAAGCATTTCATCGAGATTTTACATCTCATTTCCTTACTTGTATCTTAGAATATTTTACTAAATAATAGCTCTTCCGGTTCATTATTCAGTAATTTTCGTTTGAGTACTGGGACATATAAGCGAATTCCTCTTCTTCCGTGTAGGCCCAGAACATGCGCGATCATGGTTCTACACAACTTCCTGTCATTTGTAGCTCATAGCAATATTTGCCTTTTTGCTATCTTCCCTAAACAATGTTCTGATAATCATTTATCCAAGCTCGTTAGGAAGGTTATTCGCCTTTTCCCTCTGTTCCTCTTGACTTCAACATGTTCTGTGCGTTTTAAATTTTACACGTCCCCTTTCCTCATTACGTGTGCTATAAATTTCAATGGTCTCTTTCTGTTCATATATAAGTGTCCTTTTTGCTTCCATTTTCTCGTCGTCGGTCACATGTTCACTATTGTAGACGAGTACTACACTATGCGCCACCCTTTTTCGTAAGTTGACTTGTCACTTGTTAGGGCAATTAGTACACAATATCGATCATCACATCATAAACAACTAAAATCCAACTATTGACATAAGAGGAATATTAAAGGACAGTCACCACCTCATAAAAAAAGGCTCACAAAATAAAATATCTTTCATCCGAGGATAGAGAAGCTGCCTAGAAAATCAGCTTTCGAACCCCTCTAGATAACTCTAGAAGTATTTCAACTACGAAAAAAGTCACGCTGAGCTTTGCTGTAAATGACTGGTTCCTGACAAGGTTGATAATGTGCGTAAGAGCTTTTGACTCTGACTTTAGTGTCGGGTGATGGGGAAGTGGCTTGTCCGATTGTTCACTCATGCGTCCTCTTTTGCGACAGACGTACTGTCATGCTCGTGGTGTCTCGCCGTACAGTCCTCCAAACTTTCAGCTTTTTGCCAAGCAGACCACGACGTTTCACCGATCCTGTTGGATAAGCCTCCCAGGGAGGCACTTTGCCTTGAACAGCTATTGGGACTCAAGTTTCACCCCCCCCCCCAGTCCTCAAGCGGAAATCGAATACACGATTCATCGCTAAAGATGCTAGAAAAAAAATTATCGGCTCCTTGTACTGCGAGCTGACTCCGCCCGGTCTTTAAGGAGTTAGCCCTGTGCATCACCAAACATCGGTGAGGCATAGAAATCAGGTTCGAACTCAGTACACAACAGCAGCGATGGGCTGTCTTTAGAAAAGACGGATCAGGTGGCGTGAAGAAGGGGACATCGATATCAGGAGATCATCCAATGAAGAAGTGAAATAAAAATGTAGTTTATATTTAATAAAGTGTTTATTTTATGTTTTATCTGTTTTTGCATATTTCAAATGTCTTCCTTTCTCACATTTCTCAGTAATGTGCTCTATAGCCACCCCCTACTTGAGTCTTAGGGTCATACAATCAAGGAGTTAGCCCTGTGCATCCCCAAACATCGGTGAGGCATAAAATCAGGTTCGAACTCAGTACAGAGCAGCTTCCGGCTATACATGCTGATTTAATCTTTAACACTAACCGAAATATTAGTGTCAAAGAGCTTTTGACTGTGACTTTAGTGTCGGGTGATGGGGGAGTGACTTGTCTGAGTGTTTACTCATGCACTCTCATTTGCGACATACATCTAGTGAGGTTCGAATTCGTTGTGCAAGTGAATCGGTTGATCAGAGCTTACTCGCTCTCATTTTATGATAACCACCATTCAAAGACGCTCGGGTTTTACCCAAGCTTAACTACGCCTGGCACAAGAAAAAGGAATGAAGATTGTGTTAGGCCAATATTTCAAAAGAGACCCTGCCTAGAAAATGAGGTTTCGAGCACTTCTGGTCTCTGGTACCGCTAGAAATATTTCAGCTACGAAAACCTCTGTACGTCATTGGTAAGATGTGACTAAAAATGGAGTGCCGCTGTCGGACCTGGGCTGGAGCTGCCCAATCTTCGCTTGGCATAGTTCAAATGCATCTTCGCAACCTTGTGGGTGATAAATTATTTTCCGCTCTACAACACCTATCCCCACAGACGAATCGTCGTAAGCCTCTAATTATTCTATCGTTATTTCCATAGAAAATATTCTGCCGAGCTATATTCTTTAGTTCCATAGGCGCTGTTCTTCGCAGCTAAGACTCGCCATGCTGTGCGCTCTGTAACGAAGTTCCATTCGGTCAGCTTCTTTCCAAAAAACCGCTGCTTTGTGGAGCAGACTCCTGAGAGGATGCTTCCCCGATCACTACAAACTTAACCTCTTTAATCGTTAAATGCTATACGTGACACTTTTGAGTCATGACTGACTAAGCAATAGCTTTATGAGGTAGACCGGTTGCCAACCAAGGCTAAAGAACCCAGACTGTCCTGCTATTCAACTCATAGCTGCGGGGAGAAAGATGGATTCATATCTTTCCCAAGAGTATTTTCGCATAAGTGATTGTAACCGACCTGGCTGAAATTCGAACTCGGCTCTCCGGTATCTGATTCCGAGCCGATAACCATTACGCCACAACTGCTACAAAACCAAAACATCAATTAGAAAACTCATCATGTTCTTGGAGTCGCCTCGTCAAATCGAGCATGATACCAAACCCGTTGAAAGATATTTAAACTGTCAGCTGTATACCAAGATCAATGCTTAAAAATGACTTTGAGCGAGTCGGTCTTGCCAAAGGACATCTTTCTTCGAATCTTGTAGACTCATGCTCCAGAATCACAAACAAAGAACTGTACCAAATAACAGAAACCACATAACTTGAGAACTACCAACAGCAGCAACAACTAACATGTATATCACATGTAACTCGAAGAGAAAATAATGATATGATCAAGCTGTTGACGTTCCACACTACTCCAGATAAAAGCTTAGGATGGAAATACCCATCTACACTAGAAAGAGCGATAACAGCTACTGGACTAGAGAAAATTATTTTCATGAAATAATTATTCTAAGAGAAACATTTTATAAATTTCAACCGACAGTAGTACTGGCTACACAATCAATAAATGCCGAATGTTTCCTTATAAGTAAACGGCTAATATTGCCATTCACCTACCCTCTCTTGGGCCTTGTATTCATTGAACAATTGAAATAAAGAATAAGCCAACCCATGGCATACTCCACTTCAAGATCCTTGTATTTTGATATTTTTTAAAGATCTTCAAAGACCCATGCAACAACCCCGTTCAGTAGCCCTCTAATTTGAGTGGCTCTTGGGCCTTGTATCGGATGAATATTTGGAATAAAACAATTTGCATATTCGCGACGATAGGAAAAGAATTCCAGCGATAGGAAAACATTTAAGGGAGAAATGGATCCATGCCTTTTTCAGGGAATTTAGTGCAAAGTAAAAATAAACTATCTCAGTCAACGTTCGAACTCGGTTCGCCTATTTCATATTGATAAACGACCACACCAAAAAGCTTCCGCTAGAGAAGTCAATGAAGAGAAGAGTTGATTTTTTTTTACTTTTCTTGATAAAAATATTTTCTATAATTGAAAAAATATATATAAAAATGGATTAATTTTTCTACATCCAACGTGTGAAAGCACGTGCGACACTTTGCCTGTCAATAGCTAACAAGGGGAAGTAACACAGTTTCAGTGGCTAAAGTGGTACTGCCACCCATGGCGTCACCAGCAGTTTTTGCTACCGGATAGGGTATTGTTTTTATAGATATATCTTGCGATTTCTTTTTACAATTGCAACTGGGAATTTCAACGTTGTGTTAAAAGCGTTTGCTTTTGATCATTAACCAATACTCACCGCGCTCGTAGCGACCATTATTAATGACGTAGAATGGAAGGTAAAAAGATCTGTTTCACGTCGGAAGTAGCATTGTGTTGCGAGCATGGTTTTATTTAACCTTGTTTATTTTGGATCTTGACCAGATCAAACTCCATGTCTGTTGAGCTGTGGTCTGGAGTCGATATGAAGCTCACTTCAGTTTCCGGGCAGTGGTGCCCATCTTCAAAACGAAGGAAGAAATTGACCGTCAAATGAATCCATATAATGAGCTACAAAAATAGTTTAAAAAATATACGATTGAATCAATTTATAAAATGATTTATATTTTAAACACACAACTGATAGTCAGATTAAACCGAATGTAGTATAGATTTTTAAATAACCATGGTCGCTTATGACATTTTTGCGTTTTTTCTTTTCCTGTCGAGTCGTTACGAACGCTGGAATGGCAACGTTTTTTTTTTGTTTTTTTTTCATTTTCGTTATCGGGAGTCGGATTTGAACGAATAAAAATCGACATTTGGCTACATTAAATTGATAATATCAAGCAAGAAGTAAAGAATAGAGAATTGGGAGACAAGCTCATCTATTTAACTAGCTTCACTCGATCAACTGAAAGGTTCATGGTGGCATCTTACATGCGGCTTCGACAGAAATAACAAAAAATTCCGCATCAAACCACAGCCATCAGCGAATATCGTGATCTTGATTATTATTAGGTAGAAACATGAGAATGGATAGCAATGCGATTTTATAATGAAGTCGTGCTGAAATTATTAGTTCTCAGATAGTAACCAAAGTTAAGCATCTTTGAACGTGGCTTGCGCTGAGATGGGTAACAATTACACAGAATTCTGAAGACGCGTTCGAATAACGAAAGGTATCTTCTCAAGAAGTCATTAAGAGATAGAAAAATTTCGTTAGAAAAAATGTTGAACTGCAATTCGATATGAATCCTCCTATATGGTAGTGAATGCTGGACAAGAGGAGACTTGAGATAGCAGAGATGTGGTTCTACAGAAGGATGATGAGAATGAGCAACGAGGTATTTTTTAAGGAAAAATAGAAACAAATAGGACACCTACATTTCCTTTGATTTCTGGTGTATACTCATTTCTTTCGGGCTCCCAACCAGAGACCTAAGGTTAGAAATGGGATCATAACATTTTCTACTAAGCATTTAAATAAAAACGAGATCGCATTTATTTTACATATATAAAGCCCTTCGTAAGGTGTGTAGTGTACTTGTGAGAACAAAGTTTGTATTATTACAAGGCCTGAGCTACCAGGTATCTCTTCATGGGTCTACTGGAATCTTTTCCAATCTATCCAAGGTAACCAGACTTTTCAATGTCTTCATTTGCCACATTTTTGATATTTCGATTTCAAGATCCTTGTATTTTGATAGTATTTTGAAGATCTTCAAAGATGCCTTACAGTCTGCAGGGACCGCCATGTCAATAAAGAGACACATTTTGTCTTTTCAGTCTCTAATCACCATGTCTGGATGATTAGCTTTGATTGTTCTGTGTGTATTGTAAAGTCCCATAAAATTGTTACGGGTCCTATTTCCGTAACCGGTTCTGGGTGGTGTTCATACCAATTTCTTGCAGTTTCCTTTCTGTAAAAGTTGCAGATTTTCTCTCATGCCGGGTTTTATATTAAGTAGGTGCCAATAACGTGCAACCTGCCAATTGTTTCTGGATATTTATCACAGAATCTGCATTTTGGGCTAACACAGTTTTTGAGTATATGTAGAGATTTTCCAAGCGCAGCTTACATGTGGCACAAGGCCGAAAGTATCGAACTCACTACTCAGTCGTAAGTGTTCTAGCGATACAACCTTGCTAACCATTACACCGCCTCGAGGTGCCCTATAGTGATTTTCCAAGCTACGCTTGGATATGGCACAAGGCCGAAAGTAAGGGGCACCCAGTGAGGATCGAACTCACTACTCAGTCGTAATTGTTCTATCGAGACAAGCTTGCTAACCATTACACCAGCTGGAAGTGCCCAGTTTTTTCAGTATACGTACTTGGTAATTTCTAGTTAGCAAGCATTGGCCCTGTATTTAACCCTGCACTATGTAGCCACTGATGGGTACGGCATTTGTCTACATCAGCTTGTTTAGCACAGGCAAAATATTGACCGTGAAGCGGTTCCTCTTGCTATCGTTTCTGTATCTGGTCGATTGCATTTACTTTTGCTTTCTTTTTTTAATTATTTTTCAGCTGCAGTAGATGTTTTATATTTTATTTGTATTTCTTCACCCACTTGAAACTACATTTTGAACTTGTTGGCTTCCTTTCGTACTTCTTTCATGTTCTTTGATACAGATCATCATCCAGCCTTCTGTAGTTTCCAAGTATCTTTGAATTTTTGTAGTTTTGTAAGACAGTTCTAGTTGAACTAATCCTCTGCTTCCTTCTGATCTGGGCACATACAGACGATCAATATCAGCCTTGGGATGATGCATGCCGTGGCAGGTGAGAAGCTTTCTCGATCTGGCGTCCATTCGCTTAATATCAGCTATGGCCCAGTTAAGGATGTTGAAACTATTTGGGCATGCTGTATACCATCTCATTCGCTAATTCCTAGGTACTTATAGGCTTCTTCTTGTTGCAGTCCCTAATATTTGTGACAAAATCTAGATCTATTGAGTGTGTTTCTATAATTCTCCCTTTCTTGACTGTTACTTTTCACATTTATTGTTATGGTCCAGGTTAGGACCAAGGAAGAACAACACGAACACAAGAGTAGAAATAACGAAGATATATTACACGGAATAAAAATACAAGATGTCAGTCTGGGTTGGAGTGAACTACTATCAGCTCGACTCGATTCGTCTCTCTTTCTCTCTCTCTCTTTCTCTCTCTCTCTCTCTCTCTCTCTCTCTCTTGAGAGGCGTAGTATACATAGTGTTAGGAAGATTTCGTTCTGTAGTTATATGTAAGGACCCATAACAATAATACAATACTAATATGTGAATATTACATGCATTATTATTGGATACATATTTGCTATGTTTGTATTTTATAATTGTTATGGTCCAGGTTAGGACCAAGGAAGAACAACACGAACACAAGTGTAGAAATAACGAAGATATATTACACGGAATAAAAATACAAGTTGTGGAAGGTGTTAGTATGACTGTCAGTCTGGTTTGGAGTGAACTAATATCGGCTCGATTCGATTCGTCTCTCTCTCTCTCTCTCTCTCTTGAGAGGCGTAGTATACATAGTTTTAGGAAGAGTTCATTCTGTAGTTATAGATAAGTACCCATAACATTTATCTAATCCGAAATCCATACCTATGTCCTCACTGAAACATTTCATATTATTGAGGAGACCTTAAACTCATTGTCATCTTTGGCAAAGAGTTTGACATCATCCATATAGAGTAGGTGATTGAATACATTCTTGTTTACATTGCATCCATAGCTATTATTGTGTAGTTCGTGCGTAAGTGGGGGGGGGGTGTTAAGGACAGACAAAATAGAAGGGGTGACCGGGAGTATTCTTGAAAGATTCCCCGTCGGGTATTCAGTCGTTTGGAGGTGGCATTTTGTGATTTTGGTATAATGCGGTTTTCTACATTCAAGGAAATTTACTATCATTGAGGAAACTTTGTGTATCTTTCCAAAATCTAAATGATCCAAGAGTGGGGCGCACTATGAAAGGCTTTTCGGTAATCTGTACATGCTGTGCTGAGATTTTTTGCCTCTTTTCCTGCAATTTCCCGGCATCCTTTTGTTTAACAGTAATTGATCTTTTCAACCATATGAATCTCTCCGTCATCCCTTCTGTTCCAGGGGAAGAACGTTGTTTTCTTCGAGAAAAGAGAAAGTACGGTTCGTCAGGACAGACGTGATCAATTTATACGTGATGGGCAGACATGTTATTGGCCTATGATTTTTCGGATTATCTGTTTCACCCGTTTTTGGCAGGAGATATGTAAGACCTTCAGTGATCCATTCTGGTACTTCATTGGTTTATTACTTAGCATTGATAAGGTTTGTGTAATGGTCTTATGGATTGATGACAGATGATATAACCAAAAATTGTGTACCTTTTCATTTCATGGGGATTTCCATTTGGGGGATTTCGTCACAGATTGCCTAACATTATTCATGCTTATATTTCCCAATCTTGTAGAGGTTTATCCATCATACTTTCTTCTCGATGGATCCATTCTGCATTGAAGTTATCTTCCCTTGGGCTGCTTGAAATCTTCTCCCCGAATTTCTGTACTTTGTCAATACATGTTGGCTTTTTGACATGTACAACTGCTTTTCCGATTGCCCTGTAAAATTTCTTAAGGTCCGTTTGGAATATTTTTTTTATTTTGGCGTCATTTTATTTTCTGGGAGATTATTATTTCGTATCTCATTTATTTTAGTTTTTACCTCTTCCTCTGTCATATTATTTATTTCCACTCTCATCTCTTCATTGTTTAAGTGATGGGTTATTGTATTCTGTCTTATAGTATTATTATTATTTTTATTTCCTTTGATATCTGGCGTTTACACATTTCTTTCCGGGTCCCGCCCAGGGACCTAAGGTTAGAAATGGCATCATGACACTTTCCACTGCAAAAAAAAAAAATAAAAATAATTACATAGATAAAGCCCTTCGTAAAGTGTGGGCTGTACTTGTCAGAACAATTTTTTGTATCTCTTTGAGGCATGGACTTCCAGGGATCCCTTCAATCAGCCTACTGGAATATTTTCCAACCAGTCCAAGGGCTCCAACTACAACAGGAATTGTTGATGTTCCCATGTGCCACATTTTTGAGATTTCTATTTCAAGGTCCTTGTATTTTGACAGTTTTTCGAATATCTTCAAAGACCCATTGCAGTCTGCAGGGACTGCCATATCAATAAGGAGGCACTTATTTTGTTTGTGGTCTTTAATAACAATGTCTGGGCGGTTGGCTTTGATTGTTCTGTCAGTGTGTATTGTGTAGTCCCATAGAATTGTAACAGGTTCTATCTCCGTAACCGGGTCAGGGTGGTGTTCGTACCAATTTCTTCCAGTTTCCTTCCCATAGGAGTTGCAAATTTTCCAGTGCAGATATTAGCCCACTCTGTCATGCCGGGTTTTATATTCAGTGGGTGCCAATATTGTGCAACCTGATATAAGATGATCAATGGTTTCTGGATATTTGTCACAGAATCTGCATCTTGGGCTAACACAGTATTTTAGTATATGTGCTTGATAATTCCTAGTTAACAAGCATTGGTCTTGTGCAGCAAGGATAAAACCCTCAGTTTCACCTTTCAACCCTGCACTACTTATTATTATCATTATCACCATTATTATTATTATTGTCATTATTATTATTATTATTATTATTATTATTATTATTATTATTATTATTATTATTATTATTTACCTCGATTTCTGTTGCATACTCATTTCCTTCCGGGTCCCAGCCTGAAACCTAAGGTCAGAAATAACACTTTCCATTGAAAATATTTGCAAAATAAAATTAAAAAAAATTGAAACAATTTAATAGTACATACATTTTACATTGATAAAACCGTTCGTAAGGCGTGAGCTGTGCTTGTGCAAACAATTGTTTTGTATTTCTACAACGCTTTTTGTATCGTGTTGTTCTTTGTGACTTTAACTGCAGTTTCTGTTTCAGCATTTCCTTGATTACTGGAATTTCATTGTGTGAATTAATTTAAGATCTCCGCTTCATCCACCTGCATTTGCGCGTTGAGACATTTGGTTTTCTTGTGATCTCACCTTGTATCAATATATCACGTCTGATTTCCTTTATTTCTCGCATCAATCTTGTCTTCCAAGCTGGCTCTTTTTGTCTGATGTTTGATCTTTTCACTGTCTTCCCAGAAGCTGCTAAAGCTTTTGTGTATATGACATTATTTACTTCTGTGATGTTTTCCGTTGGTTTGTCCGTTAACAGTGCACCGTTGTATATTAGCACAATATGTTTATTGAACTTTGTTATATGAATTTTTTGGAGCGGGTCTCTGCCTGATATTTGTGTGACAGTTACTCTGCTGAGTACTTGGATGATGTGGTTTTTCGCTTCGGTGATTTCACCTCTGTTGTTTTCAAGGAATTATGCCCTATGTTGTTTGACTCATCTTCAGTGATATAATCTGGATAACTGCAGCTTATGTCGCAGGTAGATTCTTCGGTTTTATTTTCTGGGGGGTTATTATTTCGTATCTCATTTATTTTAGTTTTTACCTCTTCCTCTGTCATATTTATTTCCACTCTCATCTCTTCATTGTTTAAGTGATGGGTTATTGTATTTTGTCTTATATTATTATTATTATTATTTACCTCGATTTCTGTTGCATACTCATTTCCTTCCGGGCCCCAACCTGAAACCTAAGGTCAGAAATGGCATCATAACACTTTCCATTGAAAATTTTTGCAAAATAAAATTTAAAAAGATAATGAAACAATCTAATCGTACACACATTTTATATAGGTAAAACCCTTCGTAAGGCGTGAGCTGTGCTTGTGAGAACAATTCTTTTTGTATTTCTTTACGGTATAGGCTACCAGGGGTTCCAATACAGCCCAGAGCCCCAACCAAAACTGGAATTATTGATGTTTTCATGTGGTACACTTTTGAGATGTCTGCTCCAAGATCCTCTTATTTGGATAATTTTTTGAAGATCTTCATTACAATCTGCAGGAACTGCTATATCAATAAAAAAGCACATTCTGTTTTTGCTGTCTTTATTATTATTATTATTATTGTTGTTGTTGTTGTTGTTCAAGTTTTCTTGTTAGTGTCACGGATTTCAGTACAGGTGGCACACTTTGAAGCATTTTCTGATTACCCCTGTCATCTCTGAACCTGGGTCACCTGCGCAGTTTTTGCGTTCATTGCCTATACTATCATTACAACAGGCCTTCACAAATATGACACTTATTCAGTTCGGTTTTCTCTGGGGTTATTTTTAAAAATATAAATGATGCACGGTCTGATGACAGATGTTTGTATTATTTTTCTCCCAAAATACAAGCTGTACATTTGCCTTGAAGCACATTCACCCATTCATATTTTCTCTAATATATATATATATATATATCGTCATTCGCAGACAGTACTGTTTCGCTGTATCACAGCTCTTCAGAACGACTAGACATCCGAATGCTTCAAGCCAGGATCGAAACCCAATAGATTTGGTGTTAGTCAGAACTTCTAGCACTGAGCTATCTTCATTCAGTAGAGTGAAACAGCTAAATCTAGCGTATTGTTTTTTACGAATGTAAACAAATGTCAATCAGCCGGAGTGTTCTATTCATCTTACTGAAGAGCTTTGCATTAACGCATGTGGCTGTTGTTTATAGAATTAACTCACCACCCAACTGTGCTCAATTGAAATAATCAAACAAATCCTTTAACCTCATATGAGGAATGAAGCTATTTCGGTAGACGACGAAAGTGGTCGTCTGTCTTTTCAATCCTGGTGTGGAATGAAATGAAGTCAGACGATAGACACGAGACAGGGATCAAGCAGGGTAGTAGGTATCCATCTTAAATGGAATAAATTTTATTAAAAATAAGCGAATATTAACCGCATGACGACAAATTGGGGGTATTAGAAGAGAACACAATTTTTTAACTTAAATTTAAATCAAACAATAAATTAATAGCAAATCCAAAAATAAATTATTAAAAAATATATAAAGAGACGTAACGGATTAATGGAAAGATAGGTCAGTCAGTTAATATGCCATGCGTGATACACGCCTAGACGATCATATATCTTTCGATACATGACTAACGCGGCAGATTTTTTTCCTGCAGTAGGTTACCATATCTTTCTGCGGTAGACCAGTTGCCATCAAAGGCTATTGAACCCGGTCTGTCCTGCTATTTACCCATATATGGGGGGGGGGAGAAATAGAGGATTCATACATTTCCCAAGGGTATTAGCACTTAAGTGAATGTAATGGATTCGATTGGAATTCGAACTCGGCTCTCCGATTCCGCAATCCGAGCCGCTATCTCCACGGTGCCTCCTTGGAAAGAGAGTTGGGGAGATATTCTAAGTAGATGAAAGTTTATAAATTATAATTAATATAGCATAAAAGATTTTAGATGGAGAGAGGAGTGATTTAGGGTAGCTTAATAAGGCAAAATTCCTTTATAAAAATTAGGAATAGTTTTTGGTTTATTATGTCGACATTTGAAGAGTTAGAGGAGATGGGAGTCGCGGAGTGATTAATTAGGGCAAAATTATCCTCTGGAAATTTGAATTTGTTTTTATGTCGACATTTAAATACTAATTCGTTCCTCTTATTCAAAATTGTGTTAAGCCACGAACATATTGATTCACCTCGTGAACAATACTCTTCTGCAAATAAAAATATACAAGTCCCTGAATTTTAGAATGAGGCTGCTATTTTCTTTTAGCACATAGCTAAAGATGGTAATTACGCAGTCGTAGTATGAAACTTCATTTGCGCAAATACTGCGCACAGAATAATTGTTCTATTAATTTTTTTCGCCCGCTCTTTGGAACATTGATTAATTTCCATGCTGCATAGAATGTGTTCACTTCCGCAGACAATGACCAAGAACTTTTTGAAGCCGTCTTCATTGTAAGCTTGTTAAATTGTTTGCCAAATTTGGCTTAAAAAATAAAACATAAAATATCAATTACTTCCATCATTTTCCCCTCCTTCCGAAGACGCGTAAAACATTAGACGCAAGACAACGTTCGCTCGTAATAAAATGGCCTCTTTGTTGCTTCACCCGTATCCTCCAGGCGTCAGTTCAAAATGACGCCATTATTTTTTTTCTCCATGTAGTTAACCTATAATTATAAACTGTAATTTTGGAAAGTGAAATTTTCACTGAAATATGTTGGAATATTTCCAAATTTTCATGTGATTTCAAGAAAATACAAACTTTAAACAAAATGGCCACAATATATGGAAAAAAAAGAAGTCAGTTTAAACTGACACCAGGAGGGTGTGGGTTGTAAAAATACGACTCAAATCAGACGACATACATTGCAAAACAAACGATTGAATGACTTCATGGGCTCACCTCTTATCATCTCGGTGTCAGTTTAGATTGATACCTTGTTTTATCCAACTATCTTAGCATCATTGTAATTAGAAATATGGAAAGTGAAAATTTCACCGAAATATTTGGGAAAATTACCAAAATTTCATTGAAACTAAGTAAATACATCTTGGTATCTTAATCTCAACAATTTATATACAGATGACTTTGTGTTGATATCAAATACAGGAGGGAAACTACAGGAACCTTTACAGAAGATAGTGAAGGAAAAGAAAAGGATAAATGGTAATTGTAACAAGAGGGAATGTCAGGTTGCCAAAACAAAGGAACAGTACCTACGAATTATAAATTGGAGATACCAAAATCAAGGAAGTAATGCAATTTAAATGTCTAGAAAATGATTTAACAGGGGACAAAAAAAAACTGAAGGCGCTTCGAGGTGGCAAAAGATGCCTTCCAAAAGCTAAGCAAAATATTAAGAAATATGAAAATTTAATTCGAACCCAATAACAAAGTACTTAACCGTTATGTAAAATCAGTCCTCGTATATGGCAGCGAAGGCTAGACAATCTACTCACAGATAAAGAGGAGGAGGCAAGAAAAAGAATGATGGGGATACCATGAACTGAATTGTGAGCAACGACGAAATTTTAGAGAAAATGGAAACAAAAAAGACACATGCATAGCATCAGAAAAAACAGAGTTGAAATTTCTAAGGCACATAATGAGGAAAGAGGGCCGAGAAAATTCAACTCTAACAGGACATACTAAAGTCTAGGAGGGACAGAGGAAAACAGCACATAACTTACCCGGAGTGCATGTCTGACAGAACAGGGATTGGTAGAGGTTTCGAAGAGTCAAACATTACTAAGAACTACGAACAACAGGAAGCAGGGGAGAGCCATGATTACCCACGTCAAATAGAGAGATTTTAAAAGAGATGTTAAATGAATTAGTTTCCTAAGTTACCGTTTGTATGTTTCTTTGCGTGGTCATATGGCGATACTGGCCTCATTTTAACCTTCTAACACAGCACGCTAAGCACTTTTTGAACAGAATACATCTATCAATATAAATACAGCATATTTACAAATGGTTCCAACAATATTTAGCAAATTCTGCATGCAGTTCTTGCAAGTAATACCAAGGAGAGACCAGCCGTCTTTCCAGCTAACATGGGACCTTCTTGCAACGTTCTGAAAAACTACTATTTTGGTTGGGGGTATATGTAACATCGTGGCGACGTTACTGTTTCCTGACCCCAAAACTAACTACTCATCTTCAGAGCTTTGATAACATTATAGCGACATAGTAAAGTGCTGTAGCTCAAAAATTCCGCATTAGTCAATTTTAACATTTGAATACTTTTTCTTTACTGAACAATATGTATAGAAAGTATAAAATTTCTGTCAAACTTCGTGCACGCAATGATAAGGAGTGTCTAAACGAAGGCTATTCCCTTTTATTTTAACTATCTTCACTTTTCGGCAATATTGTTTAAAACAGTGATGATTAGAACTGTAGCATTGTGAGTCCCGATAAAAATATCAAAATAAAATATATAAGGAGAAATAAAAAGAATTCAAAGTGATACTATAGTATGATATCGACCATCTATTTTCTACTATAGTATGATATCTATTTACATTATCCGGACTATCGTCCCCATTTTTGTTGCCATATTTATCACAACGTTTCGGCTGGTGGTTGGAATGTCGAACTGGACCTTTTATTTCGCTCGCTGGGGGTAGACTGTTCTTGTCCCACATCTAATGGATGTCAGTTATCAGTTATTTCCTGTTAATTCTCCTCTCCAAGTTCTCCACCGTCTTAACGAGGTATTGAACTCACACTCTTTGGGTCCTGTCACTAGATCTAACTAACGCCTTTATCCACTGTGCCATGTGTCCTTGAGGACATCTGTGTGTGAATTTCAGGGTATTATAAACCTAATGTCTTCAGAAAACGTTTTTAACAGTGCACATATTGCAATTTTTGCTGTTACCATTGCGATTTTTTTACCAGGGCTCATATTGCAATTTTCGTTGTTATCACTTTTCTCTGGCACTCCTTATTACTGGTTCCCATATTGTATTCATTTCTATGCTTGGTCGGCTCAGGAAATTTTTGTGGCCTAGCATATGTGCTGATTCCTTAAGTTTACTAATTTTCCAGTGATGTTCGTTGTCTATGATTTCAACCTGATCCCACAAAGGGCGGTGGTCTCCCTTTTCTCTACATATGTAGTCAGACACGCCTGATTTTTCCACTTCCCCTCGTGTTACTGCTTTCTGGTGTTCTTGAAGTCTTACCTTAAGGGGGCGGCCTGTCTCCTCTTTATATTTCTTTCCGCAGCTGCACGGGATAGAGTACACACAATCTTTAGTCATGTTCTCCTCTATCAGCGGGGGGGGGGTCTTACTCGGGAGAGATATCTGCGAGTGTCGTCCAGCTTTTGAAGGTTGTCTTGATGTTATATGGACCGCAGATCCTTTGTATTTTCTTTGATAACCCCTTCATATAAGGTAGGCAGACTTTTTCTGAGTGTTGTTGTCCTCCTCTAGCACCCAGTTTATTGGAGCTGCTGTCGTGTACCCAGGGTAGTATTTTTTACGTTGTAGGGTACTACTTATACTGACCAGTTCTTTATCTAATGTCTCTGGGTCACCACTTATGACTTTTGCTTGGTGTTGTTTTTTTACACTGTATGGATGGTGGGAGTTGAAATTGAGGTACTTTTCGGTGAATGTCGGGTTGCGGTATACGGGTGTCTTGAACCCATGCTCTGTTCGAGATATTAGAACATCCAAGAATGGGAGTGTACTGTTATTCTCTTTCTCCATCGTGAACTGTCTCGAAAGTCTTATTGAGTTCACATGGTCCAGTAGAACCTGAACATCTTCCTGGTGTGGCCAGAGTATGAAGGTGTCATCTACGTACCATAACCATATAAATGGCTTTAGAGATTCTAATGCCAATTCCTCAAAATATTCCATATATATATTCGCCACTGCTGGTGATAATGGCGAGCCCATTGCAAAGCCCTCATCCTGTCGATATATGTGTGATCACATTACAAAATGTGTTGTGTGTGTACAGAAAGTCAACATCTCCATCAGATTATCTATTGGAATACTGGTCCGTTCTTTTAGGGATGAGTCAGAGGCCAAATATATAGATATATAAATATAGACAGAGTATGATATCTACCGTGAATTTGCTCCTACAGTATGATATCTACCATCTATTTTCTACTATAGTATGATATCTACGTCCATTTTCTACAGTAGTATAATATCTACCATCTATTTTCTACTATGGAATGATATTTGCCAACTGTTGGAAGTATGAAATATGTTAGGGTTAGGATTAGGGTTAGGGTTAAAGGTTAGGGTCAGAGTTAATGACATTGAACAGTGAACTAGTTATGTATTAAAAACCATTGACAATTTTTTATACAAAAATTTTTAAAAAATCATCAAATAATGATTTTAATGTTTGTAAACTGATTTGATGTAATTTAAAAAAACAGTAAACAGGTTATCGTCTTTACTGAGAATTTTCCAGCAATAATGAGTTCATCGTCAGTTATGGTAGGTCGCACATGCCACGGTATATATCATAATACAATAGCACCGAATTCAAAATAAAATAAGGCATTGGCGCCTTCCCCCCCCCACTCTCTCTCTCTCTCTCTCTGAACTTCTGTTTCTATACGTTTCTCAACCTCAAATAAAAAGAAAAGAGCCCGGAAAAAACGCATGAAGTTTTCAGGAGCAGAGCCTACTTATTTGTGACTGAAAATACCAAAAATCACGCATAATTTCCGTTATAAAAAAAAATGAAAAAGAAAGGAATGTTGGAAACTAAAATAATCTGACCAATCAAAAAAAATGACAAAAAGAGACTTTTGATGTTAGCCGAAACCAATGTTCACGCCAAATTCTCGAGCCTGGTCAAAAGTATATACACCTGACACTCCTGGTCTAGTAGTAGATGAGTTTTTTAAAACTCTGTCTTGATATATGCATTAAGTATTTCCTTGCTGCTTTTTCTTAGGACTTTCAAGATTTGCCCTGTTGTCCCCCAAATCATTTCATTTTGAATAATTCTCTCTTATTCTCTCTATTTTTAACACAGTCTATTCATCTCTTTCTTTCTGTTTCTCTTCTCCCTGATTGTCTTACCAATGAAAGTGCCAGAAACTCCAACTTTGACACAAATTTATCCGTTCAAGAATAGCCTCTTGTAAGGAATTGATAGTAAAATCGACGCAACGTTGCGTTCCGATTTTTAATTATCTGATTTACCGCCAAGTTGATTTTTTTAATCCATGATATTTGTTTATTGAAACGCGCAGATAAGTTCGAAAGAATTTTTCCATAATGAATCTGCTTAGTCTCAATTCAAACTTGTTTATTTCATTATGAATTGCTTCGCTCCAAATCAAACTTGCTTATTTCATTTTGAATTTGCTACGTCCCATTCTGAACTTGGCTATTTCATTTTGCATTTGCTAGGCCCATTCTGAACTTGGCTATTTCATTTTGAATTTGCTAGGCCCATTCTGAACTTGGCTATTTCATTTTGAATTTGCTACGTCCCATTCTGAACTTGGCTATTTCATTTTGCATTTGCTAGGCCTATTCTGAACTTGGCTATTTCATTTTGAATTTGCTAGGCCCATTCTGAACTTGGCTATTTCATTTTGAATTTGCTAGGCCCATTCTGAACTTGGTTATTTCGATTATGAATTTTCTTAGTCCCAAAATGACTTTGATTAGTCCCAAATTGAACATGAAACGGTATAGTGTACATATCAGACTCTTGCAACTTCATCAGCAGACCTAGCATAGTGATAAGTGCCAATTGAGAGAACAAAGAAAGAACACTTAAAAACGCTACAACACAAGTAGAAGACTTTTCGAGAGGTAACTGGCGTAGTGGATTAAAGCGTCGCTTAAAACATGTCTGGTTCCTTAGCATTTATAATTTTAATGCCTGGGTCGGAGGCAAGTCGCATACTCGGTGCAAGGGACAGAGAAGCGACACAAAAGCAGGATAGAGTGCAGAGATACGATATAATTCCCTGGGCGTGGGAATTGCATATCCTTCACGCACACAATGTACCCAGTGAATTAAATCAAATGTTTTATTGCAAATTCAGAGATGATTAACTAAAGTACAAAGGCAGACACCCGAAAAAGGCTGAAGGGCATGGCGGCTGAAACGTGAGTATAACAATCAACATCTGTATACTTGTCCGAATGAAAACAACATATATAATAAAGAAGATGCCTCAGTTATTAAAAAAATCAAACTTGAAATAAATTATATCTATCTGATGATAGTGTTGGGGATGCGCAGAATGAACTAAGATTTTCGCTTGAGTGTTCGAATATATCAGAAGGATTTTTCGTCAGGTTGCGTGATCTTTTCATGCATCCACAACAATAAATAATTCGCAATATAAAACAAGACAAAACATGTATGCAATTCAAACAAACAAATGCATTTATATACAATTTAAATATTATTTACAAAATGTTAGTGCAAGGTATTATATGTCTTATGTTTGTTAGTAGACGAAGATTTTGTTTGCTTTTTAGTGTCTTGGTGTATTTGTATTACAGTCTATAAGAAATTGTAATTAGTGTTTAAACAGCGTTATTTATGTCCGTATTGTTTTTGTAATATTTAGAATTGAGTCATCAGAAGTAGTCTACCCTTAACCGTAGGTATGTAATATGTTCGATAATAGTATTTACTTAAATTGTAGTGAGTGTTAATAATTCACTTTAGTTAAGTAAAGTCTTGTAAGTTTGAAGTTCTTTGTATTCACAGAGTAATCTTCGAGTCGACTTTGTGGGTGAGTCAGTTGTTGTTTTTCGCGCGGGAAAATTATAATCGCAAGTTACGTGGATTAGATTAGCGCTTCTCTGTGTTCGCTGGACTGACTTGATTTGGTCAGTAGGAAATCTTCCTTATATAAGGTTGTAGATGTCAGAATCGGCTCAAGTAAGTTTTGGCGCAATTTAACTTCCTCACGTGGAGTTTTTGAATTATCACGTTGCGAGCCAATAGAATTCGCTGCTTAGCACAATAAGGTTTTTGATTGGTTAAGTTGATTCACGTAGGCGTGTAAAATGGAATGTTCCTGTTGCTAGGGGTGATAAGGTAAATGGACGAGTCCACAATAGAATGCAAAACAATCAAGAAGAAAAAAAAAAGAATGATAGAATAAGAACAATTTTAAAGTAAGAAATAAAAAAATAAAAGCAATTATAGAATTACGAATGAAAAAGTAATAACATTTATAAAAAAAGGAATAAAAGAATAAAGACAATTATAAACAATGAATGAAAGAATAAAATCAATTATAAAACAAACGAACAAAAACATAAACGGAATTAAAAAAAAAACAACGAATGAAAGAATAAAAGCAATCACAAAATAACGAACAATTATGAAACAAACGAATAGGAGCATTTATAAAACAACGAATGAAAGAATAAGTAATTAAAAAGAACGTATGTAAGTACATATCTAAAATAACGAACGAAAGAATAAGAGATTAAAATAGAACAAGAGAATTTATAAAACAACGAATGAAAAAATAAAAGCAACTGTGTAATAACGAACAATTATGAAAGAAACGAATCGGAGCATTTATAAAATAGCAAAATCAAAGAATAAAAATCAAAAGCAATTATAAAACAACGAACGAAAAGATATCCGTAATCATAAAATAATCGTTCAATGCCCGCAGCGAATATTTTAAATGATTATTACATATTTATTTAAAGCTAAAGAAAATATTGTAAATTACCCGGTTTCTGAGAAATGTGTCATAAAAGATAAGACATTTCTGCCAACAAAGAATAACGCTTATTTTTTCAACTATTTATCATATATATGGCATGCGTAAGAAATAATCGGATTTTAAAGCAATTGCATGATGCAGAAGAAATGCTTTCGACTTATATTTCTTAAGTTTAACAGAAAGATAAATGATCTTGATTTCTGCCGAAATTAGATTCATGTTAAAACTGTCATGTTCCGAGTGTGGAATTTGACTTTTTTTTAATGTTTCCTATGTGTGTTCTGGAATTCTCCATGTCATCATAACTTTAAAGCCATAAATTCAATCACAATATCTACTGTTGGACGTCACAACATTCGAAGGAATGTTTAATTATAAAAATACTGATAAATAAATTAGACTGGCGCCAAAATCACTTTCAATTTAAATATTGAAATGTCATTTGAATTCATAATCTGTGTAATTGTTGTCTATTACAGTTATTTAATGAAAATCTGAAAGAGTCTTTGCAAGGTTTAAAATACATTTCTTCGGCATATTGTTAAAAAAAGTTTATTTAATTCTAAATATTTAAAGCAGTTGTCTGAATACACACACGCGCACACACACACACACACACACACGCACATATATATATATATATACATATATATATATATATGTATATATATATATATATATATGATGGACTCTCCCGTCGAACTCGACGTATGAGGGGCAGACAGATCAGTTCCCAGAAACTGAAAGCCCGACAGCCACACAGGATTTGATTATAGTGGTGAAGGCTTTGTGCAGGGCCATCCACACTTTTTGGAGGGACGAATACAGGGACCTGGTGCAACGGATGCCACAAGGTCCCCAAACGACCCTCCGCAGGTTTTGAATTCAAAGTTGTCCTTCTCCTAGACCAGTTGCCATCTAAGGCTATAGAACCCAGTCTGTCCTGCTATTTACCCATAGTTGGAGGGAGAAGAAGAGGATTCACACCTTTCCCAAGGGTGTTAGCACGTAAGTGAATGTAATGGATTCGACTGGAATTCGAACTCGGCTCTCCGATTCCTCAATCCAAGCCGTTGTATATATACGTGTGTGTGTGTGTGTGTGTGTGTGTGTGTGTGTATTTTAGGAGCATGTTTTCATTGAGACATTTTTCATTGAATAAGTTGTGTTTTATTATTTTCAGCTGGGTCCTTTCAGATTGAGGGACAAAGTTATTTGGTATCATTATTAAAGAAAGAGAGATACGTCCTATTTTATTCCGAGTACTTTCGACATACTTATAATATATACATATAAATATATATAATATAAAATATAGAATATAATATATAGAATGTAATATAATACAATATAATAATATTTATATAATATATACATATAAATACGGGGGGCATGAAAAAGTAGGAATGTAGTAATGAAAAACAAAACGTGCGCACAAAACGTAATGCATTGATTATGCAAATAAATCAATAATCAACATATCAATAATAAACATATGAATCCCTCAAATGTTCAAATTGCTTGTTCCCATCATTCACAGAATCCTTTTACCAGCAAAATATTTATTATTATTATTATTATTATTATTATTATTATTGTTATTATTATTATTGTTATTATTTATTAACAAATAAAAATTATAATAAATGTATTATAATGAAAATAATGAAAATAAAAATGGTAAAAAATGATTTTAATAAATTAAATGAATTCTATACCATTTCAAATTCAATTAGGGACTAAGCAAATAAATTTTGGGAGTAAGCAAATCCATAATGAAATTGCCAAGTTCAGAATGGGATGTAGCAAATTGAAAATGAAATTGCCAAGTTCAGAAGGGGGCGTAGCAAATTCAAAAGGAAATTGCCAAGCTCAGAAGGGGGCGTAGCAAATTCAAAAGGAAATTGCCAAGTTCAGAATAGGAAATAGCAAATTGAAAATGAAATAGCTGAGTTTCAGTATTTTGTACGAAGCAAATTCATAATGAAATAAACAAGTTTGAATTGAGACTAAGCAGATTCATTATGGAAAAATTCTTTCGAACTTATCTACGCGTTTCAATAAACTAATATCATGGATTATATAATCAATTTGGCGGTATATCAGATAATTAAAACTCGGAGAGCAATGTTGCGTCGATTTTACTATCAATTCCTTACAAGAGGCTATTCTTGAACGGATAAATTTGTGTCAAAGTTAGAGTATCTGACACTTTCATTGGTATGACAATCAGGGAGAAGAGAAGAAAGAAGGCGATGGATAGACTGTATATAGAGTTTTTTTTAAAAAAGAGTGAATAAGAGAGAGTTATTCAAAATGAAATGATTTGGGAGACAACAGGGAAAATCTCGAAAGTCCTAAGAAAAAGCAACAAGGAAATACTGAATGCATATATCAAGACAGAGTTTGGAAAAAAGATAGGTATATATTTTAAGCGCTGAAAGTTGCACCCAAAAAACATACACCTTTCATGAATTTTCTTGCTTGCTCCTAAAAGATAAAACATTTCAACAGTAAGGTTTAGTTGAACATTATTATTTTATCATGAAAATATTTAATTCTAAATTTTTTAGCAACATTATTGCTCAGTTCCAAATTGAAATTGCCCAATCCATTTTGAAGTCCCAAATCAAATTTGTTTATTCTATTTTGAACTTGACTATTTCATTTTGAATCTGCTCAGTCCCATTTTGAATTTGTTATGTCCTGTTTTGAATTTGACTATTCCATTTTGAACTTGGTTATTTCATTATGAACTTGCTTATTCCCAAAATGAATTTGATTCGTCCCAAACTGAATTTGAAATGCTATAGTATTAAATGAATCCTAGAACCATTATCTATTATTATACTGGTATAATACTTCTTGTATACCTACTTTAGCAGAGGCCCGCTATATATATATATATATATATATATATATATATATATATATATATATATATATATATATATATATATATATATATATATATATATTCACACTCCTCTCCGGTCTTATGAACAGGAGTAGAAGTTTATCTCTGGTTTCCAGTTTAGGATAATTTCCTTAAAGCATTTACCTTCCGGTGGCCACTTACGTCTTGGTGGCATTATCTTCTTGTTTGGGGTGGTGACTCTTACTTTGTAAACCTCTATCTCGTATGGCTCTTTGGGTCTTCTATAGGGTCAATGTCATTGCATAATTGTATGCATTGTATACATACAGATATCTATATTCTTGCCTAGAATCTATTTTTCGGGCGGACTTTAAAATAGCTGCTGCAGAGGGCTTTTACCCTTTCGGCCTTTTACCCTTTCGGCCTTTTACCTTCAGCGTCCGATGTACGTAGAATTTATAAGAATTTAGAGATAATAAAATTATTTTGTTTTTATTTGACACCTTAATTCGGCATAATTTTTCTTCGTATACGCAACCGATCTCCTTAGTTTGTCTATGTTAATTTTGCGCGCAATTTTTATTTTCTTTCAAAACCACCATTCTTCATGATCCCTTGACATAAATCCACATTTAACAGACATTAGGGAACCAGAACTATGAAATAATCGAATACGCCACAGTACGTGTGCTAGAAAATGAAATAAAACCATATGAGCAACGTACCGTGTCCCGCTTACGTTTTAATTATGCTTCGATTAGTCGATGACAGTTGCAATCGCTACGCCAAGTAAAATTAAATATAATCCTTCAACAAAGAATAGATTTTAAACCTTTCACTCTGTTCGATATTTAAATTTATCTTTAAATGAGTTACTTATTCATTTTAAATGCGTTATTTATTAATTACATATATATATATATATATATATATATATATATATATATATATATATATATATATATATATAAAGTGGACACTGAAATCAAAACTCAGAGGCGAAACGTAATTATCAGGCCACACTGTCGCCTGTGGTTATCGACTTCAATGTCCACTTTTATATTTACATGTGCTCTATCCCCGATATTGAGCACTTTAAGCCATAAATATAGTATACCTTAAAATATATTTTTCATATGTATATATGTGTGTGTGGGCGCGACGCGCGTATGTATGTAGCATGTGTGTGTGTGGGGGGAACTAAAAAAATCTCTCTTGGTACCCGGCCACGCGACATCATATACCTAGAACTCCTAGTGGCTTTATTTTTGGGCAATGAAACCCGGGTTGGAATCTTACTATGGTCGATATATCATGCAGGCTATTTTTTTTAATACCTGCCTGGGGAGACAATCCCGGCATACGGCACCGGTGGGATTTTCTAGAGAACCAAATCATCAGTACTTGTACTTGAAATTGGGCGGATGGAACCGTCTGGAGACCATCGATGGTTGTTCTAGCACAAAGTCGAAAGTCATCGTGACCGAGGGTATAAACAGCGAGGCCTTGTTCAACTCTTGATCACCACAGATTATGTTCTTTTTTACAACAAAAAAAATAAAAAATCTAACGAGCATTCGCTCAGCATAGTTGCAGTATAAACTACAGGTTGGTTCTGTGAGTGCTGATGAAACACAAATACGCCTGAGCAGAAACCCCTGTAGACCATTTTTTAAAGGATTTCACCCCAAGCAAGGCGAAAGTGACAGTAGCACGCAGGGGGTTACAGAGAGGGAAAGCGAGGGAAAGGACTGTGTATAGAGGGGATTGACGAGAGAATAAAAGAAGAACGTGGGTCACAGCAACAGAAGATGGCGATTGACGTTGCATTTAAATTTTTGAAGATTGTAGCTATCAGGGAAGCAAGTAAGAGGAAGGGAGTTCTACTCTCGGGAAGCCCGAGAAATGAAACTGCTGGGGTAGAAGTGGCGGTTGCATTTAACTATTTCAACAGTAAAGGGGTGGGACCTAGATGCCAACCAGTAATTTAAATTCACACACTTAAATTCATGTAGTCGGGGCAACAGGGAAGATAGCTTATCAGAACTGTTGCCATGAAAATATTTGTAGAAAAGACAGAGGGAAGCCACATCACTCTGTGAGAAAATGACTGAAGTCGAGATGTCCAGTCAGGACTGATTATATTTCAGATCCTTCTTTGGCTTTTGTCGAGAACTTCGAGGTGAACAGCAGAGGCACCAAACCAGATATGGCAACAATATTCAATGCATAAACGATTGGCAGATTTGTAGTTGTGTAAGATGGACTCTGACGAAATCCAAGACTGCTGGACACCTACTAATTATATATAGTGACATATAAAAAAGTATATAAAGCTATTGGCAAGTAATGCCACCTTCTCCTCTTGTATGCCTTATGTGTGTCAAATCTTCCAATTTCTTTCACTTAGTATGTGTCTTGATTTGTTTTTACGGCTTACCAACCTTTTGCATGTTATTTATAGCTAGAATGTATTTTTGGATTGTATGAAGTCTGGGGCGATAATAATGATTTACTCATACAAGTCATACTAATTAAGCCATAGCTTGGGGTAGAAGGGTTGGATTCAAGGGTATTTGGCCGTAAGTGGATATAACGAACCCGACTAGAAATAGAACTTGGGTCACCGATCTCCAATTCCGAGCCGTTATCTATTACTCCAGCCGCACATATCCAACAGCATCTTGTATTCCCAAGCGGTCACCCAACTCGGTACTGACCAGGTTCGACGGTTCCAGAAATTACCGGTTCTCGGGAAGAAGCTTTTTGGATGGAACTTCTTTCGTGCCAAAGAAATATGGCGGGAATGAAGACATACGTAGCATGGCAGGTGCTAGCTGTGAAGGTCTGAACGGGTAGAACTAAAGAACGTTTCCTTGTCTATACATTTTCCATGGAAATAACGATAGGCTTGCGAAGTTTCGACTGTGGAAACGGGGCTGTACGGTTGAAAATAATTAATCACCCACAAAGACGCTTTTGAATTCTGTCAGGGGTGGAAACTGAGGACCAGGCATGGATCTACAAGAATCCTATTCTGCGCAAGAAACGTTTATATTTTCATGCAGTTCACACATCAATTTATTCCAAGATAGAGGACGAGAGCAAAACTTGCCAGCAGTCAAGGATTCCACAAAATGGATTTTAATTTCACGTTCTGGTACGAAGAGCTGATACCAGAGGGACGTTATCTTACATTGTTCTATGCTAGCGATAAATTAATTAGATACAAACAGCTCGTTATGAGTAAAAACCCAACCCAACGCGTGTTGAACAATGCGATACTTGACGATCTTATCTGGTGACCAAGCCAGACGATGAGCTTATTCAGGTCATCGAAGAAGTTGTGATAGCTAGATCATAAAATGGGACTAACTTTTAATGCAGCAAAATTCCACTTAAGCAAACAAGAGATAGCGTTCTCGGGCATGGGGTAGGTGAGATCAAGCCAAATTGCAATACACTTACATGGAGTAAAGATTACTTGATAAGGTCCTCAGTATGATGCAGTCAAAATCAAACATAATTTAAAACGTTGCAAAAAAAATCCCGAAAAGCAACCACTATTTAAAATGGACATCCAAACAACAGAATACTTTCGAAGAATAGATCCGTTGAAATACCAGTTCTAGTAAGATCACCGAAGTTCAGAAATGTCGAGCCTGGTCAGTACGTAGATGAGTGACAGCTTACGAATACCAGGTGCTGTAAGCTTGTATGTGCCCGCAGTGTAAAGGATACCGACTCTGGATTGGACGTCTGGGAGTTGAGTTCCAGTGCTAGTCGGATTCATTATATTCATTTTCGCCCCAAATATCATGAAGGTATGAATCCACCTCTTCTAACCCCAACTATGGGTTAATTAGTAGGCATTGTATTAGGAAAATTATTATTATCTCAAAAAAAATTCTTAAAATATTTCCTGCATTTAAATAACCTGCAAAAGGTTGATGTTCCTTAAAAAACAAATCAATCGGGAGAATGATCTTCTTCTATGTGCCGTGTTTCTTCAGGACTTGGGCAATCATGTCTCCCACAATTTTCTGTCCTTTGTAGATCTTAATAAATTTTGTCTTTTTACTATCTCTCCTAAAACCTGTTCTGTCCATGCAGATTATCTAGTGTTTTCCTCTATCCCTCTTTGCCTTCAATTTGCCCTGTGAGTATCAGAATTTCCAAGCCCTCTTTCCTCATTAAGAGCCCTAGAAATTTCAACGGTCTCTTCCTGATGTTAAGTATAAATGTCCTTTTTGTTTCCATTTTTCTAAAACTTGCTAGGTAGATTATTCGTTGTTTTCCTCTATCCATGTTTGCCTTCAATTTATCCTGTGAGTATCGGAATTTGCAAGCCCTCTTTCCTCATTAAGAGCCCTAGAAATTTCATCTTTCTCTTCCTGATGTTAAGTATAAATGACCTTTTTGTTTCCATTTTTCTAAAACTTGCTAGGTAGATTATTCGTTGTTTTCCTCTATCCATGTTTGCCTTCAATCTATCCAGTGAGTATCGGAATTTGCAAGCCCTCTTTCCTCATTAAGAGCCCTAGAAATTTCAACTGTCACTTCCTGATGTTAAATATAAGTCTCCTTTTTGTTTTCATTTTCTCTAAAACTTGCTAGGTAGGTTATGCGTTGTTTTCCTCTATCCCTCTTTGCCTTCAATCTGTCGTGTGAGTATCAAATTTTCCAAGCCCTCTTTCCTCATTAAGAGCCCTAGGAATGTCAACTGTCTCTTTCTGGTGTTAAGTATATCCTTTTTGTCTTTACTTTCTCTAAAATTTGCTAGGTAGGTTATGCGTCGTTTTCCTCTATCCCTCTTTTCCTTCAGTTAGTCATGTGAGTATCAAATTTTCCAAGCCCTCTTTCCGCATTATGTCCCCTGGAAATCTCAACTCTCTCTGGTAGTTGCTCACATGTTCGGTCTTTGTTATTCTCTTCGTCCTTCTACTTCTTTTGCTTGATGTCTTCAAGTGGATTGTACAGCATTCACCTAAAGGTTTTGAAGAGATGTTCTATTGCGCTATTTTGGCACAGATAAACCTTAAGCTGTTCTTGCTGTGGCCTATATCAATCGTTTATAAGAAATGCTTACACAACAAGAATCATTTGAGACAGCAATTGTTTCTGATTCAGGGACTACCGCTGAGGGCAAACATAAATACGCTCAGCTAGACCTATAATTTGTGGGAGTAGACTTATTTGGTTGTCGATCCAAGAACATTTGTAACCCTCACACTTCATAAACCTTTATGTACATAAAAGGGTTCAATTAGAACTGAAAAAAAGCTAAACTACCAGGATATTTGCTAGTTCAACTAACAAGGCAGGGATTTGAACTCGGCTCGCCAATTCTATGAGCCATGTGACTTACAATTACATCACCTGCACATCCCATGTAGGGTGTTTATTATCTGTTGAATATATTTAATACACTAGTTCCAAGTTTGAAGGATATTATTATATTATATGTTGATTTTTGCTATTATGATTACAGGTTTAAGTGTTTGCAGTCTTTTTTATATTGTATACTATCTTGGTGTTTTCTACTAATACTCTTTAGTATCTACTAAATACTGGTATCTACTAAATACTGGTATGTATATAATAGCTTTGTATACCATTCTGTGCTAATTAATATAGTACTTAAAATTTTTATCAAATAACAGAAACCACATAACTTGAGGACTACCAATGGCAGCAACAACTAAAATGTATAGCACATATAACTCGAAGAGAAAATACTGACATAATCCAGATGTTAACATTCCACACTACTTCAAATAAAAGGTTACGAATGAACCTCAACCATCGATACTGGAAAGAGCAATAACAGTTACTGGACTTGAGAAACCTGTTTTCCAGAAAAAAAATATTTGAAGAGAAAGAGTTTATAAATTTTAACCGAAAACAGTAAAGACTACTCGGTCAATCAATGCCAAATGTTTCCTTATAGGGAAATGGCTAACATTATCATTACTACTGTCTGATAAATGGTTTGTTAGCTGACGTGAAAGGGTGTAGTGTTTTTTTTACCAGTATACAATATCTATGTTTTATTAAATATTGAAGATATAATCCAATTGCCAAGATAATTCAAAGCCATAACATCTCAATTCATATTCTTGAAAATGACTGATAATGGTTGAAAGCACTGAAACACAGATATAATTTTTTTACACAGACTGAAACAAAACCTCAGTTAAATTGTATGAAATCAAGAAAAAAACTTTAAAACAAACTGGTCTTAAATAAAACTTGCTTAGATGAAAACTTGCTGCAAAAAAACACATACACTGTATTTTATATATAACTATGTGGAGGAACGGTGGAGTAATGGATAACGGCTCGGATTGAGGAATCGGAGAGCCGAGTTCGTAATCCAGTCGAATCCATTACATTCACTTAGGAGCTAATACCGTTGGGAAAGGTATGAATCTCCCCACCCCAAAAGGTATGCAGGACAGGTCGGGATCTATAGCCTTGGATGGCAACATAATCAAGATGTTAACATTCCTCACTACTTCAAATAAAAGGTTAGGAAGGAAACTCACTCCATCGATACTGGAAAGAGCAATAACAACTACTAGCCTCGAGAAATCTGTTTACCAGAAAAATTCTTTTACGAGAAACAGTTAATTACCGGAGAAAAAAATGACCTCGCCAGTCATGTATCGAAAGATACATGATCGCTTAAGCGTGTATCATGCATGGCACATAACTGACTGATATATGTTTATATCAAAGTCACTTTATCTGTGTATCTCTGTAATTAGTACTTAGGTACAAGAGTATATTCTTTGATTTTTCATTCCGAAGTGGTAACCATTAGACCACACGCACTTCCTGTTAATTGGTGTAGAGGAAGGAAAGTTAACCCAATAAACGTATTGTACTATCAGAAAGTTTATAAGAGAAGTCATTAATAGCATTTGCACATAGAGGTAATCATGCTTGACTCGGTTCAGTGGCACAACGAATGCGTTCTCACGCCTTTTCCATGATATGCGTGCTGAAGCTGAAAGCTTTCTGAATATGTGTCCATATTGCCTGGCTTTCGGTAAAAAGAAAACACCTGAATTCATAACTGCCCAAAATGCCCTCGCATAATTTTGGGATACAGTCCCCGTTAGTCTTGTTAATCCAATGGAATTCATTATATGGCTCTTGTTCAAAACATGGCTTCCAGGTTACCTTTAGTTCTTACTGCACTAGTGGTTTTAATCTGTTGCCTTTTGTGTCGTGGCGTCTTTGTCTTAGTCAGGCTCTAGTTCCGCAGTACAGACTGAATTCACGACGTTTAATTGTCTTGGGTTTTTTCTATCGTTTTATTTCAGTGGAGAGCAGTGTTGGCATTGTGGAGTAGGCGGAAGTGAACAACATCAAATCAAAGAAGAAAATGACAAAATTAAACACACCGCGCAAGGGCTCCGCGCAGCCTTTCGAGTTTCAAATTATCAAATTTTCAATTAAATAAAAATAAATAGTTAATAAAATCAGCTCCAGCCGGTAAACAGACACAGCTATCTGGAGCCTGCAGAAGACCATAAAAACCGAACATTCATTAAACTCGGCAGAAGGACTGACAGCATTAAAGAGACACAAGTCAACCTCGGCGTCTTGTCTTCCTCATCAAAGCAACAGCGGACTCCTTTTGATCTTGTCTCCCAACTCCACTTTCTCTATTCCTCACTGAAAAACTATTCATGTTCATTTCCTTACAATCAAAGAGAAGAACTTTCTAACTTTCTTGCTGCTGGATATAGTTTATCGTCTTACCCAGGACGCGATATTTTATGTATGTGACAAAACAATGAACATACTTAAAAAAAACATTTAAAGACTAGTAAATTGTTCGTGTATCTAAAATGTGTGTAGAAGTCCCACAGAAAATGAAGTAAAATTTTAAATGAACATGCAACAATCTGTTCTCTCATTTTGTTTTTATTCAAACGGTGACCCAAGGAATCTTTCCCCAATAAATGGTGGCCCCGACGTGATGTTTTTTCTCCTGAACATAAAGAAGCACACAGGACTTTGGAGCCTACAGAAGACCATAAAAACAAACATTAATTTAACTCGACAGAAGGACTGACAGCAGTAAAGAGACACGAGTCAAGCTCGGCGTCTTGTCTTTCTCATCAAATCAACAGCGGACTCCCTTTGATGTTGTCTCCCGACTCCACTTTCTCTCTTCCTCAGTGAAAAACTTCTCTCTTTTTTTTTTAATTCAAACGGTGACCCAAGGAATTTTCCCCTAACAGCATCGTTTTTTAGAGAAAGCTAACGGAAGAGGAAGATAGAGCGGTAGGATGTCAAAAGGTTGGCCAGCTACCCATCGCCACATGCTAGCTCTCTCATTAAGGAACCTGAAAGCGGCAAGGCGACTTCACGCTTCTATTCTTGTACCCGTTTCTGTCTTTACGCGTTTTTTTGACTTTATATTAAAACTTAAACTAAAGAATCCGTTACTATCAGAATTCCACGTCCACGGGGATCGAACCCACTCAGATAGGTTCGTAAATCCTATTGATGTGTAAAAAGAGAAAACCCAAGTGTGACACAAACTTTGTGGTCGCTCACGAACAGAGGAGTATAGTTGTACTCAAAAACATGAGCACAATGTAGAGACTCAGGACACTTAGTATGGATAAATTTAGCGGAACATTATACAATGATTCAATAAATGTAGCTATCAAAACGAAAAGACAAAATCAGAGATATCTCAACTAAAACCGACAATGTCCTTTACATTAAGTCATGGAAACCAGCATAATATCTCATAACCGTTCTACTTCTATGTGCCATGATGGATCTTGGCTCCCCACAACTTCCTATCCTTTGCAGCTGTTAATAAGATTTGTCTTTTCACTACTCTTCCCCATTTCTGTTCTGACATCCATTTACACAATCTCTTTAGGTAGGTTACTCGCCACCTTCCTCTGGATCTCACGCACTAAATTGGTCTTCTGAATGTCAAAGTCCCCAACTTTCCCAATTATGTGCCCTAAATGGATTCTTCTGGTTCTAAATATAGGGTGACCCAAAAAATGGAAACTTTTTAACAATCCAATAAAACCAAGAGTGATGGAAAAAAATATTTAATTCATAGTCATTGAAACCTTAAAACATACCATTTAAGAAACAATGATGGAATTTTCATTTTTTTTAAATTACGTCCTGTAGATGGCGTCCTCCTGTACGAATGCATTCTTGAAATCCGCTGTTGAGATTCCTCATTGACTGCTGCAACATCTCAGCTGGGATACTGTGAATTTCATTCTCGTTACTAAAATGGCGGAGTGTTTACTTGCTCAAGGTCACTGTCTCGCAGTGTTGCCACTTGCTCATGTCTGGCAATACGCACTTCAAGAATTCCCGTTTTTTGGGGTCACTCTGTATAAGCGTCCTTTTAGTTTTTCATTTTCTTTACAAGTTTGTCCTTACTTACTTAATCCATTGTATTCTCAGCATCCTTCTGTAGGACCACATTTCTGTTGTATCAAGTCTCTTCTTCATCTGCGAAGAAATTGCCCTCCAGTCACTGTCATATCGACGCTTTATTTTTCAGCACGTACACGTCGCTACCAAATGTAACATATGGTCAAAGTTTAAAGTTAATTTAACGACAATACCGTGAAGAAAATGGCCCAAGCAGCTTGGTACTACTCCATTTGGGAACGCCTCAGTCGCCGGGCAATAAACCCAGCCCCCTCTCGAAGGAGAGGTATTGACTAAGGGGAGAGAAGTACTGAAATTACATCACTCTTTTCTTTGAGTCTGACAAAATCTTTCTTGTTTCTTAATAATTTGCTAAGCTTTTGGAAAGTATCTTCCACTATTAATCTTCGGATTTCAGTTTTACATTTTCCGTACTCGATGAAAACACTTTCTAAATTTTTCGCTTGATTTTGGTGTACCCAATTCGCAGTTTGCGTTTTTGGGCGTTTCCTCTTGCTGACAAATATATGGACATTTTATCTTCTTTTTTCTTCGCTTTTTTTTTTGCTACTTTTTGTCGGTCTCCTTTCTGTATCTCCTATCAAGAATCCGTCATCTGCATATTTTATAAGATTGTGGCTGCTAATAATGAATCCTGGTTGGATGTTGAGTTCTATCAGAATAGCCTCGCTTGTATGGGTTGAATAAATCTTTATATTATTTGGTTAGATTTGGTTGATTTGTTTTTTTACGGCTTATCAACCCTTTGCATGCTATTTAAAGCCAGAGAATATTTTTAGATTGGAAGAAGTTTTTTAAGATAATAATGTTTTTTTAAGTAAGGTTTCCCCTGTACAAGGCCCGGGGTTCACTCGAGGTAGAGAGTTACGTTAAGGAGTAGTTTATATGAATAGGATGGAAAGATAACAGTTGACTCTAGACTTGAACAGGTTAAGTTTGTAGTGATCAGGAAAACATCCACTTGAGAGTCTGTTCCACAGGGCAGTGGTTTGCGGAAAGAAAGAACTTCTCGTCGATGGAATACGGAGGAAATGATGCTGGTTTGCTACTATGTAAGTAGCAGGGCGGATCCTAGCCGTGAAGGTGGCCCCAGTTCGTCCGAGCATTTACCATGGTAGTAGCGATAGAACCGTGAGATCGACACATCCCGCCTTTGAAACAGAGGTTGCAGTGTGTGAAATAACTCTTCTCTAACAAGGACTCTTTCAAGAATGGAAAGTGTGTTTTTGGCCGCTCTTACCCAAATATGACAACAGTACTCCATTTTTCGCCTGATCTGGATCTTATAAAGGGGTCAGGTACTTACTGCAGCGGTACAGGGAGCCGATCATATTACCTGCATCTTTAGCGATGAATCTTATATAGGAATTCCACCTGAGGTCGGGTGTGAGTTTGACGCCCAATATCCTCTCAAGGCACGGTGCCTCCCCGAGGGGACACCCGTTCATTGTGACTGATCTGATCGGCGATGATGGAATTTAATCAGTTTAGTTTTAGAAGCATTGAATGTAACTAGCCAGAGAATATCTCATAATCGTTCTACTTCTATGTGCCATGATGGATCTTAGTTCTCCACAACTTCCTATCCTTTGCAGCTGTTAATAAGATTTGTCTTTTCACTATTCTTCCCAATCTCTATTCTGATATCCATTTACACAATCTCTTCCATTGTGAAGTTAGTGTTAGATCGGAAATGAGGTCAGCCAAACTCTGATCGTCAACACGTTTAGAGATGCGCCCGTATATCGTCGTATCCTCGGCATAGACGTTTATAAATGATCGGGGTATATTCTTAGGTAGATAATTTATGTAAATCAGAAAGAGGCCTGGGCCGAGTAGTGTCCCCTGGGAGACGCCCGCATTGACAGCCAGAGCCTCGGAGGACTGACCGTTACTTTACTATCTACAGAGATCTACCTATTAAGAATAACTTTATAATAGAGAAAACCCTTCCAGTGATTCCATAGCTGGAGAGCTTGGGTATCAAGCCTTTATACGATACATTGTCGAAGGCCTTCGAGATATCTAAGCATATGATCCTTGGGGTCAAGGGCCTCATTAATTCCGTATCTAATGGTAATTAGAATGTCAGCAGTGAATCGGGCTGATCGAAACCTATACTGCTCGTCACACAAGAGGTTGTTCCTATTCAGGTGTTCGACGACCTTCTTGTGGATTAAGGCCTCAAAAGTTTACTGCTGATACTAATGGGTCTATACTGGGAGTTGGGGATCGGTCGCCCGCGTTCTTGAAAACCGAACATACGCTTGCCACCTTTCACAGGTTTGGGAAATACTTCTTAAAGCAGCGGTTAAATAACGTTGTTAGATTCGGGGATACTTCTGGGTTGATATTCTTAAGGACGACCGCTGGAATTTTGTTAATTTTTACAAATTAACCCATAGCTAGGTTGGGAGAAGAGGTGGATTTCGCAAGTGTAAGTGGATATAACGAATCCGACCGGGATTGGAACTCTGCTCTCCTATTAACGATTCCATTTGCACGTCCAGTCTTAAAGCACCTATATTCGCAAACGATCACCCGTCTTGGTATTGACCAGGCTCAACGTTGCTTTTCATACAATTTAGAACATTAAATTATGTGGGGGATCTAGTACCCTATATTCAGTCATTTATAGGCGATACATGACTGACGAGGCAGTGGGTTCCCATTTCTTTCTGCGGTAGACCAGTTGCCATCCAGTTTGGGGGAAGAAGAGAATTCATACCTTTCCCAAGCACGTAAGTGAATGTAATGGATCTTACTGGAATTCGAACTCGGCTCTCCGATTTCTCAATCTGAGCCGCTATCCATTACTCCACCTTGCCTCCTATATTACATGTGTTTATTTTTTATCTAAGGTAATAGGAAGTGGAAGGTTAAGGAAGTGAAGTTTTGACTTTGTAAAAATATTCATCTCGTCCAGAAAAAAAAAAAGAAAAGGGAAAATATATATGTAAACCTCATTTTTTTTTATATTTTTTATTATTTTTTATATTCCAGAACTTGTTGAGATCTTTTACAAAAATGGTTTCCTTTTTTGCAGCCCAGTTTCTTATTAAGAGAATTTTCATCTAACAAGATATAAACTAGACACGTATCTTTATAACTCTTCTTTTACATCGACTCTGGATGTTATGTTATATGCATCCATCGAGGATTCTTAAGTGCACTGACTATTTGATATGACGTCCTGGTGATTTAGTAGTAAATTTATAGGCTCCATTTTAAACTACGTTTCTTGATGAGTATAAAATTTCTAACTGAATAACTTTTGCATGCATAAAAGCTTCAACTTTGGAGATTAATAATTTGATGTATGTCTAGAATGCTGTGTAATATTTTTAATCTTTCTCTGTAAATTCTAAATTAATTAGATTCTATTTTAAGTCCGTGTCCACTTGGTAGGAATATTGCATCTTATTAATAATTTTCACAAAATAGGGGATATTATTTTGTCTGATATTGATTAATTAATAGAATATATTCTAGTAGGTGCTATCTCCCCCTTCATGCATCTATCTATCTATCTATCTATCTATCTATCTATCTATCTATCTATCTATCTATCTATCTATCTCCCCCTTCATGCATCTATCTATCTATCTATCTATCTATCTATCTATCTATCTATCTATCTATCTATCTCCCCCTTCATGCATCTATCTATCTATCTATCTATCTATCTATCTATCTATCTATCTATCTATCTATCTATCTCCCCCTTCATGCATCTATCTATCTATCTATCTATCTCCCCCTTCATGCATCTATCTATCTATCTATCTATCTATCTATCTATCTATCTATCTATCTATCTCCCCCTTCATGCATCTATCTATCTATCTATCTATCTATCTATCTATCTATCTATCTCCCCCTTCATGCATCTATCTATCTATCTATCTATCTATCTATCTATCTATCTATCTATCTATCTATCTATCTATCTCCCCCTTCATGCATCTATCTATCTATCTATCTATCTATCTATCTATCTATCTATCTCCCCCTTCATGCATCTATCTATCTATCTATCTATCTATCTATCTATCTATCTATCTATCTATCTATCTATCTATCTCCCCCTTCATGCATCTATCTATCTATCTATCTATCTATCTATCTATCTATCTATCTATCTATCTATCTATCTATCTATCTCCCCCTTCATGCATCTATCTATCTATCTATCTATCTATCTATCTATCTATCTATCTATCTATCTATCTCCCCCTTCATGCATCTATCTATCTATCTATCTATCTCCCCCTTCATGCATCTATCTATCTATCTATCTATCTATCTATCTATCTATCTATCTATCTATCTCCCCCTTCATGCATCTATCTATCTATCTATCTATCTATCTATCTATCTATCTATCTATCTATCTATCTATCTATCTATCTATCTCCCCCTTCATGCATCTATCTATCTATCTATCTATCTATCTATCTATCTATCTATCTATCTATCTCCCCCTTCATGCATCTATCTATCTATCTATCTATCTATCTATCTATCTATCTATCTATCTATCTATCTATCTATCTCCCCCTTCATGCATCTATCTATCTATCTATCTATCTATCTATCTATCTATCTATCTATCTATCTATCTCCCCCTTCATGCATCTATCTATCTATCTATCTATGATTGATGTGAGTAAAATTTGTCACATAGCTGATTGATGTTATCTTCAGCATCACGATTCTAGAGTTTCGTAGACGCACCTGTCCGTTCACTCTTCAGTGGGTATCAGCAATTCACTTCTTTTATATATATAGTGTATAGTCGAATGTACTTGCGTATTTAAAAAAGACCTTATACAGCTTATAATTTAAAAAAAAAACAAAGATCATAACATTCATCGAGTGATTGGTAGGTTAACGCACCTTTAAAATTTTGTTAGAGAAGAGATTTCGCCATTTTATATCATTAACTATGTTTGTGTGTGTGTGTGTATAAGATCGAATTTAAAAGATGTTATGTAATTAAACATGTTTATGTAATAAAAACAAACGACCTTTTGAATATGTGCCCTCAATATATATATATATATATATATATATATATATATATGTGTGTGTGTGTGTGTGTGTGTGTGTGTGTGTGTGTGTGTGTGTATGTATATGTGTGTGCGTGAGTGTATAAAATCGAATTAAAAAGATATTATGGTGATTTACCAACGAATGTTCAACACCCTATATTAGATCTTAGATTACTTTATATGCGAATTGAACACATTATTTTGTAAAATCTGTGATTAATACACACACACACACACACATATATATATATATATATAATTATATATTCATTTGTATTGATATGAGTTTATATAAAGATGCGTCATATTTTTAGGACATTTACATGAATTTGGAAAAATACATATAACTTTTCGTGTATTCGTCAATCTTTTATATATATACATATATATATAATATATAATATATATATATATATGTATGTATTTAATATTATTTATTTTAGGATATGAAAACAAAAACATGTTAAATATTTATTTGGAAATATTAAGACATGTTTTAATATCCTAAAATAAATAATATTTAGATCGACACTGTATTGCATCCTCTTTTAAATTAAATGTTACAGTGGAATTATACTTCATTTGTTCTCCTTTTTAACTGTATATATATTTATATATATAAATATATATATATATATATATATATATATATATATATATATATATATATATATATATATATATATATATATATATATATATATAGCGCTATTATAGGACGTCGAAAAATGTCTATTTCCAACGCATTATAATTTAAATTTGCAATATGACATTTAATTCGAATATCTGCGAACGATTATTTTTCATTCAAGGAAATCAACATCAATAAAGTTGTTTTAAATTTAATACGAATTCAAGAACCAATAATGTTAAACGGGATTTACATCCTTGGCGATTTGATGCAAAAAATAGCAAGACTTTCGAGTCATTGAATCTATGATTCCATATAAACTCTGCGAAAAAATCATCCGTCATATCTGGTCTGATTTTTGATTTTCCAAATTATGTAATTTGTGGTTGCAGGGGCGGTGCCAAAATATAATAACGCCATATATATATATATATATATCTTTATATATATATATATATATATATATATACATATATCTTTTTATATATATATATATATATATATATATATATATATATATATATATATATATATGTATAGAGACAGATAGATAGATAGATAATATTAGTGGTCAATATATATATATATATATGTGTGTGTGTGTGTGTGTGTGTGTGTGTGTGTGTGTGTGTGTGTGTGTGTGAATTTCCAAGAGGATAGAATCCAGGTAGAACTCAATGTCCAGGACAGAGTAAGAATAATATAAAAGGCTCAAACACTAATATTCCATGTTTATAATTTATTACATTGGAATCGTAATTACGATCCATTTCATCAGACCTACAAATATTGGATCGTGATTACGACTCCAATGTAATAAATTATAACCATGGAATATTAGTGTTTGAGCCTTATATATATATATATATATATATATATATATATATATATATATATATAAGCACAGGATTGGTACAGATATAATAAAATTCCGACAACCAAAAACACTCTTCTTAAAAGAGTGCCCAATACCGAGTAGAGCAAATAATATTTATTCAAAATTATAACTTATGCATGTTATAATTTTGAATATATATATATATATATATATATATATATATATATATATATATATATATATATATATATATATATATATATATATATATATATATATATATATATATATATATATATATATATATATATATATAAATTATTAGAAGGATTTGAAATAATCATAATTAAATAATTCATCGAGTCTAGAAAAATGCAGAAGGCACTGGACGCCCGTTTCGTTCCATATTTGCGACTCATCAGCAGAGCAACCTCTTCGTCACCGGGACTCATTGGTCTAGTGGGTATGACGCTTGCGTCATATCGTAGCGGTCCGGGTTCGATTCTCGATAGTGGATGCGCACTGCTGATGAGCCTAAAATATTGGACTAAACAATGAGACAATTTGGACTAAACAATGAGACTGATTTGGTATCAGTCGGAGAATTTACCCCTTGGATGAAGGTGAATTTAGGCGTATTTATGTTTAGACAAACACGCCAGTGACCGTCTTAACAAAGATGAACAATTGAGTTCAATTGACGCTTACATACACTCTATCTCTGATATTGAGCACTTTTTTCTCATAAATTGTTAAATATAGCATACTGTAAAATTATATTTGTATCATATTTAAAATGTTAACTCGGCAACTTCTAAAAACACACGGATTCCACCACCATCCAATTTGAAATTAATAGTAAAATAAAATAGAAAAACAATGAAATCTTCATAAAAAGAATGAGATGAAAAGTACCTTTCTTCTTAAAACTAGCCAGTCGCTATTGACCACAGTGTCTTCCTTTCTATTTATATATGCTCGATCCTTGATTTTGAGCACTTTTGCCCATAAATAAATATAGCATACATTAAAACTATATTTTATCATATACATACTGGGTTTAACTGCAAAATTGTCCAAATCATGTAACAGCATAATTATCCACCCAACAAAAAGTTTAATATCTAAAAAAAAAAACACTAAACTAATAGTGTTTCTTTTTTTCCAGGTTTTCAGATAAGACGTTTAGCCATCTTGGCACCAAAAAGAAAAGAGAACCGAATAAAATCGTTTTGTGTCAGTTCCACTCTAGACCCAACTGAGCAATGGTGTGACAAAAAAGTTCATTCAGGCCTTCAGTAATAATACAAATATTCATACTCTGGCTTCCATCTTCAAAGTCCATTCAAGAACTACCAAGAGGACGGGAAATAAGTTTTAAAAAGAGGGAACAGTATAGAGAAAAACTGGATCAGGCGGTCACAACAGGGTTCATCATTTCAACTAAAAAGAGCAATTTGAAAAGATCCACCTCAATCCATAAGACGTTTGGCACGTGAGAGAGGAATTTGACCTATGACAGTTCAAAAAGCAGTGAATAAAGAATTGAAAATGAAATCATACGTGAAGTGTGTGATGCACCTTGTTACTCCAGGACAGAAATTTAGAAGGTTAGAGAGGGCTAAGATCATGTTGGATAAGTTGGAAAATGATCCTGGAATAATATATATATATATATATATATATATATATATATATATATATATATATAGTAGAGTAATATATTTCAGATGCAACAAGGAAGGTCTTCAGTGATGCACTGTCTTCATTGTCGATTTCGGGTTTTGCATCATATCGGCTCCAGCAGCAACCCCGACCTAATTCCACAAGATTCAGGCCGCCTCCTTGATAGCGTTTTGCTACGTACTTCGACATTGCAAAAAAGATAAATCAAGATTTGGCTCGGATTCCGAGCGTTCTTATTGACATACGTCAGTCAACAACAGCCAATGAAATAAAGACTTTCCCCTCTTCCCTCATAAATAGTTTGGTCTTTCACGTCATCCGGTTTTGATTTGCGCTATTTCCCTGGAATTCGTAACGAGGTAAGCTGGACTCGTTCTTGCAAGGTTCACTCCAATGCTTTACATTTAATTAGATACTAATTCAATAACTAAACCCTACCACTTACATTACCCCCCACCAAAAAAAACGTCAATAATTCTTACTATTCTATAACAATCTTTAAGTCTAACCCTATACAATTAATCAAACTAAATTAGAAAAATGCGATGCTCGTTCAAGCCTCTACATATATATATGTGCTCTCTCATACACTCCTATATATACATATATATATATATATATATATATATATATATATATATATGTGTGTGTGTGTGTGTGTGTGTGTGTGTGTGTGTGAGTGAACTTTATTTCAATCCTTCATGAGCTTACGATCCTTAGCTATGATTAATTAATAATGAACATGTCATTTTCGTTTATGTTCAATTTGATCACGATTGTTCTGTTAAGCTTGGAATTGCTCAAAGTAGAGTCCAGTAGTGTTATAAAAACCTTGGAGAATTCCAGTAAGATATCTTTAATCATTTCTAAAGTACAACGGTTCAGAGCTTAATCTAACAAGCGGACAATTTTGCTGTTAAGCGATTTGGACAATTTTGCTGTTACACTCGGTACGTATATATTTACGTTTGAGCAAGCCTTCTAACTCTCTGCTATTATACACGAATGATGCTGGCCATAACCTTTGATTTTAATAACGCCACCCTAATTAAAAATAGAACATAACATGAAAGCTTAATAATAACATTATTACCAATTATAAACACAGAACTAAAACATTATATTACATCGTCATCATTCTTTGAATCTATTCTTAAAGAATCTAACTTATATCTATCTAATAGAAAGAGTAGGTATATAAAAATGGCCCCAGAGTAAAAGGATCCCCTCACAAAAGTGAAAACATTAGAACTCCTCCTACTAGACAGACACACATACACAATTACGACTGCACATTACCATCCGATGCCTGCTTAGACATATTAAAATTTTTATATACATATAAAATTATCTATGTTTTAATTCACATGATACATGACTGACCAATGAGAATCTATCCAAACAAAACTGAAAATGCCAACATTTTGTCTGTTTTCTCTAAATCGTAACTCTTAATGTTCAGTGTTTAAATCACCTATTATGCCTGACTAATCTTCCTTAACGGAAAAGAATATGGTATATAATAATGAATTCAGAATAATTATAAAAGACTTCATTGGGTGGAAATACATTTTTCTGACATATAAAAAATAATTAAAAATGTAAAAACAATGACTTAAACTCATGAAAACCACAAAAAAGTGGGGCTCACCAGGAATCATCGCACAAGTAGAGTTTAGCTCTGCAACTAGGATTCCTGGAAGTGAACAAATATGATATCAATAAAAACATTCTTGAAAAATTCACCCAGGAAAAATAAATTAAGAACTTTCTGACATTGCACAATATTTTGCTGTTTGTTTTGTAGAAATACAAGATTTTACAGAAATATTGGCTTTGACTGGCATATTGGTGCTTGTTTTATTTTTTTACCATATCTCCCATTAGAAAGTCTGACGCTCAACTCCACGAGAACACCTCTTTGCGATTGTTGGGTCTCACATTGCCAGCTGATCTGAGATGGAACAAATACATTGAGTCAATAGCTTTGTCCACCGCAAGGAAAGTTGGCTCCCTGTGCTGCGCCAGGAAATTTTTCTCGCCGGAGTCGATCCTTCAAATCTACAAATCAACCATTCGCCCATGCATGGAATATTGCTGCCATATATGGTCTGAAGCCCCTTCTATTTGTCTCAAGGTCCTTGATAAAATCCAGAGATGTATATGCAATGTAATTGACCCTGATCTGGCATCTCGTCTGCAGTCGCCCTCTCACAGACGTGCTGTTGCCTCCCTCTGTCTTTTTTACAAATACTTTCACGGCAACTGCTCCGATGAGCTGCTTTTGCTGGTTCCCAGATTTCATGAATTTAAGCGTTCAACTAGGCTGGCATCTCGCTCTCACCCTTTCACTGTCTAAACTGTTAAATGTAGCCGTCTCTTCTACTCCAATAGCTTCATGTCTCGCCTGTGGAACTCCCTCCCGTTTTCTTGTTTCCCTGATAGCTATAATCTCCAGCTATTCAAATGTGATGTCAATCAACGTCTCTAGATGCCTTGATCTACTCCCTATCCTTCTCTTCATCCTTTCCTCTATCACTCCTCTTTGCTCTCGCTCCAAGTCCTTGCGTGCTAGTGTCTTCCCGCCTTGCTTGGGGTGATGCGCTTAAAAAGATACAGGCATTGGAATTGGCTCTTCTGCTTGCATGGTATGGGACTTCATTTACCAACAAGTACCATATTTCTGTGTTTTGCCTATTATCATATATTTCCAGTCAACTTTTATTTTATTATTACTTATTGTCGTTAATCTCTTATTTTGCCCAATAAGATCTACGGTAAGAACGAATCTTCTATCAATCGCATAAATTTTTTTTACAGTATATTGTTATAATGTTTTTATTTTATTATTATTATTAGTTTGTAAATTTTTCTCTTCTGATATCTATCTTACATAAGTCTACCATTCGCCAATGCTTTGAACATGGCTGCTACATATGGTCTGGTGCTCCCGTCATATATCTAGAGATTCTTGATAAAATCCAAAAAAGAATCAGCAATATTATTGGTCCTGATGTGGCGTTCAGTGTGTCAGTGTGCATTGATACTAGTAGAATTCTTTGTAGCTTTTATGAATTTACTGTATGCGAAGATGGTACTCCCTGAAAAACTACTAAAACAATTTTCAAGAAATGTACTCAAATTTTTCTTATCCAAAAAAAAAAAAAAAATTATACTGATAAATAATTTTTTCTTCAGGGTTAGTGAGAATGTCACATGAAGGTAAGATTATAATTTTGTTTTTTTTGGTTGTGATGTGTACATTTTTTGCCTAAATATTCCTCCCAAAATCTTCAATTTAACTTCAAAGAAGACATATTGAAACTATTTAAAATGTGTTTTTCAGTTTTTAGTAAGACCATTGTGGTACATATTGTTAAAATTGTTCTACTTTATTATTAGTTATTGTCGTTAATCTCTTATTTTGCCGAATAAGATCTACGGTAAGAACGAATCTTCAAACAATCGCATAATTTTTCATTACATTATATTGTTATAATGTTTTTATTTTATTATTATTAGTTATTATTTATTATTTTATATCTGACTGTGTTTAATTTTCTAAAAAAAAAAAGCACATTTTCTTAAAAAATGCCACATCCCTTCAGAACAAAAGCGATATTTCTTTTTTTTTCATTTGTGAATTGTCATGGTCTGTTAAGAAATATAGTGGAATAGTTTCCCGCTGCCTTCTGGAAATCAGTTTTCTTTCTCTTAGACTGGTTGCCAGCCAAAGCTAGAGAACCGGGGAAGCAAAAGCCGGCTTGTCTTTCTTAAGATCAATAATCAAAAAGGAAACGCAATAGACAAAGCCAGAGTTTGAACCCGTTTCTCCGATTTCGCTTTGTGCACCGACAGCCGTTACACAGCGGACACATCCATTGTGGGTGTGAAAAAACTGTATATGTTGATGACACAACTATTTATTCTAGTCTTGATAATAAGTCTGATCGGTTCGTTATGGCGAAATAGGCGGCTGATATCACAAACAACTTTTGTTAACTGGAGCAAATGATGGCTTGTCCAAAACTAAACTACTTTCTATTAATCATCTGAGAGACCTTCTGCTTTCCATCAGCATGGCTAGATGCTGACCTCCAGAAGAGTGATTCGTTGCGCCTTCTCTGGCTAACGTTCTCGGCTGACATGGAGTGGAAAGACTGTATTGTATCCATTGCTAGATCAGCCGCTAAGAAAGGTGGCTCACTGTGAGACAATTTTTCTCTCCTGATATTTATCCTACATAAGTCTACCATTCGCCAATGCTTTCAATATGGCTGCCACATATGGTCTGGTGCTCCTGTCATATATCTAGAGATTCTTGATAAAATCCAAAGAAGAATCAGCAATATTATTGGTCCTGATGTGGCGTCTCAGCTTCAGTCCCTTTCCCACCGTTGTAAGTTTGCCTCCTTCTGGTTTTTCTATAAATTCTTCCATGACAATTGTTCGGATGAGCTTTTCGCCAGGGTACCTGGACTATTTGAATTTAAGCGCAGTACTAGACGGGCGACTAGGTCTTTCTAATATTGAGTTGGCTTGATGTAACCGTAAGTTTCATGCTAACAGTTTCTTTTCTCGCACTTCACGCTTGTGAAACTCTCTTCCGGTTCCATGCTTTCCAGCCAACTTTGATCTTCAAAATTTTACACGCAATGTCAATCGCTATCTACTGTCCGTCTGATTACTCTTCTTTTGTTCTTGCTCCTTAGTAATGTTTCTGCATTCTAATTCCTCCACACCCAGTAACCCCTTGTGTCTTAGTAATATTACTGCCTTGCTTTGGGGAAAAATCGATTAAAAATTTTGAATTTATTTTTGATCTGACATATTAAATTACTTTAAATGTTATCATAGTGGACACTTCTTATTTGAAATAGACGCCCCGTTTTTATTCATTAAACAGTGTTTATTACGTCTATCGACCTGCGCATTCAAGAAATCCTAATAAATAAGATGTGCACTCTCGCAGGGATCAAACCAGCATCCACCTTTGTATGAGAAACCACCGTTCGATTCGGCTTGTTTTCCCGCTTAACCATAAATGACGTCACAGCAAGCAGGCCTCTATTCCACTTTAAAAAAAAAAAAATGATAAAGTACATTCACTTGACTCAAATTATTTTTCTCGGGAGCCCGTGTCTGCTCAGTTTCGTATACAAAGTATAAACAAAGCAATTTCTAAAGATTTACTGGGTTTATTTTTTATTAATTCAAACGTTATGATAGCAGACAATTCGGATTTGAAGCAGACGCCCCATTTTTATTTCTTAACAGTACGCATCACGTCTTTCAGCATGCACATTCGAGAAAGCCTAGTGAAGCAAATGCTTTGGTTAATTACCAACACAAGTTCTTTGTTAATGATTTATCGTATGCATAATTCGTATGAGTGCATATTAAAATATAAATTGTCCAATATCTCAGTAATTTCGGCTATCGTTAGCAATTATCAAAAAACAATATTTTGTGGTGTGAAATAAGTGTCACCTGCTGGTGAGTTTTTCGTTGATTTATTTGTTTTCTACGGCTTGTCAACCTTTTGCTCGCAAATAATTTTACATTGTAAGAATTTTTTTTTTTTAGATAATAATGACTTTTTAGTGATACAAGTCTTACTAATTAACTCATACATGGTGGGGAGAGGAGTTGGATTCAGGTGTATTTGCGGGTAAGTGAATATAACAAACCCAAGTGGAATTGGAACTCGACCCTCCAATTAACAATGCCGAGCCCATGCTTACAACACCTGACATTACATAGCAGTCATCCATGTAGGTACTGACTAGGCCCGACGTACAAAAAACCGATGTTTCAACTTGAATGATATGGCCGTAAGCCCACGTGTCAATTTACAAACACACACACACACACACACACACACACGTGTGTGTGTGCGTGCACAAACGCGTGTGTGTGTATAGGGTTTATCTGGAATACTTTTACAAACTTTGGCGGTGGTTCCTCACACAAAAACAGGGACAAACGGTCATATAAACATATGTCCGCAAATCCTTCATTTTTGAGTTATTAACTTTAAAGAAAGATTACAATAGATGGCGCTGTGTTGTTATGTAGACTAGGTTACATTTGTCATTCGTGTACATTTGAGGCTAACCTGTAGTAATGAGTTAAATGAGAAATGTTTCGTTTAACAATGGCAAGATATTCATATCGTGAACAGGCAGATATTATTTTTACATACGGCTGCCCGAATAGTAATGGACGCGAGGCTGCACAACTGTATCATACTATATTTCCAGACTGAAGGCAGCCTGTTTATACAACCTTTACTGCTGATTATCATTGCGTTGCTTGTTTTGGTGTCTAGAAACCGCCCCTAATGTTAGCAAAGTTATTTTGGGATTGTATTTTGGATTGCACATTTAAGAACGTCTACCATAAACTTTAAACTTGATAACACAAAAACGAAGGATTTGCAGACATATGTTTATATAGAATTTTGTTCTTCTTTTGGTTTAAGAAACCCGTCGCCAATGTTTGTAAAATTATTTTTGGTATACCCTGTACCATGTGTAACAGCAAAATTGTCCAAATCGTTTAAAAGCAAAATTGCCCATTTGTTAGATTAAGCTCTGAACCATTGTATCTTAGAAATTATTAAAGATATCTGACTGGAATTCTCCGAGCTTTTATAACACTATTGGACTCTACTTGGAGCAATAAGAATGCATAATTACTCTCGAAACTTAACAAATGGATCGTGATGAAATAACCGAAAATGACATGTTCATTATTAATTAATCATAGCTAAGGATCGGAAGCTCATGAAGGACTGAAATTAAGTTCATATACATATATATTATTTCAGGATCATTTTCCAACTTATTCAAGATGATTTTCGTCCTTTCTAACCTTCTAACTTTATTTCCTGGAGTAACAAGGTGCCTCACACGTTTCAGGTACGATTTCATTTTCGATTCTTTATTCACTGCTCTTTGAACTGACATAGCTGAAACTCCTCTCTCACGTGCCAAACGTCTTATGAATGGAGATGGATATTTTCTAATTGATCTCTTCAGCTCTAAGTCGAAATGATGACCCTCTTCCTGTTGTGACTTCCTGAACCAGTTTTCCTCCCTACTATTCCCTTTTTTCAAAACTTATTCACCGTTCTTTAGATGGACTTTGAAGATGGAAGCCAGAATATGAATGTTGGTACCATTACTGAAGGCCTGAATGATCTTTTTCCTTTCACCATTGCTCAGTTGGGAAGACAGTGGGGCTGACACAAAACAATTTAACCTGTTCTCTTTTAAGCTGAATAACTCAAGACTTTTCAGTGATTCCTACGACAAATGGTGTCAAGATGGCAAAACGTGTTATCTGAAAACCTAGAAAAAAGAAACTCAATTAGTTTAGTGGCTTTTTAGATATTAAACCATTTTGTGTGATGGACATTTATGTTGACAGACATATATATATATATATATATACATACATACCAGGTACTGATCTGCTTGACCCTCAGATAGAGTCGAGTATATATATATATACATATATATATATATATATATATATATATATATATATATATATATATATATATATATATATATATATATAATCAAAATTTAGTATTTTGTACCTATATTTGGTAGCATTTTAATGATGGTGACTTGTATATTTTTTATGCTGATTACCTCTAGTAGCTGTCGTCATATTTTACAGTTTATGTGAAATTGTAAATTTGTGTTGTTGATAAGGAAGGTCTAAAATGGAAAAAAAAATGATTAAAAATAAAAAAAAATATTTCTCAATTGAAAGACTTTCCAGTAGAGCAAAAACTGATCAATAAATGAATTATAATTCATTTATTTTGATTGATATATATATATATATATATATATATATATATATATATATATATATATTTCCGATCAAAAGTTTGGGCCACATTGATGTTTTTCTTCTAAACTTAAAAAATGAAGTTTCATACCTTTAAAGAAATAAATTAAGTTTTTTCTATGTTTGCATGCAATTATGCAATAATTTAAATCAAAATAAATATAAAATAATTTTCAATTAAAACAAATTTATATTTTCTTTTCGTCCAAGAATCCGCTTTGAGTATTTATTACTGCAAGGCAGATTCTTGGTATCCTTTCTTGTAACCTGTAAACGTCTGTTGGTGGAAGTGATTCCCAAGCAGTGTATAAATGTGTAAACAACTCTTGCTTATTCTTAGGCAGTTCACTTCGGACTTTACGATCAATTTCTCCCTGTCTAGTTTAATTGGTAAAAGATCTGGGGAATGAGGGGTCAAGTGATGATTTGCAAAATTCCCTTATCTCTTTTGAGTTTAGACAGTTAGTACAAAGTTTGTAGCTGTTTTGGAGGTCATTATCTTGTTGCAAAACAAAATTTTGTCCAATAATGCGACAGTCACAAGGAACTGCATGCCTCTGCAATATTGAATGATATTCTTCCTTTCGCATAATACCTTTCATTTGAACAAAGTCTCCAACTGTCTCACCTCTAAAACATTCCCAAACTATTACAGTACTACCTTAATTAATAATGAACATGTCATTTTCTTGTTACTCCAGGAAATAAAGTTAGAAGGTTAGAAAGGACGAATATCATCTTGAATAAGTTAGAAAATTATCCTGAAATAATATATATGTATATGAACTTAATTTCAGTCCTTCATGAGCTTCCGATCCTTAGCTATGATTAATTAATAATGAACATGTCATTTTCGGTTATTTCATCACGATCCTTTTGTTAAGTTTCGAGAGTAATTATGCATTCTTATTGCTCAAAGTAGAGTTTAATAGTGTTATAAAAAATCTCGGAGAATTCCAGTAAGATATCTTTAATCATTTCTAAGATACAACGGTTCAGAGCTTAATCTAACAAATGGACAATTTTGCTTTTAAACGATTTGGACAATTTTGCTGTTACACATGGTACAGGGTATACCAAAAATAATTTTACAAACATTGGCGACGGGTTTCTTAAACCAAAAGAAGAACAAAATTCTATGTAAACATATGTCTGCAAATCCTTCGTTTTTGTGTTATCAAGTTTAAAGTTTATGGTAGACGTTCTTAAATGTGCAATCCAAAATACAATCCCAAAATACTTTTGCTAACATTAGGGGCGGTTTTTAGACACCAAATCAAGCAACGCAATGATAAGCAGCAGTAAAGGTTGGATAAACTGGCTGTCTTCAGTCTGGAAATATAGTATGATACAGCTGTACAGCCTCGCGTCCATTACTATTCGGGCAGCCGTATGTAAAAATAATATCTGCCTGTTCACGATATGAATATCTTGCCATTGTTAAACGGAACATTTCTCATTTAACTCATTACTACAGGTTAGCCTCAAATGTACACGAATGACAAATGTAATCTAGTCTACATAACAACACAGCGCTATCTATTGTAATCTTATAGTAGACGTTCTTAAATATACAATCCAAAATACAATCCCAAAATACTTCGTTCGGAAGGAGTTCATATGACAAACATTCTTCGTTTACATCCAAAAAGCTCGAATTTGGACTGAACAATCCATAGTACCTCTTTCCAATCTTCTAGAGTCAAATCCTTGTGCTGTTGTTCCCATTTTAGTCTTTTCAACTTATTTTCCTTTTTTAATAAAGGTTTCTTAACTGATACACATCCTCTAAGCCCAGCAGAGAGAAATCTTCTCTTAACTGATACACACCCTCTAAGCCCAGTAGAAAGAAATCTTCTCTTAACTGATACACATCCTCTAAGCCCAGCAGAGAGAAATCTTCTTTTAACTGATACACATCCTCTAAGCCCAGTAGAGAGAAATCTTCTCTTAACTGATACACATCCTCTAAGCCCAGTAGAGAGAAATCTTCTCTTAACTGATACACACCCTCTAAGCCCAGTAGAGAGAAATCTTCTCTTAACTGATACACACCCTCTAAGCCCAGCAGAGAGAAATCTTCTCTTAACTGATACACATCCTCTAATCCCAGTAGAGAGAAATCTTCTCTTAACTGATACACATCCTCTAAGCCCAGCAGAGAGAAATCTTCATTTAACTGATACACATCCTCTAAGCCCAGCAGAGAGAAATCTTCTCTTAACTGATACACACCCTCTAAGCCCAGCAGAGAGAAATCTTCTCTTAACTGATACACACCCTCTAAGCCCAGCAGAGAGAAATCTTCTCTTAACTGATACACACCCTCTAAGCCCAGCAGAGAGAAATCTTCTCTTAACTGATACACACCCTCTAAGCCCAGCAGAGAGAAATCTTCTCTTAACTGATACACATCCTCTAAGCCCAGCAGAGAGAAATCTTCTCTTAACTGATACACACCCTCTAAGCCCAGCAGAGAGAAATCTTCTCTTAACTGATACACACCCTATAAGCGCAGCAGAGAGAAATCTTCTCTTAACTGATACACATCCTCTAAGCCCAGCAGAGAGAAATCTTCTCTTAACTGATACACACCCTCTAAGCCCAGCAGAGAGAAATCTTCTCTTAACTGATACACACCCTCTAAGACCAGCAGAGAGAAATCTTCTCTTAACTGATACACATCCTCTAAGCCCAGCAGAGAGAAATCTTCTCTTAACTGATACACATCCTCTAAGCCCAGTAGAGAGAAATCTTCTCTTAACTGATACACACCCTCTAAGCCCAGCAGAGAGAAATCTTCTCTTAACTGATACACACCCTCTAAGCCCAGCAGAGAGAAATCTTCTCTTAACTGATACACGCCCTCTAAGCCCAGTAGAGAGAAATCTTCTCTCAACTGATACACACCCTCTAAGCCCAGCAGAGAGAAATCTTCTCTTAACTGATACACACCCTCTAAGCCCAGCAGAGAGAAATCTTCTCTTAACTGATACACACACTCTAAGCCCAGTAGAGAGAAATCTTCTCTTAACTGATACACATCCTCTAAGCCCAGTAGAGAGAAATCTTCTCATAACTGATACACACCCTCTAAGCCCAGCAGAGAGAAATCTTCTCTTAACTGATACACATCCTCTAAGCCCAGTAGAGAGAAATCTTCTCTTAACTGATACACACACTCTAAGACCAGCAGAGAGAAATCTTCTTTTAACTGATACACATCCTCTAAGCCCAGCAGAGAGAAATCTTCTCTTAACTGATACACATCCTCTAAGCCCAGCAGAGAGAAATCTTCTCTTAACTAATACACATCCTCTAAGCCCAGTAGAGAGAAATCTTCTCTTAACTGATACACATCCTCTAAGCCCAGCAGAGAGAAATCTTCTCTTAACTAATACACATCCTCTAAGCCCAGTAGAGAGAAATCTTCTCTTAACTGATACACATCCTCTAAGCCCAGCAGAGAGAAATCTTCTCTTAATTGATACACATCCTCTAAGCCCAGCAGAGAGAAATCTTCTCTTAACTGATACACACCCTCTAAGCCCAGCAGAGAGAAATCTTCTCTTAACTGATACACATCCTCTAAGCCCAGCAGAGAGAAATCTTCTCTTAACTGATACACATCCTCTAAGCCCAGTAGAGAGAAATCTTCTCTTAACTGATACACACACTCTAAGCCCAGTAGAGAGAAATCTTCTCTTAACTGATACACATCCTCTAAGCCCAGCAGAGAGAAATCTTCTCTTAACTGATACACACCCTCTAAGCCCAGCAGAGAGAAATCTTCTCTTAACTGATACACATCCTCTAAGCCCAGTAGAGAGAAATCTTCTCTTAACTGATACACATCCTCTAAGCCCAGTAGAGAGAAATCTTCTCTTAATTGATACACATCCTCTAAGCCCAGCAGAGAGAAATCTTCTCTTAACTGATACACATCCTCTAAGCCCAGCAGAGAGAAATCTTCTCTTAACTGATACACACCCTCTAAGCCCAGTAGAGAGAAATCTTCTCTTAACTGATACACACCCTCTAAGCCCAGCAGAGAGAAATCTTCTCTTAACTGATACACATCCTCTAAGCCCAGCAGAGAGAAATCTTCTTTTAACTGATACAGATCCTCTAAGCCCAGTAGAGAGAAATCTTCTCTTAACTGATACACACCCTCTAAGCCCAGCAGAGAGAAATCTTCTCTTAACTGATACACATCCTCTAAGCCCAGCAGAGAGAAATCTTCTCTTAACTGATACACACCCTCTAAGCCCAGCAGAGAGAAATCTTCTCTTAACTGATACACACCCTATAAGCGCAGCAGAGAGAAATCTTCTCTTAACTGATACACATCCTCTAAGCCCAGCAGAGAGAAATCTTCTCTTAACTGATACACACCCTCTAAGCCCAGCAGAGAGAAATCTTCTCTTAACTGATACACACCCTCTAAGACCAGCAGAGAGAAATCTTCTCTTAACTGATACACATCCTCTAAGCCCAGCAGAGAGAAATCTTCTCTTAACTGATACACATCCTCTAAGCCCAGTAGAGAGAAATCTTCTCTTAACTGATACACACCCTCTAAGCCCAGCAGAGAGAAATCTTCTCTTAACTGATACACACCCTCTAAGCCCAGCAGAGAGAAATCTTCTCTTAACTGATACACGCCCTCTAAGCCCAGTAGAGAGAAATCTTCTCTCAACTGATACACACCCTCTAAGCCCAGCAGAGAGAAATCTTCTCTTAACTGATACACACCCTCTAAGCCCAGCAGAGAGAAATCTTCTCTTAACTGATACACACACTCTAAGCCCAGTAGAGAGAAATCTTCTCTTAACTGATACACATCCTCTAAGCCCAGTAGAGAGAAATCTTCTCATAACTGATACACACCCTCTAAGCCCAGCAGAGAGAAATCTTCTCTTAACTGATACACATCCTCTAAGCCCAGTAGAGAGAAATCTTCTCTTAACTGATACACACACTCTAAGACCAGCAGAGAGAAATCTTCTTTTAACTGATACACATCCTCTAAGCCCAGCAGAGAGAAATCTTCTCTTAACTGATACACATCCTCTAAGCCCAGCAGAGAGAAATCTTCTCTTAACTAATACACATCCTCTAAGCCCAGTAGAGAGAAATCTTCTCTTAACTGATACACATCCTCTAAGCCCAGCAGAGAGAAATCTTCTCTTAACTAATACACATCCTCT
>OZ038489.1:43621320-43788820 GCA_964036315.1 Acanthosepion esculentum | reverse complement strand
ATAGTAGCAAGACCCGTGTAAATTACACGAATGTAATTCTTAATGCAGCACTCTATACTCTTCACCCCTTGACCATTCCCAGATAAGTATAAGTAAAGTGATATAGTCTCTCTTAAAAATACTCAAATGCCCGCAACAGATCATTAGGTTACGAAACATGATTTGACCCCTCACTACAAACAACTGCCTTTATCTAAGATGATCTCCCCTCTAATTCCTATCTGCGTCGCACTCCCTTTTTGTTCCTCTACGTCGCCATCTCTTTCTCTTTCCGTTTTACTCTCTATGTTCTCTCTCTTTCTCTTTCCTTCTCAGTATTTGTGTTACCAAGCGTAACACACACCATATAAATATACAAGTGTATTTATGTGTGTGTGTGTGTGTGTGTGTGTGTGTGTGTGTGTGTGTGTGTGTGTAAACCAGTAATCTCTCTTTATGCTTAATATAAAAAATTAATATACACAACTCAAAAAAATAATTTTTACATACGTACACACACACATATATATATATATATCGATAGATAGATAGATAGATAGATAGATAGATAGATACCGTTTATTTAAATGTCAAATAGATATTTTAAAATAATAAACGAACTGTAATCCCCGTATAATATTTGACTGCATTATCATTAAGGTGACCAGATATTTTTACTAAATTTTAAATTACGTAACGGCCAGACTATACTCAGCACCTGAAAATTGTGTTGTTCATGAAACTCCGATTCGAGCTCCCGTTGAAGCATAATATATATATATATAGAGAGAGAGAGACAGAGAGGGGAACATAGATAGATAGATAGATAGATAGATAGATAGATAGATAGATAGATAGATAGATAGATCCCGTTTATTTAAATGTCAAATAAAGGTTTCTTAACTGATACACATCCTCTAAGCCCAGCAGAGAGAAATCTTCTCTTAACTGATACACACCCTCTAAGCCCAGTAGAAAGAAATCTTCTCTTAACTGATACACATCCTCTAAGCCCAGCAGAGAGAAATCTTCTTTTAACTGATACACATCCTCTAAGCCCAGCAGAGAGAAATCTTCTCTTAACTGATACACACCCTCTAAGCCCAGCAGAGAGAAATCTTCTCTTAACTGATACACACCCTCTAAGCCCAGCAGAGAGAAATCTTCTCTTAACTGATACACACCCTCTAAGCCCAGCAGAGAGAAATCTTCTCTTAACTGATACACACCCTCTAAGCCCAGCAGAGAGAAATCTTCTCTTAACTGATACACATCCTCTAAGCCCAGCAGAGAGAAATCTTCTCTTAACTGATACACACCCTCTAAGCCCAGCAGAGAGAAATCTTCTCTTAACTGATACACACCCTATAAGCGCAGCAGAGAGAAATCTTCTCTTAACTGATACACATCCTCTAAGCCCAGCAGAGAGAAATCTTCTCTTAACTGATACACACCCTCTAAGCCCAGCAGAGAGAAATCTTCTCTTAACTGATACACACCCTCTAAGACCAGCAGAGAGAAATCTTCTCTTAACTGATACACATCCTCTAAGCCCAGCAGAGAGAAATCTTCTCTTAACTGATACACATCCTCTAAGCCCAGTAGAGAGAAATCTTCTCTTAACTGATACACACCCTCTAAGCCCAGCAGAGAGAAATCTTCTCTTAACTGATACACACCCTCTAAGCCCAGCAGAGAGAAATCTTCTCTTAACTGATACACGCCCTCTAAGCCCAGTAGAGAGAAATCTTCTCTCAACTGATACACACCCTCTAAGCCCAGCAGAGAGAAATCTTCTCTTAACTGATACACACCCTCTAAGCCCAGCAGAGAGAAATCTTCTCTTAACTGATACACACACTCTAAGCCCAGTAGAGAGAAATCTTCTCTTAACTGATACACATCCTCTAAGCCCAGTAGAGAGAAATCTTCTCATAACTGATACACACCCTCTAAGCCCAGCAGAGAGAAATCTTCTCTTAACTGATACACATCCTCTAAGCCCAGTAGAGAGAAATCTTCTCTTAACTGATACACACACTCTAAGACCAGCAGAGAGAAATCTTCTTTTAACTGATACACATCCTCTAAGCCCAGCAGAGAGAAATCTTCTCTTAACTGATACACATCCTCTAAGCCCAGCAGAGAGAAATCTTCTCTTAACTAATACACATCCTCTAAGCCCAGTAGAGAGAAATCTTCTCTTAACTGATACACATCCTCTAAGCCCAGCAGAGAGAAATCTTCTCTTAACTAATACACATCCTCTAAGCCCAGTAGAGAGAAATCTTCTCTTAACTGATACACATCCTCTAAGCCCAGCAGAGAGAAATCTTCTCTTAATTGATACACATCCTCTAAGCCCAGCAGAGAGAAATCTTCTCTTAACTGATACACACCCTCTAAGCCCAGCAGAGAGAAATCTTCTCTTAACTGATACACATCCTCTAAGCCCAGCAGAGAGAAATCTTCTCTTAACTGATACACATCCTCTAAGCCCAGTAGAGAGAAATCTTCTCTTAACTGATACACACACTCTAAGCCCAGTAGAGAGAAATCTTCTCTTAACTGATACACATCCTCTAAGCCCAGCAGAGAGAAATCTTCTCTTAACTGATACACACCCTCTAAGCCCAGCAGAGAGAAATCTTCTCTTAACTGATACACATCCTCTAAGCCCAGTAGAGAGAAATCTTCTCTTAACTGATACACATCCTCTAAGCCCAGTAGAGAGAAATCTTCTCTTAATTGATACACATCCTCTAAGCCCAGCAGAGAGAAATCTTCTCTTAACTGATACACATCCTCTAAGCCCAGCAGAGAGAAATCTTCTCTTAACTGATACACACCCTCTAAGCCCAGTAGAGAGAAATCTTCTCTTAACTGATACACACCCTCTAAGCCCAGCAGAGAGAAATCTTCTCTTAACTGATACACATCCTCTAAGCCCAGCAGAGAGAAATCTTCTTTTAACTGATACAGATCCTCTAAGCCCAGTAGAGAGAAATCTTCTCTTAACTGATACACACCCTCTAAGCCCAGTAGAGAGAAATCTTCTCTTAACTGATACACACCCTCTAAGCCCAGCAGAGAGAAATCTTCTCTTAACTGATACACATCCTCTAAGCCCAGCAGAGAGAAATCTTCTCTTAACTGATACACATCCTCTAAGCCCAGTAGAGAGAAATCTTCTCTTAACTGATACACACACTCTAAGCCCAGTAGAGAGAAATCTTCTCTTAACTGATACACATCCTCTAAGCCCAGCAGAGAGAAATCTTCTCTTAACTGATACACATCCTCTAAGCCCAGCAGAGAGAAATCTTCTCTTAACTGATACACATCCTCTAAGCCCAGCAGAGAGAAATCTTCTTTTAACTGATACACATCCTCTAAGCCCAGCAGAGAGAAATCTTCTCTTAACTGATACACACCCTCTAAGCCCAGCAGAGAGAAATCTTCTCTTAACTGATACACATCCTCTAAGCCCAGTAGAGAGAAATCTTCTCTTAACTGATACACATCCTCTAAGCCCAGCAGAGAGAAATCTTCTCTTAACTGATACACATCCTCTAAGCCCAGCAGAGAGAAATCTTCTCTTAACTGATACACATCCTCTAAGCCCAGTAGAGAGAAATCTTCTCTTAACTGATACACATCCTCTAAGCCCAGTAGAGAGAAATCTACTCTTAACTGATACACATCCTCTAAGCCCAGTAGAGAGAAATCTTCTCTTAACTGATACACACCCTCTAAGCCCAGTAGAGAGAAATCTTCTCTTAACTGATACACACCCTCTAAGCCCAGCAGAGAGAAATCTTCTTTTAACTGATACACATCCTCTAAGCCCAGCAGAGAGAAATCTTCTCTTAACTGATACACACCCTCTAAGCCCAGCAGAGAGAAATCTTCTCTTAACTGATACACATCCTCTAAGCCCAGCAGAGAGAAATCTTCTCTTAACTGATACACACCCTCTAAGCCCAGCAGAGAGAAATCTTCTTTTAACTGATACACATCCTCTAAGCCCAGCAGAGAGAAATCTTCTCTTAACTGATACACACCCTCTAAGCCCAGTAGAGAGAAATCTCTTAACTGATACACACCCTCTACGCCCAGCAGAGAGAAATCTTCTTTTAACTGATACACATCCTCTAAGCCCAGCAGAGAGAAATCTTCTCTTAACTGATACACATCCTCTAAGCCCAGCAGAGAGAAATCTTCTCTTAACTGATACACATCCTCTAAGCCCAGCAGAGAGAAATCTTCTCTTAACTGATACACATACTCTAAGCCCAGTAGAGAGAAATCTTCTCTTAACTGATACACATCCTCTAAGCCCAGCAGAGGGAAATCTTCTCTTAACTGATACACATCCTCTAAGCCCAGCAGAGAGAAATCTTCTCTTAACTGATACACATCCTCTAAGCCCAGCAGAGAGAAATCTTCTCTTAACTGATACACATCCTCTAAGCCCAGCAGAGAGAAATCTTCTCTTAACTGATACACATCCTCTAAGCCCAGCAGAGAGAAATCTTCTCTTAACTGATACACATCCTCTAAGCCCAGCAGAGAGACATCTTCTCTTAACTGATACACATCCTCTAAGCCCAGCAGAGAGAAATCTTCTCTTAACTGATACACATCCTCTAAGCCCAGCAGAGAGAAATCTTCTCTTAACTGATACACATCCTCTAAGCCCAGCAGAGAGAAATCTTCTCTTAACTGATACACATCCTCTAAGCCCAGCAGAGAGAAATCTTCTCTTAACTGATACACATCCTCTAAGCCCAGTAGAGAGACATCTTCTCTTAACTGATACACACCCTCTAAGCCCAGCAGAGAGAAATCTTCTCTTAACTGATACACACCCTCTAAGCCCAGCAGAGAGAAATCTTCTCTTAACTGATACACACCCTCTAAGCCCAGTAGAGAGAAATCTTCTCTTAACAGTCATAACAGACATTGACATCTAGAATTAAATCCAGCAGTTAGTTGGGGAGTTGTTTTTCTTCTGTTCCTTTTGCTAGACACGACCAAGTGTCTATTTTCCGAAATAAATTTTTACTCTGGGCCTCGCAGATCTTTTTCTGTCAACATTTGCGCATGTTTCAGCATGTCACTGCAGACAATAACGCACCCCATTTTTTATATCTGTAATTTTCTCGCAGTTTGACGTTCGGAATACTGTTCTACAGAAAGAATGTCCACTTGGGCTCTTTTTACAATACTAATCTGTTTAGTTCTTGGCATTTTAACGGTTGCTGAAAATTAATTTCAATCGCTCATTAATCTAGATGGAATTGAATCTCTATCAAGTGGTGGAATTGAAATATTTGTAAATTTATGCTCTACTGTTCAGAAAAAGTATCAGGTTGTAACAACATTTTTTAAAGCTTATGCAACTAAATTTATAATGCTTGTAGAAAAATGTGTTTGACTTTTATATAAGGATTTGCATATTTCCACAATAAGTGAATTTATTTATCGAAATAGGGAACATTATCCTTTCTTACGAACTTAGAGAAACACACACACACACACACACACACATACACACACACACACACACACACACACATATATATATATATATATATATATTAAAATTAATCAGTTTGTCTGACGATCGCAAAAGCTTGAAACCCAAAGTCACAAACTCACATCAATACATCAATTAAATACACGATATATATATATATATATATATATATATATATATATGTGTGTGTGTGTGTGTGTGTGTGTGTGTGTGTGTGTGTGAACGCACATGGCCGAGTGGTTAGAACGTTCGCTTTATGACCATGAGACCCTGGTTCGTATTTCACCACGGTTGATTTGTTAGGGAAGGAGACTTCCTATCGGTTTGGAGTGGGGCGATCCCATCGTCCGGCTCCTTTGGAAAGTGTCTGAAAACCATACCACGAGTTGACCCAAGCCTTGTGAAAATTGCTTAGATGGAACACTTGGGGGCCGTCGATAGCTGTGCAGAGTGTGCTGGCCTTGTTCAGATTGTTGATCACGCTAGGTAACACGCTCTCTCTTAGAAACTGTAACTAAGGTCAGTTTAAACCCCAGGTGGGCTCAAACACAAATCTGCCTGAGCGAGCGTCTGAATTAGGGATTGGCTAGTAGACAGGTATCCTCGAATACGAGTGGCCAACTATTATATATATATATATATATATATGAATTTCATGTATATATATATATATATATATATATATATATATATATATATATATATATATATATGAATTTCATGAAAAACTTAATTTCATCCAAATTCAATCCAAATTCATATACTGCAACATGAAGACTCCCGTTACATCACTCTGACCATAGCTCAATTAGGACTCATTTAAATAAACATGGAGACTTACCAAACTCTTTCCACAAAATACTCATTGATAATACGAATATAATTGCCTCTTCAACATGTAAAAGGGGCTAAAAATAATAGAAGCATTATTAATAAAAAAGAAAAAGCCAGCATTCAATAACATCAACTATGAACACGGCCACAATGTGCTGACTGTGTTTGGAAAATAAATAATTGCTATAACTTTAGATACATACATAAAACAATACATTCAGTTAAAAGTAAAAGAAAAGTTATCGTTGATAATGGTTAAAAGTATAGCCGAAAGCGCTAATGCATACCAAATATTTGGACAATTTCTACATAATTAATGTCCAGAAAAGAAGAAAGTTCTAACACAAAAAAACTGAAATAAAAACTTAACAAACAGTACCTTGTCAGTCGTTTTTAATGAAACTTGTATAAAAGTTGGATTGCTGCCTAAATAAGCAATATATATATATATATATGCATATAATGACAGTTTCCTTCTTCTCGAGTATAACTATCGCTTAAAGCACTTCAGAATCGATTCGACATGTGAGAAGCACTAGTGTGACTTTACAAACGGCAAAGTACATACACTCTTTGAGAGATCTAACATACGTGACTGCTTCCAGCAACAAGTGCTACTTGTTAGTCACCATGCATTCTCATGTATCGTTTCCGACCACCAGCTGGTCAGAAAACATTTCTGCGTCCACGGCATGCCGTTTTGTGGTATATATATATATATATATATATATATATATATATATATATATATATATATATATATATATGTATATATATATATATATATATATATATATATAGTAGCAAGACCCGTGTAAATTACACGAATGTAATTCTTAATGCAGCACTCTATACTCTTCACCCCTTGACCATTCCCAGATAAGTATAAGTAAAGTGATATAGTCTCTCTTAAAAATACTCAAATGCCCGCAACAGATCATTAGGTTACGAAACATGATTTGACCCCTCACTACAAACAACTGCCTTTATCTAAGATGATCTCCCCTCTAATTCCTATCTGCGTCGCACTCCCTTTTTGTTCCTCTACGTCGCCATCTCTTTCTCTTTCCGTTTTACTCTCTATGTTCTCTCTCTTTCTCTTTCCTTCTCAGTATTTGTGTTACCAAGCGTAACACACACCATATAAATATACAAGTGTATTTATGTGTGTGTGTGTGTGTGTGTGTGTGTGTGTGTGTGTGTGTGTGTGTGTAAACCAGTAATCTCTCTTTATGCTTAATATAAAAAATTAATATACACAACTCAAAAAAATAATTTTTACATACGTACACACACACATATATATATATATATCGATAGATAGATAGATAGATAGATAGATAGATACCGTTTATTTAAATGTCAAATAGATATTTTAAAATAATAAACGAACTGTAATCCCCGTATAATATTTGACTGCATTATCATTAAGGTGACCAGATATTTTTACTAAATTTTAAATTACGTAACGGCCAGACTATACTCAGCACCTGAAAATTGTGTTGTTCATGAAACTCCGATTCGAGCTCCCGTTGAAGCATAATATATATATATATAGAGAGAGAGAGACAGAGAGGGGAACATAGATAGATAGATAGATAGATAGATAGATAGATAGATAGATAGATAGATAGATAGATAGATCCCGTTTATTTAAATGTCAAATAGATATTTTGAAATAATAAAGAAACTGTAATCCCCGTATAATATTTGACTGCATTATCATTACGGTGACCAGATATTTTTACTAAATTTAAAATTACGTAACGGTCAGTCTATACTCAGCACCTGCAAATTGCGTTGTTCATGAAACTCCGATTCAAGCTCCCGTTGAAGCATAATATATATATATATATATATATATATATATATATATATATATATATATATATATATATATATATATATATATATATATATATATATATATATATATATATATATATATATAGAGAGAGAGAGAGAGAGAGAGAGAGAGGAACATAGATAGATAGATAGATCGATAGATAGATAGATATCTGAATTTATTTCGACAGACTAATCGTGATTGTGATAGACCTGAACATATTTAGATGAATATATTTGAATTAGCTAAGTTGGTAGATATGAGGAGATTTAAATAAGTAGGTACATATGGCCTGATTTAGTATGTATATATATATATATATATGGATTGATTCATCTTGATATATAGACAGATAGTTTTCAACTGATTTAGAACTGATTAAATATATAATTCTCAGAAGAATTAATGATCTGAGAACACCTGTTCTATTCGTGGAAATATTTAGTATTTATTAATAATAAAAGCCAATAAAATGTCCTGTTTCTAATATATATATATATATATATGTATATATATATATATATATATATATGTGTGTGTGTGTGTGTGTGTGTGTGTGTGTGTGTGTGTGTGTGTGTGTGTGTGTGTGTGTGTGTGTGTACAATACTGAAGAAAAACTTTGCAGCAATGTATATATATATATACAGAAGAAATACGGGAAAAACTTGCAACTATGACGAGTGCATAAAAAAGAAATATCGATAAATATAAGCAATAAATTGCTGATATCCCCTGAAGAGTGGACGGACAGTTCCGTCTACGAAAACCTAGAGTCGGCATGCTGAAAGTTACATCAGTCAGCTAAGTGACCAACTTTTACTTATATTAAGTCTATATGTATATGAGATAACGATATATACATTTTATATATCGAGGACAATATTGGGTAAAAACGTATGACATAGTGGGAAAAGGTTTTTGTGTGACGCGTTTCATTTTTTTGGACTTCATCAGACTAAATTTGTTACGTTGGTGCGACTTCACATGCCCACGAACGGGGGATGCTGGGAATTTTAATTGAAATTGTGTGTGTGTGTGTGTGTGTGTGTGTGTGTGTGTGTGTGTGTGTGTGTGTGTGTGTGTGTAATCTAGCCGATTTAATTTAGAGGGACATTTTTCAAAGCGATACATTAAATGCATTAGTTTCTCACCGTAACGAGACTGACAATAATTTTGACATGAATAATGCTACTCTGATCAAAGAAGAAAATAATTCACTAAGACAAAAATGTTTAGCGAGTGAATTGATCGCAAGATAACCTACTTTACGCCCTGGCTCTTACAACATTTAACCATTCCTAGCAGATCTCCTATTGTTAAAGTATGGGACATCAAATAACCTAAGGGATGAAATCAAAAAGAAAAAGTATCTAAATAAAATCGGCTAGATTATTGTTGCGGTGTCCTCCCTCTAAAGAGTCTATTTTGGACTCATCCGCCTACTATAATATTAGTAGGAGAGAAGGGCTTGGGGGAACAATCGCATAGATTGTTCATTGCTGTCAAACTCTCCGCCTCGGCGGAGAGGAACTCGGACGAGGCTTTGCCGCAGGGCAAAGTTTCGTCGGGGGAGGTAGACAGTCCCTGAACCCGTTTATACGGGTTCTAAAGGGCATATTTTTGGCCGAGCCTACGGGCTCGGAGAACACACACTAAACCGGCCTTGTGCCACATACTCTCTTTTGGTGGTGTTAAATATTAACAGTCGAATAGATTGTTCAACTGTCAAACTCTCTGCCTCGAGCGGAGAGGAACTCGGACGAAGCTTTGCTGCAGGGCAAAGTTTCCTCCGGGGAGGTAGACAGTCCCTGAACCCGTTTAGGCGGCTTCAAAGGGAATATTTTTAGCTGAGCCTACGGGCTCGAAGTACCCACAATAAACCGGCCTTGTGCCACATACACCCTCGTGGGAGGCTGTTAAATATTAACAGTCGAATAGATTGAACGCTGGGTCATCCGACACACACTCAATAGTCGTGTAATACTCTTCTGTTGTACTTACAGTTTAATATATGATATATATATGATATAACTTGTTTTGTCATTTCTTGAACCATTGCCTTGGTCACAACAAATATATACCCCAAACAAGAAAAACAAAAACATTAAAATTTAAAATTGTCATGGTGACTGGTTCCAGCTCTCCAATGATTGTGAACACGAACATTTTTCGCTGTTCCCTTGCTAGGTCTTGATATTTCTCTAATTTCTTGCACCCACTGAAACTCTGTGATCACATGCAAGTCCCAAATTTGACAGAATTTTTCTTCTTGCGTTGTACTTTTTCCAGATAGTAATTTATCATAAGAGGCACGATAGAGTAATGAATAGCGGCTCGGGTTGATAGCCGAGTTCAAATTCCAGTAGAATCCATTACATTCACTTACGTGCAAATACCATTAGGAAAGGTATGAATCCGATTCTTCTCCCTTCAACTATGGGTAAATAGCAGGAGAGACCGGGTTCTATAGCCTTGGATGGTAACTGGTCTACCGCAGAAAGAAATGGAAACCTACTGCGGAAAAAAATATGTCTCGTCAGTCATGTATCGAAAGATACATAATCGCCTACGCTTGTATCACCTATGGCATATAACTGACTTTGGGAGGCACGGTGGAGTAATGAATAGCGGCTCAGATTGAGGAATCGGAGAGCCGAGTTCGAATTCCAGTCAATTCCATTACATTCACTTACGTGCTAATACCCTTGGTAAAGCTATGAATCTTCTTCTTCCAGCTATGGGTAAATAGCAGGACAGACTAGTGTCTATAACCTTGGATGGCAACCGGTCTACCGCAGAAACAAATGGCAACATACTGCGGGAAAAATTCTGCCTTGTCAGTTATGTATCGAAAGATACATGCTCGCCTAAGCTTGTATCACCCATGGCATAGAAATGACTGACTGAAATTTAGTGACTTCAATCTGCAGGGTGATTTTGGAGGAGGCACGGTGGAGTAATGGATAGTGGCTTGGATTGAGGAATCGGAGAGCCGAGTTCGAATTCCAGTCGAATCCATTACATTCACTTACGTGCTAATACCCTTAGGAAAGATATGAATTCTATTCTTCTCCCCTTAACTATGGGTAAATAGCAGGACAGACCGGGTTCTATAGCCTTGGATGGCAACTGGTCAACCGCAGAAAGAAATGGCAAGCTACCGCAGGAAAAATAGTTATGTATCGAAAGTTCACTCATGGCACATAACTGACTGAATTTATCATATTTGGCGCTTGTAGGTAAATTTAAACTCTATATGTCTCTAATTTCTTGTGCCCACTGCAATTCTGTGATCATATATATATATATATATATATATATATATATATATATATATATATATATATATATATATATGACAAAGTATGATTATATATATATTCGATCGTATTAGATCGGGCATCCATGACTCTATCACGCTAACCATCACCGTACTGCATGAAAGTAGGAATGTCATTAGGGAGGAATTATGTGTCATAATATAGATTGTCACCTATGATTGCTGGGCGACCGCAACTTGTTCTGTGATCTATGGAATCCCAAAATTTATTAGTTGACAGAATTATTATTCTTTCTTTGTACATTATCCAATTAGTAATCCAACATATCCGGTGCTGGTAGGTAAATTTAAACTAGATATTTCTCTAATTTCTCGAATGAAATCAACTTAATATCTCTTAAAGGCGGCCGTACGTAAAACCTTCTCATTATACACCCTCTGCACATATCATAATTAATGACATTAATTCTCATGACATAAATCATGATTTGTATGTGCGCATGCGTGTGATAACACGATATATTTACCTATTTCATAGTCACAGGCACTTATAGATACAATATATGTCTTTACTCAACTTCATGATCACTAGAACATGAATCAATGTAATTAATTTATATAAGAGTCTATACCAGCCAAGGTATGTCAAATAGGATTGCGAATGAAGAAGTACGTTGACATAAAAAGAAAATTATCATTGGTATTTGTAATATTAGACATTTCCTTATAAGGAAACGGCTAATATTACCATTACCATTAGAGATGACGAGAACAGATACTACACTTTGATCTCAGCCTGATGCCCAGGGATTAAAGAAAAGCGTAACTGAAGTACCACTGACTTCTCGATCAGTGAATGCAGATCAAGGAAACATGAAGGAAACATTTGGCATTCACTGATCGAGAAGCCAGTGCGACTTGAGTTACGCTTTTCTTTACTCCCTGGCCATCGGGCTGAGATCAAAGTGTAGTATCTGTTCGCGGATTGCTCACTGAATGATCGCCTATGGGGCCGGGATTCCCTCTCCGATACAGGCCGGCGGCAGGGATTCGTCCCTGCGCTGGTGGTATCGTGGCTATGTCTGACTAGCTAAGACCAGCTTGGACAAGCTAAGACCAGCCAAGACCAGCTAGGACTAGCTAAAGCCAAAGCACTGCGACCCGGGCGAAAACTCGGGTCCATTCCCCCTCCCTTCCCACGTTAAACTCCGACCTTGTGTCACAACCTGGCCGTGTGGGAGGTCAAGTAAATCCCGTGTAGTATCTGTTCGCAGATTACTCACTGAATGATCGCCTATGGGGCCGGGATTCCTTCTCCGATACAGGCCGACGGAGAGGGATTCGTCCCTGCGCTGGTAGTATCGTGGCTATGTCTGACTAGCTATGACCAGCTTGGACAAGCTATGACCAGCTAAGACCAGCCAAGACCAGCTAGAACTAGCTAAAGCCAAAGCACTGCGACCCGGGTGAAAACTCGGGTCCATTCCCCCTCCCTTCCCACGTTAAACTCCGACCTTGTGTCACAACCTGGCCCTGTGGGAGGTCAAGTAAATCCCGTGTAGTATCTGTTCTCAGATCGCTCGCTTAATGATCGCCTTTTGGCTGAGATTCGATCACTGATACATGCCTGGCACAGGGATTCGTCCCTGCGCTGGTAGTATCACGGCTACGTCTAGCTATGACCAGCTTTGACCAGCTTGGACAAGCTATGACCAGCTAAGACCAGCCAAGACCAGCTATGACTAGCTATGACCAGCTCTGACTAGCTAGGACCTGATAAAACCAGCAAAGTCCAGCTGCCCGGGTGGAAACACTCGGGTCTCCACGTTAAAAACCGACCTTGTGTCACAACCTGACTCAGTGGGGGGGGGGGTCAAGTAGATACCAAGTGTAGTATCTGTTCTCGGCATATCTAATGGTAATATTAAGGGTTTGCTTATAAGGAAACATTTGGCATTCACTGATCGAGCAGCCAGTGCTACTTAAGTTATGCTTTTCTTTTCTCTCTGGCCATCGGGATAAGGTCAACGTGTAGTATCTGTTCTCAGCATCTACTAATGGTAATATTAACCGTTTCCTTATAAGGAAACATTTGGCATTCACTGATCGAGAAGTCAGTGGTACTTCAGTTACGCTTTTCTTTAATCCCTGGGCATCAGGCTGAGATCAAAGTGTAGTATCTGTTCTCGTCATCTCTAATGGTAATGGTAATATTAGCCGTTTCCTTATAAGGAAACATTTGGCATTCACTGACCAAATAATCAGTACTGCTTTTAGTTGAAATTTATAAGAATCTTTCTCTTAAAATAGTTTTTCAGGAAAATAGATTTCTCAAGTTCAGTTGCTGTTATCACCCTTTCCAGTATTGTTGGGGGCTTCCTTCCTAACCTTTTATTTGGAGTAGTGTGGAACGTCAACAGCTTGATTATGTCATCATTTTCTCTTCGAGTTACATGTGATATCCATTTTAGTTGTTGCTGCTGTTGGTAGTTCTCAAGTGATGTGATTACATTTCTTTGTTTGTGATTCTGTAGCGCCAGTTCACATTTTTTTTAACCATGAGACCAGCTATGACTAGCTCTGACCAGCTTGGACCTGCTAAGACCAGCAAAGTCCAGCGGCCCGGGTGGAAACACACGGGTCCCCACGTTAAAAACCGACCTTGTGTCACAACCTGACTCAGTGGGGGGGGGGCAAGTAGATACCAAGTGTAGTATCTGTTCTCGGCATATATAATGTAAAAGAGAATACACTACTGAAAGACAGGAAATCGACTAACACTTCCCGAAGCCAGTTAGATAGACTGTGGTATATCCTGTGCACACTATATATATATTTACTGATATAGACTGTCCACAATAGGTAATAGGGAGAGTGGAACATTCCATTACAACACATTTTATAGCAAGATGACAATGAAAATCGATGTCACAATAAAAAAAAATATAAAAATACATTTTATAGTAAAATTACCAACAATACATTTTATGATCTACAAACTATATATTTAAAAAAAAAACATGCTTTTACCCCGAAAGCATAAAATTATGTACAAGGTATCTGTAGTCGAAAGGATAAAATTGCAAGAGTGATATTTGGATTTCGGGATTAAATTACCCATAGAGATTGATATGCCGCTAAACACATTCAACCAGCTATCATGTGTCGTTATAGCCAATTCTCTAGTCAGAATCCAACCTGCGCATTCGTCCGTCAATTGAATATTGCGGCCATATCTGGTCTGGCGCTCCGGCGATATATCTCGATATTCTCGACAAAATCCAAAGAACGGTCTGTAATATTATCGATCCTGTCTTGGCAATTGCTCCAGTCACCTTCTAGACACCATGACGGGTCTCCCCACTCTGTCTTTTCTATAAATATTTTAATAGCAATTGTTTTAATGATCTTTCCTCCTTGGTGACTCGTCTGCATAATTTTGAACATACTAGGTCTCATCGTTTTACTGTTGAACTAGCTACATGTAATCGTAAGGTCTATTCTAATAGCTTATTTTATCACACTTCTCGCCTGTAGAACTCACTTCCGGGTTCTTGCCTCCCTGCCACCTAAAATCTTCAAAAATTTAAATGTGTCTTCCAGCTGTTCTTTTATTTTCCTTTCACTTCACAAAATTCTTCTTCTTTTTCACTTTCAGCGACCGCTTACATCTTAGTGGCATTATCACCTTGTTTGGGTGAATTAATCTTCAGCGTTTGTAAAGTTGTAATTGATGTTTACTGAAACCAGTTAAGACACGATTTTGCTACGTAGGGACTGTTGGAGGAAACTAAAGTAAAAGCTTGATTCATTCCATCGAAAACAGCTGAGACCTCGACAAAGGATATCACTGCCTCATCAATTCCAACTTGTACAAAAGAAGTAAAACGTACCTATCTAACTTTTCTTCCTCCGATCATGCTGGAAACTATTTGGACGCCTATTGTTGTTACTAGATGAGCAAAATGCTTCTAGTAAAGCTATGCTGTTTTTACTTCGAGAAGACCAATGCAGCACAGTTTCGCGAAAGAAGTCCAACAACCATCGGATATGCATTGAAAAACGTTATCAAAAGAACTTATCAAGAGTCAAACTCTATTATTCCCTGTAAACACTTTGAAGATTTTAGAAGACTGCTGCATTTTCGTGAACTTGCACAAGACAGGCAGATCACTCATTCTTAGCCTGTTCAAGTCTAGGGTTAACCGTTATCTTCTCCACATATGCACATAAACTATGTTCATTATGTCCTTGTAGACATTTTTTCTCGTCAAAACCGATTTTGCCCATTTATAAATCTAAAATTGCCCACGCCTCGAATATCGTTGTCACATCTGACCTGGTGCTTCTGCTGGGTGTCTAGCGATTCTTGACAATGTCTTCTTCTTTTAGTCCTCTCTCTTTCTTTCAATCTCGGTAACTTATTGTTTTTTGGAAATAATGCTGATTTTTGCTGATAATTTCGGTATTTTAAAATAAATTATTCGAATGATATTCTAACATAAAACTTAACTTGAAAGCTAACGACCCTTAAAGTTTTCTGAAATTTTGAATTTGGATTTGAAATTTCGTTCGAATTTTTCGTTGAAATTTTCCGTTTGAACCACATTGGTTCTTGATGATGATTGCAATAGTCGTAAGTACTTGAACACAGATAAGAAAATATGAACTTCGGACAGTTTAACCACAACTTCGACCACAATGCTCAACACCTTATCCGAAATTTTGAAAAATATAATCAAAATTTAAACAGACACACATTGTCGGTTCTTTTTTAATAAAATTTCTTTGTATGAATACTTTTTGCTGCCTAAATATAATTTTTTTATACACACACACACACGCACGCACGCACGCACAGATACATACATACATACATACACACATATATATATATATATTCAATATAGTAGTTCATCGAGTAAGGAAGAATCCTTAACAGAATGTAGACAGCACTGGACAGCCGTTTCGTCTTATTTGGGAGTCATCAGCCGTGCGCATCCACTTCCAAGAATCGAACCCGGTCCGTTTCGATACAACGCAAGCGTCATACCAACTGTGTTGTATCGAAAGGGCCGTTCAGTGCTTTCTGCATTCTGTTGCGGATTCTTCTAAACTCGATGAATTACTATACTGATTACTATACTATCACTTTATATATATATATATATATATATATATATATATATATATATATATATATATATATATATATATATATATATATATATATATAAAAGTGAACATAGAACTCAACACTTAGAGGCGACAGTCTGTTTCATGCTAGTGCAATCGTCAGGCAACTAGTGCTGTTATTTTTCTCGGCTATTTATAAATATAAATATATAAGATATAAATAGATATAAATAGCCGAGAAAAATAACAGCACTAGTTGCCTGACGATTGCACTAGCATGAAACAGACTGTCGCCTCTAAGTGTTGACTTCTATGTTCACTTTTATATTTACACACGCTCTATCTCTGATATTGAGCAGTTTATCCCATAAATATAGCACACTTTAAGACTATATTTCTTCATATATATATATATATATTCCGGCATTCAAAGATTTATTCATGGGAAATCTCGTATGGTAAGAAGCCACGAAAGAGCACCGCACATATATTACTAAAGAGCAAATAGACGAAATTCGGATTTCAACTGACCTTCATGTCCATCCGATATAAGAGCAATAGACATTTTTATCTTTGGGATTAACCAAAAAAACGAATGTATGCCGCCCGAAATCATCCATCAGATTAAATACAACATTAGTGAAGAAATTAAAACTCTGTAGTGAGACATTTAACAGTCTGCTGTTACGTAAACTATCGCATAAAGACGCCTTATTTGATAAAAGAAAAATACTGAACATTTACGCGGAATCATTTTCAGTATTCTACCAACAGCCAATCCTTAACTCTTCGGCAAATTGGACGCCTGTTCGCTTCTTCTGTAAGATTAGTGTAATTTTTTTTTCTTTTTTGGCGAGCCATATATTCTGTGAGCTTAAATTGCTTTATGCGATTTTTATAGGTGTTAGACTACTTTTCAGGCCATATTTTCGACCCACATCATTTCTCATATCAACGGCAGCCATTTTTCTGTTCCACTTCAAAAGTCGGCGAATGTGTCTATTCATTCGTCTGGTGGTTTTTCTCAGTTATCCAGATCTACGTTTAGCCAATAAATCGTTATAGCATTGTTAGTAGTACTTTCTAAACATCCAAATTCAGAAGATATTGTTCTGTACTCCCCACTAAATCTTCAGAAATTCACGTTAGTTTATTATAACAAACTACACTGCAACTGCTCCATTTTTAATAGGAAAAACATTGTGATTTATTTTATCATCAAATACATTGTAAATTTAATTCTTACCGGTTCCTATGCAATATCAATGCTGGATAATTTCACAGGCGAAAAGAAGACTTGATACAACAGAGACGTGGTCCTTCAGAAGGATACTGAAAATACTATGGACGGACTATGTGAGCAACGAAGGCGTTTTAGGGAAAAATGGAAATAAACAATACAACTATACTCAAATTCAGCAAGAAACAGCTACAATTTCTGGGACAAATAATGAGGAAAGAAGGTTTGGAAAATGTGATACTCATAAGATATATTGAAGGCAAGAGAGACAGCAAATGGGTGGGACAAAAATAATAGAAGCGGTAGCAAAAAAAAAACCACAAGCATTGTTAAGAGATACAAAGAATAGGAAGTTATGGAGAGTCCTGTTCGCTTGCATGGGCAGGAGCTACCCCGTCTTCACTTTCCAATTTCGATAAAGTCCAAAAGCGTTTCCGGATCCTTGTGGGTGACAAATTATTTTTCACCCTACAGTCGCCTTCTCACAGAAGAAACGACGCAAGCCTCTCACCGCAATTATACTTTAAAAAAAAAAAGAATTCAAAATTTCTGGGACAAATAATGAGGAAAGAAAACTTGGAAAATGTTATACTTACGGGATATATTGAAAGCAAGGGCAAACAGTGGAAAGCGGTGAATAGTAAATTGAACGAGTAAGTAATATTAAACGAGCGAGAAGAATATTTACCGAATGGATTGCACAAAAGAGAAATGAAAACGGTAGAGGCACAAAAAATAAGAAGTTGTGGAGAGTCATATTCGCTTTCAAGAATTCTCTTTCCAGTCTCGATAGAGTCCAAAAGCGTCTCCGCGTTCTTGTGGGTGATAAATTATTTCCCGTCGTACAGCTCTATCGCTATTTCCATGGAAAGTGTACAGACGAGCTGCATTCCTTGGTTTCACCAGGCCTAACCTTCATGGCTAAGAACGGCCATGCTACGCACATTGTAGCAAAGCACCCTCATTCCTTTCGTATTCCACTGGTGAGATGCACCCAAGCAGCTTCTTCCAGTTATTTTGTGGGACTAATTCCCAAGAGGATGCTGCCCAGATCACTCAGTCTTAGCCTGTTCAAGTCTAGAGTTAACCGTTATCTTCTCCACATATGCACATAAACTATGCCTCTTACTATACTTGTTATAACCATCTACCTCGAGTGACTCTCGTGTTTTTTTTAGCAGAGTTGACGTCATTGTAAAAAAAATGTCGACATATACTTGAACGTTCACATACAAGCCGATGTCCAGATATTTACTGAGTTTAGTACAAAGCCAAAAATGGGTAATTTTCTTATTTTTTCTATCTGAATTTCTGGGATGAGACGTTATCATTATTTACATTGCTTTTTTTTTAATCATCTCACCCCAAGCAAGGCGGGAATGCCACTAGTACGCAGGAAGTGAAAGAGAAGAAAGAGTAGGGAGGATTGAGGAAAGGGCAAAAGATGAACGGGATTCAAGAAGTGGGAAGATGACGATTGACGTTACATTGAAATTTTTGAAGATTGTAGTTATCAGGGAAACAAGTAAACGGAAGGGAGTCCCACGAGCAGAAAGTGCGAGAAAACAAACTGTTGGCGGTTGCATTTAGCTATTTCAGCAGTAGACGGGTTGATGCCAATCTATTAGCACGCTTATATTCCTGCAGTCGGGGCACCAGAGGGAAAAGCTCGTCAGAGCAGTTACCATGGAAACAATTTTAGAAAAGACAGAGGGATAGAAAATCCAGATGCCTGGTCAGAATCGATTACATTACAGATCCTTCTTTGGACTTTTGTCATTAATCCCAAGATCTACAGCAGGAACATCAGACCAGATATGGCAACAGTAATTTTACATTCGGACTATTGACCTCATGTTTCATCTGACGAAAGACTGCAAGTCTTCAACATCAGCAGCAACTATAACAAAAAGAGAAAAGCTTCAGTCAATCAGCAGAACTCATCAGCAGGCAGGTTAGGTTTAAGACTCCAAGTTCCCCGCAGAGAATTCTCCTACGTGGATATTGGTAAACAAGGTGAAAAAAAAAAGAACTAGACGAGTTATCCCTAGACATTGGAAGTGGGACGAGAATAGTCTTCCCGCTAGATTGAATAAAGAGTTCAGTTTGGAATTCCCTATAGATTGCTTAGTTAGATATACACCTGATGAAGTCCAGATAGCACAAGAGCCGAAACCTTGTGAAAAGAATAAAAATTAAAACAATAGTCCGAATATAAATCGTTTTGGATAATATTTCACTTTTTAATACCGTGACAATATTGTGGACGTAAGTGAACTTAGCCCTTCACAGCTTCCTATTTTAATATCTGTAAACTGGGCATTATCTTGACCGTGTTAGGGAACGACAGTGGTATAGCTTTCCGTTGCATTTGGCACCGTTTTTAAAACAAAGGCATCCTTCTCTTTGACTGGTAGCTAACCCTGCCAAGTCTACCCTGCTATTTAACTAACGGGAAAAAGTCAGTGACTTTACTACGTCTTAGTCGGAATTTGAACACGGCTCGTCGATTTCATTTTCCCGCGCTGTTAACTGTGAGTCCTTGAAAATTAGTACTTAAAATCTTATTGTGTTAGCATAAAATATTGTTTTAATTAACTTGGAGAAATTGGAAAATCTCAACACATGAGAAAATTGATTTCTTATCCAAAAGATCCCGTGTCAATCTGTATATTTACTCGCCTAATAAAGGGAGTTGTTTTCTTATTTATTGGGGGTGGGGCGTAATTTTTCCGCCTCCCCACCCTTCCCCGGGTTTATTAAGACCAACCCGTTTAGTAATTTAGCATTTTTAACCCCTTTAAATGATTTTCCGACTCCGCTTAATTAAGACAAAATTGCATGTTTAAAAAAATAAATCCTCACATCCCGCCTTCCACTTGTATTAGGCAAAAGAGAACGGCACACACGTTTTCGCTGGTTGATACATTGTATTATCGAATGGTACCGATTCTCTTGGAGCATTTATTAAAACCTTCTCTCCATTTTAAACTCCTACAATCAAGCACATGTATGCGCAGTGGGTCGGGGTTGAAATGGTTATCGACGCGAAAAAATATAATCTTAGAAAAAGTCTGAGTCCATATTTCCTTCTTACAGTTATGGGTCATATAATAGAAAGGACAGAACACTTTAGACTTTATTTGGGACAGAAGAACTCTGAATTCGAACCCCTGCTTACATTCAACTTTTTAGATTTATGGAGCTGGTGCTAAAACTTCTAGCATTTTTAAATTCATAACATCATTTTCATTACAGCATTTTCCATTATAACGATTCCGGTTTTGAAAAAAAAATGAGTTCTTCCATGTCTTCGGCCAGACCGTTAGAAACCTTGACCAAACAAGAAGCGTTACATTGGAGCGAATCAAATGACAGCCTTGAGGCGACAGTTACACACTGCATGCAGAAGAGCATCCCATACAGGCTTTATGGTTATCTACAGGCTTTCATTTGCAACAGGAGAATGAATTCTGTTCCACAGTGAAATCAATAACCTTGCCAGAAAAATGCAAAATTCAAACGGGCCAATTCCACATTATAATTAAGTTTATCAAGATTCCGGTATTTCGTGTTATCGATTTTCATATGAAGCCCACCAAAACATAAAGACATTTTCCTTTAAAAATTCCAAGAGATTGAGTAAGAGTTTTTTTTTTTAATAACGAGAATTACATGAACAATAAGAATGTATTTAGCTCTAAGTTGAAATGATGATGATCCCTCTTCCTGTTGTGATCTCCTGATCCAGTTTCCCTCTCTACTGCTCCCTTTTTTAAAACTTATTCACCGTTGTCTTGACGATTCTTGAATGAACTTTAAAGAAGGAAGCCAGAGTATGAATGATGCTAGTATATTGTCGCTAGCGACAATATACTAGCATCGACGTCGCAAACAAAGTGAGGCTCTTCGATCAAGGCCACATCCACGCCGACGACACGAAGTCGCGAAGCAGACGGGTAGCCTTACTCCGATCACTCAAGCCCTTCGCATTACCAACTTGATAGACATTTTTCAGAGATACCTTTATACACATTTGGCCAGAAATCTGTTGAAAAGTCCCCGTTGGACCGTCTTCGACACGCAGAGCCTAAGTCGGACGTAATCTGTCCGTTCACGACAATCCTGCCAACGTCCGTAGGGAACGTTAGTTTTAGTGTCTTATATAGGGAGAGGTGGAGCCAAACTGAGTCATCCTGACGAGTCCTTGGCGGCGACCAGGAAATCTCAAACCTTTAGTTTGCCGCCAGAATTCCGTATCAGGGTGATGACTCACGGAGCATTCAAGAAATTCTTGGGGTCTTCCGTCGACGGGGTGTAATCTTGAATAAAGGCCTCAAGAAGGCCTTACTCTGGGTGGAAGCGCCCCACTCACGGGCCTGTCTATCAATAAAACAAATGGCACCCCCCTTAGGGAATGTGGTGTTCTTTATATGTTTGGGATGGGATGGGGGAGGGGGATGGAGAGGAAGCTGGCGGAGCCCTAATGAATGAAGTGGAGAGGCTCTTAAACTTACTTTTGTTCAGGTCTTCCTTTCTGGCTGGCGAAACATTTGCGGAGTGAGACTTGGCATGTTCTATGGCTCGTTCCACCCTGCTTCATCCGGCTTTCTTTTCATTTATACACATTTTTTCCTTCTTGGTCCTCCTCCTCCCCCTTTGTTAAAGGAAGAGGACCGAGGTGGAAGCATTTCTTTCGCCCCCATATCAGAGTCCAACTGCACCTGCTGTTTCGAGAGTTGTTGCAGCCGCTGCGTTTGCCGCTGTTGTATCTGATGCCGGTGGTGTTGTTTTTGATGCTGATGTTGGTGCTGTTGTAATTTCTGCTGCTGTTGCTGATGCTGTTGCTATTTCTTCTGCTGAGGCTGCTGCTCTTGTTGTTGCTGCTTCTGTTGATGTTGCTGATGCTTTTAGGTCTGTGGGACATCCTGCTGCGGAGCAGGGTTTGCAGCCTTTGGTCTCCACCTCACAACCTCCTTCCAATCATCGAGGCCTTCGGGTATTTTGCCAGATTTCTCCGTCACCCCTGTTTCCGTTGGTGTATTCTTGTTGCGGTTGTGACACCGGTTTCTTCTCGAGGTACGCCTTAAATAGGTGCCCTGTGGCGCCACAGGACCAGCAGTGTGGCTGTCGGCCTTCTACAATTATCAGCATTTTCCGGTCCCGACACGCTATTGTGTCGGGTATGCTCAAAAACTTTCACGAGACATTTTCACCTGAATCCGCAGCGGGAGCGCCCGTTTTGCATGTTACATGGGAGACATTCCCAACCTGTCTAAACTTCGAAAAGTAGCCACCCAGCCGGTCCTCGGTAATATCGACGGTCACCTCGTGTACGGTGTCCATATACTCCGTCTGAAGATGGACAGTCCGTGTACTCAATGCTACCGGTCAGCTGACTGGCCTCTTCTGTTGTTAGCAGAATGTTCCACATACTATTTTGATGTTTTGATATTTTGGTCAGGATTTTTGGCTATATTTTCAGATTTTTAACTGCCTCCTCCATTATGTCCAATTAATTTCCGGGTTTTTTACATCCGTGGTCAGCAGAGAGAGATTGTTCAAGTTGTGACAGCGTCCAACGCCTTCTGTTAGTTTGAGGAACTCCTTTTCGTTTAGATACTGGAAAAGGTTTTCCTGTTGTTGGGCACGCTTTTTTTCAGCCTGTTTTCGGCCTAAGCTGTTTTTTTTGGGGGGGGGGGTTAAGGTTCTTCCACCTGTTCCTCCGGTGGCTGAGGAGAATTTTCCGCCATGGTGATCGGAGCCCCAACACGGCAAACAATTTATAGTGCATATAAAGAAAGAAATGTGTGTGTGTACATTTGTAGAAAATGTTATTGTCTTTATTCAGCGTTACTATTGGATACATTAGAAAGAAATAGTCGAATTTGGTGATCTATGAGATAGTTCGGAAAACCTTTATTAATTAGCGTCTGTTTCACGTTGCCGAGTTCATTAAAGAAAAGCGGACGAGAGGATGAATGCGTGTGCGCTCGCTTGAGGAATTTTTTTAAAACGCCTATTTTATATCTAAGAAGACATTCACTCATAAAGTTGGTAAGAGTTTCTACTTGTGGATTTTTGTACAACGAAGTAGTGAATGTGTTAAGAGATTTTACAAGAATATCTAATAATGGGAGTTTAATTTTTACTAAGTTCGTAGGTAAATTTAAGGACAGAGTTTTTTCAAATATGGTTTTGAGATGAGCATTTTTTGTTTTCAGATAAAATAAAAATATCATCAACATAGCGAACATGTATTTTGAGTTTAGTAACTTTTTTAAACATCTTGTTTTCTATGTGGGAGATGTAGAAGTTGGCGAAGCATGGGCCGAGTGGATTTCCCATACTTACTCCATTCGTTTGAATGTAAATATTGTCATTATGGTCGTGAAAGAAGACTTTATTTGTGCAGGTATGCAATATTTTGGGGGGAATATTATATTTGATGGATGGAGATGGAATGGAATTATTTTTATACACGGAGTTAAGGATTATATCGATGGTTTCATCGACAGAGACATTTATAAATAAATTTTCTGTGTCAAGTGGCGCTAAAATGCCTTGGTTTGGTTGTGTACTTTTTAGGATATATGTACATATATATATATATAGCATAACGAGAAATACAGTAATACAGTAATTCAATTAATTTCTGAGGAAGGACCGAGGTGGTCTGAAATATTAAATATATAAAAAAAAAACATAGAAATAAATACTTTCGCAAAAAAAAACACCCAATTTTTTTTCAGTTATTTTATCCATATATTATATACATATATATATATATATGTGTGTGTGTGTGTGTGTGTGTGTGTGTGTGTGTGTGTGTGTGTGTGTGTGTGTGTGTGTGTGTGTGTGAAATAAATCCTAAAGAGCCAGGAACAGCCTACCTAAGTTTCAACAAAACGGAGTTTCGGGGTAAATATATATAAATTATTAACATGTACAGCATGTTTTAAAATGTCTCTCACTTAAGGTGAAAGAAATTAAATACATAAATAATGTCATTTTTTCCACATTTTGTGGCAAGTTAAAAAAATTATTTCATTATTTATGTGTATCAGCGTTCATTTCCAGTGATAGCAATCATGTACCGCAACTGTGGAAAGGAATGTGTCGAGTAAAATAAAAACAAAATGGACTTCCTTTGTTCCTTGTAAATTTCTAATAAAGCATACCAAGAAAATTAGAAATTATAATTTGAGTAAAAATTACTTTTTTTCAAAACGCATAAAACCTTTTTACCTGAACATCTAAATAAATAAACGGCAAATTCTGTCTGTCTGTCCGTGTGTCTGAAACTCTATTTCGGGTCACACTTGCTTTAGATAGAGATATTATACCATTTTGGTATCAGGATGATCCCGTGATTGAAAATCATCTCTTCATCCGGTGCTTGAAGACCCAGCATTGGGGATTGTGTCAGGATGAGGAGGGATAAAAGTTTGTAAATAACTGGAAAAAAAAACGAGCGATTTTAAAAGTTTTTAATTTATATTGAGTTTAAACTAACACAAAAACTTTGTGAATTTAAATTTTTTGTTTTAAATTCAGTTTAAAATATTTCCAAAACTTGAAGAAATCACTTTTATTTCTTCAAAATGCCAAGGAATTAGAGTTAAAGCGGTTTTCTGACATCAGGTTTTGAAATGTCGCAAGAGTTTGAAAAACCCAACTCTGTTGAAGTGCCACGGAGTTTCTCATTTGAAGAACTCAGTTTTCAGCCTGAATTGGAATTTCGGTCCGATTTGGATTTTCGGCCAAAATCGGTCTTTTGGCCGGAATTGGAGACTCAGAGTTAAAGTGAGATTTTGAAGTTCCTTGAAGTGAATTGACGAATTCAAAGTTATTTCTTTAAAATGACATGGGAAAAATAGAGCTCTAAGCGAGAGTAGAAGAAAGTCCAAATGAGGCACAAGTTAGGAGACAAGATCAAGAGCACCTGAAACATCAGAGGAAGTTCAAGCAAGGAAGAGAAGCAGATACTGCAAGGAAGAGAAGCAGATACTGCAAGGAAGAGAAGCAGATACTGCAAGGAGAGAAGCAGATACTGCAAGGAACAGAAGCAGATACTGCAAGGAGAGAAGAAGATACTGCAAGGGGAGAAGCAGATACTGCGAGGAGAGAAGCAGATACTGCGAGGAAGAGAAGCAGATACTGCAAGGAAGAGAAGCAGATACTGCAAGGAGAGAAGCAGATACTGCAAGGAACAGAAGCAGATACTGCAAGGAGAGAAGAAGATACTGCAAGGTGAGAAGCAGATACTGCGAGGAGAGAAGCAGATACTGCGAGGAAGAGAAGCAGATACTGCAAGGAAGAGAAGCAGATACTGCAAGGAGAGAAGCAGATACTGCAAGGAACAGAAGCAGATACTGCAAGGAGAGAAGCAGATACTGCAAGGAACAGAAGCAGATACTACAAGGAGAGAAGCAGATACTGCAAGGGGAGAAGCAGATACTGCGAGGAGAGAAGCAGATACTGCGAGGAAGAGAAGCAGATACTGCAAGGAAGAGAAGCAGATACTGCAAGGAGAGAAGCAAATACTGCAAGGAAGAGAAGCAGATACTGCAAGGAGAGAAGCAGATACTGCAAGGAACAGAAGCAGATACTGCAAGGAGAGAAGCAGATACTGCAAGGGGAGAAGCAGATACTGCGAGGAGAGAAGCAAATACTGCAAGGAAGAGAAGCAGATACTGCAAGGAGAGAAGCAGATACTGCAAGGAACAGAAGCAGATACTGCAAGGAGAGAAGCAGATACTGCAAGGGGAGAAGCAGATACTGCGAGGAGAGAAGCAGATACTGCGAGGAGAGAAGCAGATACTGCAAGGAAGAGAAGCAGATACTGCAAGGAACAGAAGCAGATACTGCAAGGAACAGAAGCAGATACTGCAAGGAGAGAAGCAGATACTGCAAGGAAGAGAAGCAGATACTGCAAGGGGAGAAGCAGATACTGCAAGGAAGAGAAGCAGATACTGCAAGGAAGAGAAACAGATACTGCGAGGAGAGAAGCAGATACTGCGAGGAAGAGAAGCAGATACTGCAAGGAAGAGAAGCAGATACTGCAAGGGGAGAAGCAGATACTGCGAGGAGAGAAGCAGATACTGCAAGGAAGAGAAGCAGATACTGCAAGGAGAGAAGCAGATACTGCAAGGGGAGAAGCAGATACTGCAAGGAGAGAAGCAGATACTGCAAGGGGAGAAGCAGATACTGCAAGGAAGAGAAACAGATACTGCGAGGAGAGAAGCAGATACTGCGAGGAAGAGAAGCAGATACTGCAAGGAAGAGAAGCAGATACTGCAAGGGGAGAAGCAGATACTGCGAGGAAGAGAAACAGATACTGCGAGGAGAGAAGCAGATACTGCAAGGAAGAGAAGCAGATACTGCAAGAAGAGAAGCAGATACTGCAAGGGGAGAAGCAGATACTGCAAGGAGAGAAGCAGATACTGCAAGGAGAGAAGCAGATACTGCAAGGAAGTGAAGCAGATACTGCAAGGAAGAGAAGCAGATACTGCAAGGAGAGAAGCAGATACTGCAAGAAGAGAAGCAGATACTGCAAGGAAGAGAAGCAGATACTGCAAGGAGAGAAGCAGATACTGCAAGGAGAGAAGCAAATACTGCAAGGAAGAGAAGCAGATACTGAAAGGAGAGAAGCAGATACTGCAAGGAACAGAAGCAGATACTGCAAGGAGAGAAGCAGATACTGCAAGGAGAGAAGCAGATACTGCAAGGGGAGAAGCAGATACTGCAAGGAAGAGAAACAGATACTGCAAGGAATAGAAGCAGATACTGCAAGGAAGAGAAGCAGATACTGCAAGGAGAGAAGCAGATACTGCAAGGAGAGAAGCAAATACTGCGAGGAGAGAAGCAGATACTGCAAGGAAGAGAAGCAGATACTGCAAGGAGAGAAGCAGATACTGCAAGGGGAGAAGCAGATACTGCAAGGAAGAGAAGCAGATACTGCGAGGAGAGAAGCAGATACTGCAAGCAAGAGAAGCAGATACTGCAAGAAGAGAAGCAGATACTGCAAGGGGAGAAGCAGATACTGCAAGGAGAGAAGCAGATACTGCAAGGGGAGAAGCAGATACTGCAAGGAAGAGAAGCAGATACTGCGAGGAGAGAAGCAGATACTGCAAGGAAGAGAAGCAGATACTGCAAGGAGAGAAGCAGATACTGCGAGGAGAGAAGCAGATACTGCGAGGAAGAGAAGCAGATACTGCGAGGAAGAGAAGCAGATACTGCAAGGAAGAGAAGCAGATACTGCAAGGAGAGAAGCAAATACTGCAAGGAAGAGAAGCAGATACTGAAAGGAGAAAAGCAGATACTGCAAGGAACAGAAGCAGATACTGCAAGGAGAGAAGCAGATACTGCAAGGGGAGAAGCAGATACTGCGAGGAGAGAAGCAGATACTGCGAGGAGAGAAGCAGATACTGCGAGGAGAGAAGCATATACTGCGAGGAAGAGAAGCAGATACTGCAAGGAAGAGAAGCAGATACTGCAAGGAGAGAAGCAAATACTGCAAGGAAGAGAAGCAGATACTGAAAGAAGAGAAGCAGATACTGCAAGGAACAGAAGCAGATACTGCAAGGAGAGAAGCAGATACTGCAAGGGGAGAAGCAAATACTGCAAGGAGAGAAGCAGATACTGCGAGGAGAGAAGCAGATACTGCAAGGAAGAGAAGCAGATACTGCAAGGAGAGAAGCAGATACTGCAAGGGGAGAAGCAGATACTGCAAGGAAGAGAAGCAGATACTGCGAGGAGAGAAGCAGATACTGCAAGGAGAGAAGCAGATACTGCAAGGGGAGAAGCAGATACTGCAAGGAAGTGAAGCAGATACTGCAAGGAAGAGAAGCAGATACTGCAAGAAGAGAAGCAGATACTGCAAGGAAGAGAAGCAGATACTGCAAGGAGAGAAGCAGATACTGCAAGGGGAGAAGCAGATACTGCAAGGAAGAGAAGCAGATACTGCGAGGAGAGAAACAGATACTGCAAGGAATAGAAGCAGATACTGCGAGGAAGAGAAGCAGATACTGCAAGGAGAGAAGCAGATACTGCCAGGAAGAGAAGCAGATACTGCAAGGGGAGAAGCAGATACTGCAAGGAAGAGAAGCAGATACTGCGAGGAGAGAAGCAGATACTGCAAGGAAGAGAAGCAGATACTGAAAGGAGAGAAGCAGATACTGCAAGGGGAGAAGCAGATACTGCAAGGAGAGAAGCAGATACTGCAAGGGGAGAAGCAGATACTGCAAGGAAGAGAAGCAGATACTGCAAGAAAAGAAGCAGATACTGCAAGGAAGAGAAGCAGATACTGCAAGGAGAGAAGCAGATACTGCAAGGGGAGAAGCAGATACTGCAAGGAAGAGAAGCAGATACTGCGAGGAGAGAAACAGATACTGCAAGGAATAGAAGCAGATACTGCAAGGAGAGAAGCATATACTGCAAGGGGAGAAGCAGATACTGCAAGGAAGAGAAGCAGATACTGCGAGGAGAGAAGCAGATACTGCAAGGAAGAGAAGCAGATACTGCAAGGAGTGAAGCAGATACTGCAAGGTGAGAAGCAGATACTGCAAGGAGAGAAGCAGATACTGCAAGAAGAGAAGCAGATACTGCAAGGAAGAGATCAACAACTGCAGAGGATGACAAGCAGACATTACCAAGGAGAAAAACAGATTCTGCAAACCGTAGAAGAGTAAGAACTTTGGAAACACCTGGTGAAAGACATGCCAGACAGGTAGTGATAATCAGTCATGCTAAAAGGAGTGCGGTTCCTTTTTTGAGCTTGTCGAAGCTGGTTTTTCAATACAACTGTGAAAGTGACTATTCAAATCATCCAAAGATATCTATTGGATCAATGATAGTTCATTGTAAGCATTATAATGCTCTCCGAATCAGGACGACCCAGATGGCATGTGCTGTAACAAAGGAAAATACAGCTGGAAGACCTACCAGTTCCTCCAGAGCCATTGCAATCACTTCAGGATGACCCAGATGAGATGTGCTGTAACAAAGGAAAAATACAGCTGGAAGATCTAGCAGTTCCTCCAGAGCCATTGCAATCACTTCAGGATGGGAATTCAGCTGAATCAAAACATTTCATCTTGATCATCAGTAGCTGCAATAACTGTTTTGCAATGACCGCACTTGGAGAAAAAGATTCTACCTAGGTAGGATGGCAATCAACTTACAGAATTCAGGACAGCAGCTAGCTTAAATATGCTGAAAAAGTTCGGCTTTTAAGCTAGTTAACAATAAAAGTGAAATCATAGTCTTACACAGAACAGTTACAAGCAGTATATGTTACTGAAATATTTCTGCGTAAAAAAGATCCCTACTTTCGTCACGAGGATAAAAAAAAGTTCAAGTTATCTTCTTTTTTGTTCAATAAGTATACACACTAAATTTGAGGGGCCTACTTGCAGTCGTTTGGTTGTGTATAACGTAAACACAAACTCTTTTTAATCATATATATATATATATATATATATAGAGAGAGAGAGAGAGAGAGAGATTGATAAAACGTTATTTACTTCAGTATACGCCTGAAGCAGTGGCAAGTGGACGCCATTTGCCCTTTAAGCAGACGATGGTATGTTTTTCATAAGTGAGCCACGTAATGCGCGCATGCTTCAGGGCCTTGTCACGAAAGAGAGAAAAAGAATAAAAATTAATTTTAATAAATAGAATAAGCGTAGCCTTTGGTAAAAATCTTTTTTCTTTGTTTCTTTCTTTCTTTGTCATCAAACTTCAAGAGAATCATTTTTTTTTTGTTTCCTCTTTCACTTTGCTCTTTCTTTCATTCTTTCTTCTTGCTGGTTTTCTCTTTCTTTTGTCTGGAGAATCTTGCTGAAGTTCTTGGTGGCACGTGACGTTGTGAATAGTCTATTCTCCTGAATACACAACTTAGATTTACGAGACTGCCTTTAACCGAGTGTTTCTGTACTTTTTCCGAGATTTTTCGGATAATATTTACCTTTGATAGTTGAAATTAGAAAATAGAAAGGATTTCTGATGGACGCTGACATTTTGGTTTTGATCGGATAATCTGCAATAAAAACTAATCTAAACGACACCTCCGCTACACAATATATTAAAAATATGTATCAGACCAAGAATGGAGTAGCGTTGCCTTATATGGCCTACGAAGCAGTTCAAAAGCGTTTACGTGGCCTTGTGGTTGATGAATTATTTTCCATTCTGCAACTCTAGTCCCACAGACGACATGTCTCTCCTCTCTCTACTGTTTCGCTATTGTTATGGCAAAAGTTCTAACAAGTTACCTTTCTTCGCCCCACCAGTTTAGACCTTCACATCCAGGACCCATCTGTTATAATTATTTGACAATTTTACATTTGGTAAAATTTAAAAAAGGCACTAAATATTTGTTATATGCATTTGAACACATAGCTGCTACATAACGTGTATATATATATATATATATATATATATATATATAGAGAGAGAGAGAGAGAGAGAGAGAGAGAGAGAGGGTTGATAGATAAATAGATAGATAGACTTCCACCTACCCGCATAAAATTCAGAGTTGTGAAAGTGGTATATAGAAACGTTACATATTAAATTAATTTCTTGTACATTTGATTTTACATTTATCCGTTGGACATATGGATTTTTTTGCGAAACAAACGTTCCAATAAAACTGAGCTGACCAAAAATTGGTAAAATTACAAAATGGCATTAAATATTTGTTATATGCATTTGAACACGTAGCTGCTACATAACGAGTATATATATATATATATATATATATATATATATATATATATATATATATATATATATATATATATAGAGAGAGAGAGAGAGAGAGAGAGAGAGAGAGAGAGAGAGAAAGAGTTGATAGATAGATAGATAGATAGATAGACTTCCACCTACGCGCATAAAATTCAGTTGTGAAAGTGGTAAATAGAAACGTTACAAATTAAATTAATTTCTTGTACATTTGATGGACTTTTTCAGTGTAAATGAAAGGATTATATTTGGCAACAAGTATTTATAAACAAACGTAAAAAAAAATGTTAGTTTTTCAACTTTAAAAGAATTTATGAACACTCATAAATATACATAAAGCGAACTGAAAAGTCTAAGTAAATTATGGAGGACGCTAAGTGATGTAATTTAATGTCTAGCCTAATGTATATGTATGAGCTTTCTAAAATTTAAAATTTTTTGAAAAACTAAGATTTTTTACTTTAAAAAAAGACTTGTTACAAAATAAAATTCTTACATTTTTCTTAATAAAGTGTCTCAGAAGATGAATCACGACGACTAAGACAAGTTTTTCTTTTGTCTTTATTCATATATTTTCAGTTATCTCTGAAAATTTGCACACATACCCAAAATAATCTTATAAAACAGACGATGTCTGTTTGTGTCTATGTACGCAGTTTATGCACCTCCATATTTCTCATTGATCAACCATAGTAAAATTCGAACGAGGATCTTATGCGATATATATATATATATATATATATATATATATATATATAAAGTGGTATATATATATATATATATATATATATATATATATATATATATATATATACGAGGGTCATTCAATAAATAAGTTGAATTTTTCGGTATAAGGACTTCTAATACAGATAGAAGCTTACTCTTTTTTATTTTTTTTTTGTTTTACTTCTTTTTTACATGGATTTAATTTCTTTTGCAGAACTAAAAAACTTTGAGAGTTTTGGCGATTAACAAAGATGGCCGACGAAGAAGCATGCTCCAGGATTGAACAGTGGTCAGTTATCAAGTTTTCGGTTGCTGAAGGGTGCAAACCAGTTGAAATTCATAGGAGAATGTCAACTGTGTATGGTGCCACATGTTTCAGCCAAACAAATGTCTACAAGTGGGCTAAATTGTTTAAAGAAGGACGGAGCAGTGTTGAGTATGAAGACAGGCCTGGGAGGCCTACAGAAGTGAGGTCTTCTGAGGTGATCGAATCAGTCAATGACCTCATTCAGTCTGACAGAAGGGTGACAGTGGATGACATTGCAAGGACTTTGAGCTTATCTGTTGGGACAAACGCAGGGTCATCAGTCAGAAGGAGTCATCTTGCATCATGACAACGCAAGCCCTCACACAGTAGCCCAAACGGTGCAGACCATCAACAAGCTGGGCTGGGAACTTCTCCCTCATCCCCCTTACAGCCCAGACTTTGCCTCTTCAGACTTTCACCTGTTTGGTCCCTTGAAAGCGTTCACGAGAGACACGAAGTTTAAAAGCGACGATGAAGTCAAAAGTGTTGTGAGCGACTGGCTGAGACATCAGTCCAAAGATTTTTGCGCTGAGGGAATACGGAAGCTTGTGCACAGACGGGGAAAAGTATGTGACTGTGCTGGGAGACTACGTTGAAAAAAAAGTAAGCTTCTATCTGTATTAGAAGTCCTTATACCGAAAAATTCACCTTATTTATTGAATGACCCTCGTGTATATATATATATATATATATATATATATATATATATATATATATATATATATATATGTATAACTGAAGATGCCTGTGTGTGAATCTACGTGTGTGTGTCTGTATGTGTATCTGTGTGTTTTTCTCTGTGTGTGTATGCTATTTATGCACGTCCATATTTCTCATTGATCAACCATGGTAAGATTCGAACAAGGATCTTATGCCCGGAAAGCGATATATATATATATATATATATATATATATATATATATATATATAAAACTGAAGATGACTGTGTGTGTCTGTGTGTGAGTCTACGTGTGTGTGTCTGTATGTGTATCTGTGTGTTTTTCTGTCTCTGTGTCTGTGTATGCTATTTATGCGCGTCCATATTTCTCGATCGATTTTGATTAAGTTGTACACACATGTTGCAAATTTGCTAAGATATGTCAAGACCAACTTTTCAATCTCCAGTCCCGCCCCCCGGGTTTGGCAGAAAAATTGATAAAACTAAAGGTGGGTGCAACCTTTTGCGAAAACCAAGGCAAAGTTACGCACGAACAAACTTTTTACTGGACGGGTTGATGTTCTTTGCACTTAATGTAAAATATAGCTCAGGTCGCGAGGTTTATGTCGAGGGCTTGACAGATTTCCGGCGGCATTGGCTTCACACAAGAAATTGCAAAAATCTGAAAAAATCGGGTTTTTCGTTCTACTTAAAATGAAAACTTGAATAAATTCCTTATTTTGTATCTGATTTTCTTCAAACATGTCGCAAAAAATGTGCCATCATGCAAGAAATAAGATAATGTGGTTTTAGGCCTGGTCGCTTCACCGCGTATCACGAAAAAACTGTTCAGAAAGCCGGTTTTTCGGCCATAACACCCTGGTTTTTCACCCGACGCTTTCCAAACTTGACATGTAAATTAAATATGACACACAAACTGTCTTGCGTGAATATTTAGTTTAGATTATTTCAGTTAAGTGGACGAGATCTGCGACAAACTAGGTCCAAAATCGGTTTTTGCCATTTAGCCAATAGTTTCTTAATATGATTCCATCCTAAATTGGCATTCGAACAATCATTGATGCGAAGATTGTTTGCGAAGGATTACCGAAGTGTTAAAAGGGAAATTTTCTGAAGAACATCTTATTAAACCCAGCGTTCATACGTTTCCACTTGCAGTTGAATCAAGTTCTGACGCTTCATCCCTGCTTTTGTTTCATTATTAGATTTGTGAACAATGCCATACTATTTGAAAGTTATTATGTCCACAGGAAATTTACAGAATATCTAGGGTACATCCATCGATGGAATTCCTTCATCAAGAACAATCAAACACTTGCGAAGGACATACCGTAAAAATGAGGTGGGGGGAATAGCTTAGTATACGAACGGATGATGCATGCAAGCGGGAAATCAGGCAGATATTTCTAGACAGGGGGCGCGGGTGTACAGGTGGGTGCGGTTATATACTTGCAGCCATGTACTCCGAGCAATGCCAGGTACCTCGGCTAGTAAATATATATATACATATGTGTGTGTGTGTTTGTATGTGTGTGTGTGACACATTGACCGACATGGAAAACAAATATATATATATATGAAGTGTTTGTACATATATATATATATATATATATATATATATATATATATATATATAATTACAAACACTTCATATATATATATATATATATATATATATATATATATGCAATTTTTTATTTTATTTTATTTTTTTTAAGCGTATCAACCCAAGCGAGGCTGGAGGCCACTATCACGCAAGGGGTTATAGAAGGGTTGGAGGAAGAGCAGATAGGAGTGGTAAAGGAGAGGATGTGGAGAAAGAGAAAGACAGTGGGTCGATCAAGGCAAGGGGGTTACAGAAGATTTGAAGCGAGAGCAGATAGGAATGAAAGGTGAGAGGATGTGGAGAAGTGAAGTGGATAGATCAAGGCAACTGGAGATGTCGATTGACGCTACACTTAAACCGTTGGAGATTGTATTTGTCAGGGAAACAGTAATAGGGAAGGGAGTTCCACAGGCGAGATGTGCGAGACATGAAGCTATTGGAGTAGAAGAGACGTCTACATCTAACAGTTTCAACGGTGAAGGGGTGGGAACGGGATGCCAGCCTCGTAGGACGTTTAAATTCATGAGGCCTAGGGACAAGCGAAAGCAACTCCTCGGAGCAATTACCGTGAAAGTACTTGTAAAAAAAGACAGAGCGAGGCAACGTCGCGTCTGTGAGAGAGCGACTGCAGACGAGATGACAGATCAGGGCCAATCACATTGCATATCCGTCTCTGGATCTTATCAAGAACCCTGAGGCAAATAGCAGGGGCTCCAGACCATATATGGCAGCAATACTCCATGCAAGGGCGAATGGTCGATTTATAGACTTGGAGGATCGATTCCGGGGAGAAAAATTTCCTGGCTCGGCACAGGGAACCAACTTTCCTTGCGGTGGATGATGCAATTGACTCAATGTATTTGTTCCATCTCAGATCAGCGGCCAGCGTGAGACGGAGCAGCCACAGAGAGGAGCTCTCGAGAAGTCTTCCATGATACAAATCCTACTAATTGGTTAACTCTGGGTAGGGGGAAGTAGTGGCTTCATACCTTTCCCAAGGGTATTGGAGCGTAAATTCATATAACGAATCCGACTGGAATTTTCAATTGCCGGCTGTCAACCATTACACCACCCGCACATCCAAGCATCTGGTATTCCCAAGCGGTCATTTTGTGGATCTTTTGCACTATTGCAGCAGACGGTGTTGCATTGGTGGGAAAATGAAAGAAAACCAATAAATAAAATAATAACAAAAAAAAATCATTTTCCCATGATGCAAATTATAAAGAAACCGGAAGATGTTTTTGTCACATGCGCTAATTTTATGACCTCCTCTTACGGAAAGGACAGAATCTTTCTCTTTTTTACTTTCCAATGACAGCGTTCGGATGTGTTTCAACAGCCCTACTCATGAAGTAAATGAACTGGCCGTTCCAACTGGCCAGGTTAGACGTTGCTTAACTTCGATGATTGTACTAGAACCTGTGTTTCAGTGATATGGCGGGAGATTTCAAGGTTTTCTTGGACTTCTAATTCTTTTAATTTCTTCTAATTCTTTCAAAGTTTTTGCAAGAGATGTTTCAAGTATGCCAATGATGATGAGTACAACTGTCAATTTTATGTTCTACAGTGTCTTTTAGTTCCCAAGTAGCACCCAGATATTTTCTAGTTTTTCACTTTCATTCAAATTTCTTCTACGACGTCGACGTCCGGTATTTGCCAAAAAAAATGGTTACAAGATCAAACCTGCTGGGCTGGATTTCAAGACCCATTTGAATGTCAAATTCACAGGGAAACGTCTTATTTTGTTATCCTGCTTGACAGAGTGTGACTTGCATAGAGAGAACATTAATCTCTCTAAGCAAATCCCAATGCGCTAATTTTATGACCTCCTCATACGGTAAGGACAGAATCTTTCTCCTTTTTACTTTCCAATGACAGCGTTCAGATGTGTTTCAGCAGCCCTACTCATGAAGTAAGTGAACTGGCCGTTCCAACTCAGCGCAAACTTGAGCTCGACCATGTTAACCTTTGTTATCCTAACGTATTTCTGGATCAAAAAAGAAAACGAACATACCCAAGAGACATTGAGAATTTTATTTCACCACAGTGACCATGAAAAGAATAAACGGTCCGCAGTAGAAACAATAAGTTTTTGTATGCTTCTTTGTTTAGCATATATGAACACGCACCTTCACCTAAAATACACACAAATACGCAACCTTGTTAGTTTTCATACATCTAAGGTATTGTGTGTAGGGCACGAGCCATAGGCGCCGCGATGCTACTGATCTCTGAACAAATAATTTCTAGTGTAATATTTGTTAATTATATATTAAGCACCTAACAATATTTTCAATTGCAGAATGTCACTATCAAGGTGATTCCATTTATATTTCTCCTCCCAGCTACGGGTTAAACAGTAAAAATAGTATCGGGGAAAAATCGTTGTTATTCTCAAAAAAATGTTCATGAAATATTAAAAAAAAAAAAAAAAGAATTATTCTTACACTTCAAAATATGTTTCGGATTTAAATAACTCACAAAGGGTTGATAAACCGTAAAAATTGTTAATGCATTATTCACTCACAAAGAAATAAGAAAAAGAAATAATTATTCTTACAATCTAAAATATGCTTCGGATTTAAATAACTCACAAAGGGTTGATAAACCATAAAAAGTTTTAATGCATTATTCACTCACAAAAGAAGAAAAGTAAGAATTATTCTTACAATCCAAAATGTGCTCCGGATTTAAATAACTCACACAGGGTTGATAAACCGTAAAAAAATGTTATGCATTATTCACTCACAAAAGAAGAAGAAAAAGAAAGAATTATTCTTACAATCCAAAATATGCTCCGGGTTTAAATAACTCACAAAGGGTTGATAAACCGTAAAATAGTAACATCCGGCATTTATTGGCCGAACAGCTAATACTGCTTTCGGTTGAAATTCATAAAATCTTTCTCTAAAATTATTTATCGGGAAATTAGTTCTCCTAAGTCCAGTAGCTGTTATCGCTCTTTACCGCATTGATGGGGGTTTCTTTCCTAAATTTTTGTTTGAAGTAGTGTGGAAGGTCAACATCTTGATTATGCCAATATTTTCTCTGAGTTACAGCTGTTTCTGCTGTTGAAAGTCTTCAAGGGACGTGGTTTCTGTTATCTGGCACTGTTCTTCGTTTGCGATTCTGTAGTGCCAGTCCTTAAGATTCGAAGAAGGATAGTCTTCGACAATCCCCTCAGGCTTTAATCGTCCAAAGCCGTGAAAAACCAAAAAAAAAAAAACAACAAAAAAAAACCGAATCAAACAGTCAATAAACAACTGAACAAATAATTTGTAGTGTAATATTCATCAATTAGACATTAAGCCCCAAATCATCTATTAACAATGGACACTGAACAGACTGTTGATGTCGAATGCTGCTAGCGGCACTTTTTATTGACATCGATGTTGAGCAGTTATGATTGACTAATTCGCATCAGTGAAAGCAAGGAAGATGCAATTTCACGCATAACCGCCATCTTAGTTTCTTGTTTTAAGTTTTGCCTTGTAGCAATACTTGTATAATAACTTATTTAAGTATATTTTTTGGTGTCATTATACGTTCATAATTTCCTAATTAACAATTTAAAAGATTATTAAAAATGTTCTTTTTGTTGCAGAGTATTTTATTGACATTTTAAACCCTGAAAGATAATTTTGTAGTGTCGTAATGTGTTAAAACATCATTTTGTGCCACAGTTATATATTTTATTATGTTTTTCTCCATTAAAAAGATAAAAGACAATTAAAACGTGTTTCTTTTTAGTCTGAGATAATATACTTTAAAAGATGTTGTTTTGGGGTTGCCATAATTTCGTAAGCGTATACGTTCATGTAGTACAATTATTGTTTTTTTTTTACTTTTAAAAGCAAATTAGTAATGACACTACGACACAAATGGTTACTAGATGTGGAAGAATTAAAAAAACAGAAACATTACTAAAAGACGAGAACAATAGAAGATTAATTAGGAAGAGAGTAGATAGCGGTTGACATTGCATTTAAATTTTTGTAGATTAAAGTTGGCTGGAAAGCACGGAGCCGAGAGAGATTTCCACAAGTGAGAAATATGACAAAAATAAACTCTTAACTGAGAACTTACGGTTACATCTAGTCAGTTCAACTGTAAATTGATGAGACAACGTTGCTAGTCTAGTCTGCCGCGTTTAAATTCATAAAGTCTATGTACCATAGCGGAGAGTTCATCCGAAAAATTACCATGAAAATATTTATAGAAAAGGCACCAAAAATATTACCGATTCTTCTTTGGATTTCATCAAGGAGCTCAAAGTAAATAGCAGGAGCACCAGACCATATGTGGCACCAATATTCCAAGCATAGACGAATGGTAGACTTATAGATATGTTAAGATATTTTTAGGAGAGAAGAATTGTCTAGCACGACACTTTCTTAGCAGCTGATCTAGCAAGATATTCATTATTGTCTTTCCCACTTCATGTCAGTCGAGCATGTTAGCCCGAAAAGGTGCAACGAGTCACTCTCCTGGAGGTTAGCATCAGCCATACTGATGGAAGGCTGAAAGAGTTCTCAGGACAATGTGAATTCCTTTAAAATAAAATATAAAAACCAAAAAATAGAATTCTTGTTGAAGTCCTATAATTCTGTTAGTTCTTGGTTTCCATTTATCTTCTCGCAGAACAAGGGCAATAAATTACCAAAATATATCTATTCGTGGTGCCATTATGCTTTCATGATTTGTCAATAAAAACTTTGAAATTATGTTAAAAAATAATGTCCTTGTGAAAGTTACATCAAATTTAGAATTGGAAATAAGGAAACTGAACAGAGAATAGGCTGCGCTAAGGATAGTTTCAGCCACCACCGCTACAAAACCAACACTATTAACCTAAAAAATCAAGCCATGTCCTTAAATAGCTTTGTCAGATCGAGGCTTTCATATAAATGTAATGCATGGCGCCAAACACGCCCAGAAAGGTCTAAACTGACAGCTGCATACATTTATTCTTTTCTCAGATCAATCATTATAAATGGCCTCAAGCAAATGAACCCTTTATATCTTGAAGGGAACTGTCCATCGCCGGATATCGTAGAGTTACGCCATAGAATCACAATCCTTCACACCCATTTTTCAAAATACATCAAATGTAACTAAAGTAGAGTAACCACTTATTTCCTAGGTTATTTCTCTGGTTTAGTAACTTTAGCCTAGTAGGTACTTGATTTTAAATTCTTATATCCATCTTAATTCAAACTCTCAAGAGCCTTTGTATACTTAATGTAACTGATTCGGCTGATCTCTTATTCAGTCCTAGTGAGCAAATAGTGGACTTCGTGGTTAAAACGAAAACCTGATTTGCGCACGCCAAGAAGATTAATGGAAGATAATAATGACGGGGAAATACACGGTTAATTTGAATAAAAAAAAAAGATAAGGAATTTATTTAAAAATGTACACGTTGAAGTTGTGTTAGTAGCTCGTTTCAGGAAAATAAATCAGAAATTCTTTAAGCAAGTAGTTTTAACAAATTGTCATGAAGAAGTAAATGTTCATACAACAGGTTAAATGATCTGATATAAAATAATATTCATAAATATTTAAAACAAAGGTAAGAGGGTCCGTTGCTCACATCAGGAATACATGTCTTGAATACGTTCAAAAGTAGACGAAGAGAGATAATTTGAAATGCTTAGCTTTCTCGGATTGTTGAGCGAAATTTCTTTGTAGGGCCGTGTCCTTGGTTAGAAGCCGATAATATAATTGTCGAATAATTTTACACTGGTGTAAACTTCAACGCTGGACGTGGTGAACAGAAACGAAACCAATCAAATGATTTCAGACACTCTTATTAATTTCATTTTTCTCTTCATTTTATATCAAAAGGAATTTCATATATGCTCGCCACGTTCTTTTTTTTTTGACTCAACGGCTAATTTCTGTGAAGACAAGGTTTTCATTGGTCAAAAACAATTTCACATAGGCACGCGAATTTATTTCCTCCTTTTAAGTTCACTGATCAATTTCTGTGAAGACAAGGCTTTCATTGGTCAAAAACAATTTCACATAGGCTCGCGAATTCATTTCCTCCTTTTAAGTTCACTGATCAATTTCTGTGAAGACAAGGCTTTCATTGGTCAAAAACAATTTCACATAGCCACGCGAATTTATTTCCTTCTTTTAAGCTCACTGATCAATTTCTGTGAAGGCAAGATTTTCTTTGGTCCAAAGAAAATTTCACATAGGCTCGCGAATTCATTTCCGTCTTGTTCCTCAGCTCATCTGAATTTAAAGGGAGTGGGGAAAGGGAGTTATTATTTCGCACTCACTACAAGCAAAAGGAAACCATTAGACGTTCCAAATAATAGTAAATACACTGTGGAAGTCAGCGTTATGTTTTTATTTAGGAAAAAATAAAGTAAAAGTATTTTTCAGGATCAAATATAAAATTTGCTTTGCAGATGGTATAATTATCACGCAGGTCTAAAATATTCAAGATAATACAACACACATCTGGGAATAGTATAACGAAATAAAGAAGCACCTGTACCAAATGACTTTTCTGTTGTTCTCTATTCAATTTCATTCTAACTTCTTCCAGTGATTTAAGCTGATTCTGCTGTTTTCTATATCAGCGACAGTTTTTGACGTGAAGCGGTTTGACAAAATTATATCAGTGAAAACAAGGTAAGAGCAGTTTTAGATCTGGCCGGAATTTTCTTTTTTTATTTATTTATTTATTTATTTTTGTACTTGCTTTCACTTCTTCTAGCAGAACTAATACAAAATCCTATTCAAATATATCTTCTTCTGGTGCCATTATGTTTTTTAATTTCTCAATGAAAAATGCAAAAGATTATCTTTTAAGTTTTTTTTTTAATTATTTCACTCCTAACCAAGGCGGTAATGTCACTAAGATGCAAGAGGCTACGAGGAGCGAATGAACAAATATTTTTCTCGGCCTAATATAAATATTTTTAAGTATTTCACCACAAGCAAGGCGAGAGTGCCACTAGTACGCAAAGGCTTACAGAGAGTGAAGGTAAGAGAAAAGACTGGGGAAATATATTTACTGTTACTGTTTCGGCCGATCCCTTCTTCAGCCTTAGTGAGAAAAAAGAAAACTCTGGCGTTAGATATTCCGAATAATGTTAATGACCCTGCCGAATACAACACACAACTGGGAATAGAATAACGAAATAAAGAAATCGCCTCTACTAAAAGTCTTTTTCTCCGTTTCATTATTCAATTTCATTCTAACTTCTTCCAGTGAATTAAGCTGACCCTGCAGTTTTCTATATTAGCGACAGTCTTTTTTTTGTTCACCTCGACGTTGTGCATCAGTGAAAATAAGGTAAGTGCAGTTTTAGACCAAACCGCCACTGTATTTGTTGCTTGCTTCCATTTGTCTTCTCGCAGATCTAATGCAATAACTTATTAAAATACATCTTGTTGTGTCATTATGGTTTTATAATTTGTCAATGAAAAATTTAAAAGATTATTAAAAAAATAGTCACCGCGTCATGAATTAGGGCACCTCGACGTGGTGTAATGGTTAGCAAGCTTGTCTCGCTGCATCAGTTACGACTGAATCGTGAGTTGGATCCTCACCGGGTGACCAATGCTCTCGACGTTGTGCCACATCTAAGATACGCTTAGAAAATCACCATCGTGCTATGAAGTATTCAGAATAAACATTTCCAAACACCTTTCCAAAGTTATGATCTCTGGGTGTTAAATTCTCTAAGCCCTTTTTCCTCATTAGTTTTCCTAAAAAATTAATTTTCAATTTATCCTTCGTATTTCAATTTTCTCTAAAACTTTGTCGTTACTAACATGTTCATTCTATGGTATTCTCAGCATCCTTCTGTAGAACCACATTTCTGTTTCCTCAAGTCTCTTCTTCATCTGTAATGGAGCATTCACTGCTGGACAATCTCCTTGCAGATGAAGAATAGCTTCTTCTGCTTTATGTGCCGTTTCCTTTCAAGACATAGGCGATCATGGCTCTCCACAATTTCCTGTCCTTCGTAGGTCTTAATAAATTTTGTCTTTTTGTTATTTCTCCTAAACCTGGGTCCGCCACCCATTTACTCAAGCTCACTAAGTATTTTATACGTTGTTTTCCTCTGTCCGTCTTGCCTTCAATCTATCCTGTGAGTGTTAGATTTTCCAAGCTCTCCTTCTTCATTATGTGCCTTAGAAATTTCGACGGCCTCTTTCTGATGTTAAGTATAAGTATCCTTTTTGTTTCCATTTTCTCTAAAACTTGTTAGATAGGTTATACGTTGTTTTCCTTTATGTCTTCAATCTGTCTTGTGAGTATTAGATTTTCCAAGCTCTACTTCCTCATTATGTGCCCTAGAAATTTCAACTGTCTTTTCCTAGTGTTAGCTATAAGTGTACATTTGTTTCCATTTTCTCTAAACCTCATCGTTGCTCACATATTCGGTCTATGGTATCCTCAGCAGAACCACATTTCTGTTGCTTTGAGTCTCTTCATCTTTGAGGAGATTTTCCAGTATTCACTGCCATGTAGAAGGACAGATATCACGTAAAAGTTCGGTACATTTTTCTTCGTTTCTAACGAAGTTTTTTCTGAAATGAGGGTCTAACCAGTGCCCTTGTAGAAGTTATGTGGTACCCACGGCAGACCCGTATATAAAGTCTGACTCCCATAATTCGGCTCTTTTTCGTTCGCTTTCCATTACGACGGGCTCTTAGCATTAACCCGTCGACCTGTGTCTTGCACCCTGCGTGACGGACTGCCTTTACCCGAGACCCTGACGGCCAGAGAGAAGCAGCTGCCGCTATTGACAGGTGCGACGCCCAATTCGGATACGCACCTGCAACCCAGGGGAAGCTAGGACTGCTACTTCAAGTAGCACCGCTACACACTGACCATCCTGCTAGTTACGAGGACGAATCTTCTTGCTAAGTCCGCAAACGCACTTTGTAAACACACTTATAACCTTTTTCTTTTCAACTTTTTTTCCTTGAAGGAAATTAATTGAACTCAAACGGTTGTTGTTTTCCTTTCTTCAAATGCTGTCGTTCCGATTTGCCTGTACGCACTTAGCTTCAGTTCGGAACCCGTCCGGCTCGGTTTTTATCGTAAACAGTTTTCGGGGACAAAACTCCCCACATTGTTGATCTTTTACTGGGCGTTTTACTGATTTTTACTGGGCATTTTACTGATTTTTACTGGGCATTTTACATATTATTTTTTACTGGTGCGTTTGCAATATTTTGCTGAGCGTTCTTATCCATCTTTTGTCAAACTAAGCAAATCTTCGTAAATATTTATAAAGTTAGCAAGCTTGTAAATATATGATAAAGTGGGACAAACTAATATAAAATCGTTTATTATTATTCTTGCTTGATTCAGAGTAGACCATAAAAACTGTGAAATGCCAAACGAATCGGAATAATAAACGAGTAAATTCATTTTTTCAAAGAATAACTTTTCCTGCTTATTTTCACTTTATATACAAAAAAAAAACACCATTAACTCTTTCAGATTCTAACCAAAAAGAAGAAAAGGAAATAAAGCAGATGTTAGTTTTCTGCATTTATTTTAATATTTTTCAAACAGGCACCTCTCTCCTTTTTCGCGGAAAACAGCATAGCGTAAAGGATAAAAGCCACTAACTTAATAAAAATAAAGTTTTATCGTCAAAATGTTTGTTATTATTAAAACGAAAGATCAAAGTCTTTTTTGATTATTTTTTGAAATGTTTCAATCCTTTCTAACTCATTCGAAATTTTGTTTAAAATCTTGTTTTGTTCGCATCATCGCGGTGGTATAATAATTACATTGATGTTTTTGCGCCCTTATCCGTTGAAAACACATTGATTTGGAAATTCTTGTAAAAATCAAATAATTGTCCGATTTTAATGAAATTTTTAGAACATTCACAAATGAATGAAATTATTTTTGAAATTTTTTTTTTAGAAAATATTAAAATATTTTTTTTACATCTGTTACCTACCACTTACTTAATTTCATGAAATTTCGAAAAAAAAAAAACCCCAAAAAAACAAACCTTTCTATTTCTTGAATTTTTTTATTCGTTAAAAATAGGACTCCTTGGAGAATCTAAATCGCCTATTTTTTTTTCGAACTTCATTATTCTAACTGAAAATCTGCTCTGAATTGAAAAATAATGAATTCAATAAAACTATGACATTATTTAATTAGAAAGGCTTTTAATTACTCTTGTAAATAAGTTATATTAAGGACATTATTGTCTGAAGAAATAAAATTTTTCCGATGAATAATGAATTTTTACAAGAATTTTTTCATTTTTTTTTTTATTTTATTATAATAATTTATAATAGTTTAAATTCGTATAAAATTCTGTATTGGGCTGTTTCCTGGGTGTGATATAGTAATTAAGTGGAAACGAAATTTACGAATCCAAAATTGAAAAGATTAATAAACAGTTACGCTATTCTATTTTTAAAATATTTTTTCTATTTTTATTTTTTACTTAATTTGTTCCCTTTTTCATCTATGAAAGGCTAAACATGACATTATTATGAAAAGGTCACATGATCTAAGAGTTTTGACTCTTTACAGAGAAATTAATTTAAGAAAATTTTATAGTATTTTTATTTTTGCATAAAGCATCTTCGAAAGGTAAATAAAAGTCAATAAATTTTAGATAATTGTGGAAAATATATTCATTTGTAAAAATTACTAGGTAATTAAAAACCCCCCAAAAAATGTGTTCACTTAGATTTCGAAAATTTTATGATAATTCTAGCCAGCCATACCAGCTGTCATCGCTTCGTCACTCAATCATCCATCAATCATCGCTTCAGATAACAACAGCCGATCAATAACAAATGGTTTTATATTACTTTTTTATGCTATAAGTAATATTTATTTCAAATCAAACCTTAAATTTTCTAATTTTACTCAGATAACATGTCAGAAATATATATATATATATATATATATATATATATATATATATATATATATATATATATATATATATAGCTCTTCAGTAAAATGGATGGAGCACTTTGGCTGATTGGCATTTGTTTACATTTGTAAAAACAATACGCTAGATTTAGTTATGTAACTCTACCGAGTGAAGATAGCTCTGGCTGACACAAAATTAGTTGTGTTTCAATCCTGGCTTGAGGCATTCGGAAGTCTAGTCGCACTGAGGAGCTGTGATACAGCGAAACAGTACTGTCTGTGAATGACATAATTTAGCTCTTGAAAATACATTTCAATTGAGCACTGTTGAGTGATAAGCTAATTCTATAAACAACAGCCACCTGCACTAATGCAAAGCTCTTCAGTAAAATGGATGGAGCACTTTGGCTGATTGGCATTTGTTTACATTTGTAAAAACAATACGCTAGATTTAGCTATGTAACTCTACCGAGTGAAGATAGCTCTGGGTGACACAAAATTAGTTGTGTTTCAATCCTGGCTTGAGGCATTCGGAAGTCTAGTCGCACTGAGGAGCTGTGATACAGCGAAACAGTACTTTCTGTGAATGACATATGTATATATATATATATATATATATATATATATATATATATATATATATTTGGAAGAGTTTTAAAATCGATAAATTTATTTTGTTGACAAATTTCTTAAAATTAAGGAAATGGCCACTTTTAAGAAAATTTGAAGAAATCGAAATTAAATTTGACATTCCAATCTACAAGGTAACCAAAAAAGTTCTGTCCGTTTTTTGATTAGTCATTGAATGAAGTTGAAATATATACGAAAAGCGTGTAGCAATTCTTTTCAAATTCAGACAGCCGGAAGTAGGAACATCAGACGTTATAAAAAACACGCGCACCGTGCCCGGCCATCAGTTATAAGCCGGACAGCTGTGAGAAGGATTGAAGTGTCTAGAGATCTCGTTCGGGGCTGTTTGCGTTACGACTTCAAAGTGGGCTTATCAGCAGCTGCATCAAGTCGCCGCATATGTCAAGTGTTTGGGGATAGTGCTGTGGATGAACGTACTGCAAGGCGTTGGTTTCGAAAATTCAAGTCGGGACATTATTCTCTCCATGATGAGCCTCGCAGTGGACGACCACAGTTCTTGAATGACGGAGTCCTGAAGGCGGCCATTGAAGAGGACAGTAGTCTAACTTGTGGTGAACTTGCAAGACAGTTCAACGTTTCCGATGAAACAGTTAAACTTCACCTGCACCGCCTAGGTAAGACATACAAACTGAGCAAGTGGGCTCCGCAAACGCTGTTGAAGGTCCACAAGGGACAACGAGTGGCAGCCTGCGTATCGCTGCTTTTCGCCACCGTACCGCATCATTATTCAATCGACTGCTTACCAGTAATGAAAAGTGGGTTCTGTACGAAACTCTCAAGCGTTCCAGACATTGGTTGTCTCCTCAGGATGCTGTCCCTCACACCGCAAGGCCGCCTATGCACTCATGCTTTGTGTCTGGTGGACAGATCGTCAAGTGGTTCATTATGAACTGCTACCAACGGGCCAAACGGTCACTGGAGACCTATACTCACAGCAATTGAAACGTTTACTACAGTCATTGGGCCAGAAGGAGCCAGCACTGGTGAATCGCAAAGGTGTGATTTTCCTCCATGACAACGCCAGGCCGCATGTCGCGCGAGTGGTCAGGGATACCATACAGCAACTTGAGTGGGAGACTTTGTGCCATCCACCTTATTCACCTGACCTTGCGCCATCCGATTACCACCTCTTCCAGTCCCTGGATAATCATCTTCGTAGGAAATCCTTCACCAATAAAGCAGACTTGCGCAAAGCACTCACGGACTTCTTTGCGTCAAAACCCCATGAGTTCTACCGCAAGGGCATTGAACAGCTGGAGATACGTTGGCAGAAGGTGCTGGATGCCAATGGCGATTACTTGGAAGACTATAAGTTACACATACTGTGAAGCGTTTTCTTTTTTTCCTTTAAAAACGGACAGAACTTTTTTGGTTACCCTGTATATAATTTCTATCTGAAATACACCAGAATATTTTACTTACTAGAATTAATAAATTTAATCCGGTAGCTTTCAATTAAAGCTAAAATGAAATCTTCAAGAATGCTTTTTCATTTTCAAAAATTCATTTTAAAACTTAGGTATTGAAAATTTATGCCGAAAAAGTGGAGGTACCTATAACAGTATGATTCCATGAGTTGTGCATTTGTAGATGTTAACAAGCTTGTAGGTTTTGTGTGCATTTTTCAGATGAAGGTGCGTGTTCAATATATAAACAAAGAAAACAGAAGAAACATACAAAAAACTTGTGTTACTGCTACAGATGCTTATGTTAACTACATTGAAACAAAATTAAAAGATCTCTTGAATATGTCCGTTTTTCTTTCAGTTCTGAACAAATTTATGGGAAGTAAGGATATGAATGGGTAAAGATGGTCGAGCTCAAGTCAGCCTTGTGCTAAGTTGAGAAGACTGAACCTCACTTCATGAGTAGGGCTGCTGATAACATGTACAAAGACGTTGGTAAGTAGAGTTAGCTCCTCCTTAATTCCCAAATTGTCACTAGGGGTCATTCTACATACTACAAATACTGGGCGACTTCTCGCCTCGTTCTCTTTTTCATTTCTTCATTTCAGTGACTACAATGTAAGCTTTCTTAGAAGATTCACATCTTCCCATTTGTGGGAGATGCCATGAACATTATACACGCATACATACGTATGAAGATCCACCAAAGAACAGACACCAATGTTTACACACACACACAAATGTTATCGTCCATTGTAAAATTGTTTTGTTTAATACATATATTTGTTTTTGTATATATATATATATATATATATATATATATATATATATATATATATATATATCGGTCTTGTTTGTCTTCTTTACATTTTCAGTTGGACTTGAGTCCCGCAATTTTCTTGGAGTTGGACCTTTGAACCAGGAGTTACACACGTGTTTCTAATACAACAACAAACAAACCCAACAGTCCTCCACAAAACCAACTTTCCCCAGTGTGAATGCTATTATCACATGATTCACATATTGAAGCCAAGAGGAGAAAAAAAAAGATTCTCTCCTTTCTGGAAGTGTAGTCATAAAATCGCACATTAATCATGTTTTTAAATGCTTTTCACCTACCCCAATTTTCAAAGTGCATGATTCGTTAAAAAAAAAAAAAAACAAGATGCATGAAAAAGTGTCTTTCTTGATCATCTTTTTGGGATCTCAGAACCATTTGTGAATTGAAAGTACATTTCATCAGTAAAAATAACAAGAGAACAATTTTTATAACAGAAGTAAACATTTATTGTCTAAAAATTATCAAATCCAATTACAGGCTAACTTGGAAGCAAAGAAAGAGAAATAAGAAAGTAAGTTTAAACAAAATAAATGAATCTTTATTTCTGAAACCCTAAATTGAAGTCCAAAATAAAAAAAGTATGGGTTAATATAAATATATATATATATATATATATATATATATATATATATATATATATATATATGTAAAAGGAATGCACAAAGACTAAAACTACAAATTAATGTTATTTTTTTAAATGGAAAAAATGCCAATAAAAATGGAAAAAATAAAGTTTAAGATAAAAAAATAGCAGAAAAGAAAGAGAAAGTAAAAAGGAAAGAAATGAGTGATATATTATACATATATATATATATATATATATATATATATATATATATATATATATGTATATATATTTCTTTTAAATGGAGAAAAAATTAAAGAAAGAACTGTTTGGTCTGGAAAATTTTGACAAGACCTGCCATCAGTAAAAAGAGAAAATTCTAAAGATAAAAAAAAAGCAAAAATACAAAAAAAATGTATGAAATACAGAAAAATGATTCGAAAAGAAAGGAAGGCTTGTAAAATGGGTAACTACTGTGACGTTTGGCATCACAAATGATCAATATTCAATGCACCAAGTCAAACTGGAATTTCACAGACTTCTAATTCTGGCACCAAAGACTTGGTTGATGAACTGGTGGTATCCAATACACAGAAATGGTTTCAGGAAATATGAAACATTTAAAATAACCATAGCTTTATTTTAACAAAGAAAATTCTAACTTATCAGTAACAAACAGAATAGTTTGTGCCTGTGTGAATACACACATATACATATATATATATATATATATGTATGTATGTATGTATATTTAAATGAATGTCTGATACCACAGAACTTGTAAATAGTTTTAAACAGACAAAATCACATATTTTTTCCCTAAAAGGTAAATACACCGACCATATTTGTGCCAACAGAAAAAGAAATTTATTTGTTCGTTTTCTTTACTGGTAGGCCTGTGAGTCTATATTTTTCTTTTCATACTCACTGTATTTATTTGTAATGGTTTTTACCATTTTTCCCTCTTTTATTTTTTCTCCCTATTTAATATTAAATTGTATTTCAGTAATAGTTCCTCAATTCTTCCCAGTTTGTCTATCACCCTGCAATTCGCATTAACATTTAACTAGTCACCAACGATTCTTCTGTTGCAGTATTGGCTGAAGAAAGGCTACATTTTAGGGAAAAAATATGTGGTTTTGTCTGTTTAATATATATATATATATATATATATATATATATATATATATATCTGTGTGTGTGCATTTATGCATAGATACATACATAAATATGTTTGTGTGTGTGTACATATATATATATATATATATATATATACATATATATATATATATATAATTTGCATATTATTTTTCTTACATATATATATATATTATTTGCATATTATTTTTCTTACACATATATATATATATATATATACACACACATATATATATATATATATATATATATATATATATATATATAAGATTGCTCTATTTTAATTACTTTTCAAAACATAAAAATTAACAATCTTTATTCAGTTACTCATTTACAGCCAGTTGCATGCTTAGCAATTTTTCAAAATGGGCACTTGTTTATTTTGGACACTCTTGAAATCTACTGCTCCTCTTTTCTTGTTTTTCAAAAGGAATCCATCAGCCTGCCAAGAGTTTGAAATAATTTCATTCTATTTGTTTATTAATTAATTCAGGTTCTTAAATTATATAATTTTCAGTCTCCCCTACGCAAATAGATTGCAATTTCATCTAAATGGATAACTAAGTAAAATTGTTATTTTTTTATGTACACACACACACACATATATATATATATATATATATATATATATATATATATATATATATATATATATATATATGCATACATGCATTTATATATATGTGTGTTTGTGTATGCGCATGTGTGTGTGTGTGTATGTCTTGTATAATTGGACAGCAATCATTCTTTTGCGCATATTATGTTAAATATAACAGACTTTTTGTAATTATTTAATTTAATTTTTCTTGTGTCCTAAAATGTTTGTCTTTTTTGAGGAGCAAGTGTAGACATATTGTCCCCAGTGTTTATTATCCCTATCCATGAATAGTGAGTTTTGTATCTGAAATGTAAACAAAGCAATTTCTAAAAGATTTTGGCTAACATTTTTGCTATTTTCAGGGGAATGGGTTAATTTTTGTGCTAATAAAGATTTTTAACATACTCTTGTTTTGTTTTCTATATTGTGTTGTGCAAGAGGCAATTCAGTAGTAGCACTTTCATTCTTAGTGAATTTTTTACTTTGTTTCCAAACATGGCCAAGGTGTTTTGGCCCTGTTCAAACATGGAATGGTCTGTTGCTTATTACGAGAAGATAGTGAGGAGTATTTCTCCTGAGAAACAGCAGGCTTTCCCTCAATAGCACCTCATTTGAACAGGGCCAAAACACCTTGGCCGTGTTTGGAAACTATGTAAAACCTCCACGTAGAATGAAATTACTACAATAAAATATGCTTCTCATGCAATGCAGTATAGAAAAAACAAAGCAAAAATATATTAACAATGCTTATTATCACAAAAATTAACCCCCTTAGAAATGGCTACAGCATTAGCTGAAAGGCTTGGGACAATAAAGACTATGGGCAATTATTTACATAGTTACTCCTCAAAACTGAAAAGTTATAAAATTATAAGGACATAAGAAATATTGAATAAAAAACAAATTATTTTAAAAGATTCCTTGCCTGTCATTTTTAATTCAACATACGTATATATATATATATTTATATATATGTAACGTAAATCATTCAAACGAAAAACAAATACTGAAGCTAATTATACGGCAAGAACCACTCTCGCAAACAATATTTAATAATAAAATACAATCAACTTCGAATTAACGGATTCGAAGTTGATTGTACTTTATTATTAAATATTGTTTGCGAGAGTGATTCTTGCCGTATAATTAGCTTCAGTATTTGTTTTTCGTTTGAATGATTTACGTTACATAAATTAAATATGCACTACATAATTGATATTTATATATATATATACACATATATATATATATATATATATATATATATATATATATATATATATATATATATATGTAATTTATTTTAAGATATTAAAACATGTTTGAAATCGCTACATAATTACAATATGTTAAACTACTGTCACTCACAAGTAGTGTAACATCGTCTGAAGAGACACATTTATGGAGTTGAAACATAATCGCAATTGTATAGCGATTTTTATAACATGTTTTAATATCCTAAAATAAATAATATTTAGCTCTACTATGTATTGAGCCCTATTTTAAATTAAATACTTTTGAATCATACCCCATTTGTTCTCATTTTACCTACATATATATATATATATATATATATATATATATATATATATGTATGTATGTATGTATGTATGTATGTATAAGCATGTGTGTGTATGTGTATGCGTTCATTTTTTGCAATGTCTATTTTTGTTTATATACATATCTATGAATTTGTCGACATGCAATTATATCTTTTTTTCATTACACTTTTAGGATTTCCCTCTCTTTCTTGATAAATATCTCCAAATATTAAAAATTTTTTTTTTTATTTATTTTTTTTTTTTCTTTTTTTCTGAGAAGGAGGAAAAAATATTTATACACACATACATGTGTGTGTGTGTGTGTGTGTGTGTGTGTGTGTGTGTGTGAACCAAGTAGAACCAGGAGTGCCTTACCAAAATAAATAAAACAGATTTGACTGTTTCATGCACCTTGTTTCCCCACTGAATAAAAAAATTAAACATTTCTTTCATAAACTTGAAATATATTTGATTAAGAATGGGCAAATTATATATATATATATATATATATATATATTTCTTTAAATGTTATTTTAGTGGATACCCATATTTGAGTAGACAATCCATTTATTTTAAACAGTATTTTATTTTGTCTGCTGGCCTGAACCTCTTTTTAATAAGAGAAATCTTATTAAAGAAAAAAAATGTGTGCTCTGGCAGGATTCAAACTTGTGTCCCCCTTTGCTGGAGAAACCGTAATTTGATCCGACATGCTTTTGACCACTTGCCCACAAAGAACTTCATAATCAAGCAAGCTTTTATCCGCCTTTAAAGCACACTTTACTCCTTCAGTTTTTGTTTTTTTTAATGATAACTGATCAGTTATGTATCTAAAATGTAAACAAAGCAATTTCTAAAGAATTAATGGAATGTTTAAACTAATAAAAATATGATGGATTACTAAATAAAAAGCCATGAATTCTGTAGAAATGTATATATACATATTCTTTGAAATTTATAGGAGAATAGTGCACAATATTGGAAATAGGGCATTTATGGATATAGACTGTGTGGACATAGAAATCTACATTATACATATCCAAACTCTCTCTCTCTCTCTCTCTCTATATATATATATATATATATATATATATATATATATATATATATTCTATAGGCATTCCCGAATTTTTAAAAAATCAAATGGAAAAAAAAAGCTTAACCAATGATTGTTGTAAAACTGATTCAGGATAAACGGACACTTCGATGTGGTGAAATGTGTGTGCTATTAGATCAATTATGAATGAATAGTGAGTTTGTTCCTCACTGGGTGCCTCGTATTTTTAGCCTTTTTCTTTTATCCTGAATAAGTTTTACAATGATCACTGGCTAAGATGGTTGTTTCTTTTTTTTTTTTGGTTGTTTTAAAAATGTGGGAGTGCTGACAGTATATATATATATATATATATATATATATATATATATATATAACCAAATATATATGTAGATATACACCCAAACTAACATCTCTTTGGGTGAACATTCCTGTTTGTAAGTGCAAAGAATCATTTTCAGTGTGAATCTAAGGGAAATCTCTTGGATAGCCTAATGCCATGTGAGTCTTCGAGAATGGCACGAGAAGAAATGTGAAAATAATAAAGTGCCTTCTCGAGGAACAAAAAAAAAAAAAGAAAGTGATGACAGGTTTGCATTATTTTATAAGTACCACAAATACTGAAAATTCTTCTTTGAAATAATGTCTTACTTATTTAGGTTTGAAAAGAAGCTTTTTTGGTGCCATGGGTCACGAAATCTGACTCATCGCTACTTCTGCTAATTTCTTTTTTAATTTCTTATCATTAGACTTATCAAAGACAACCAAAAAAATGAGCTCTGGTAGCAGAGTTTTTAAACTATGACACACATACACACACACACACACTTATATATATACAGGGTGTCCATAAAGTTTGTGTGCACTTTAAAAAATTTATAACTTTATTTTTATTTGCGATAGAAATAATCTGTAAAAAATGTTATAAAGTTTAATGTATCTAGTTTTAAGTATAGTTATTGAATATAATTCTTTACCACAAAATTTGCAACAATTTTTAGATAAGTAAAACAATATTTTCTTTTTTCCAGAATCAATTTGATCCGTGGCTTCAACTGAGGAAAAAGTAAACCGTGTCCGTTGGTTGGCTGAACTGAAATCTACTATTGCTGTTCAAAGAAAGTTTAGAATTGAATACAATAAAGAACCACCTCATAGGAACATCATTGCTAAATGGATGAATAAATTTAAAGAGACAGGCTCCGTCCATGATAAGCCACGGTCTGGAAGGCCATGTATCAGTGACGAAAGTGTTGCATCCATAGAAAAATGATGGAGGACATGTGGAAACTTAAATAAAATTTCAATAAAATCTTAAAAAATATAGATTTACTTCTTTCTAATCCTTTTTACAAATTATTTCTATCGCAAATATAAATAGAGTTATAAATTTTTTTAAAGTGCACACAAACTTCATGGACACCCTGTATATATATTAGGCAAATGAATGACAAAGCGTAAAAATTTTGTGTGACACATTTTGTCATTTAGGACTTCATCTGACTAAAGTAAAGTTTTAAATGGAATTATATATGTCTACGAAGCTTTCATTATAAATATGCACCAAAAGAAAATGTTTAATATGCTGGACTGCTAAAATTTTAAAATTTATTTTTTTTCTTTTTTTGGTTCAGAAATTTCTAGGCATATCGTCTCGCCAATTTCATTCAGTTGCTTTTTTTTTTTATCACTTTTACTATTAAGCACCCCACATTGTGATAACAGAATATCTGCCAAGAGAGGTGAAATGCTTTAAGAATCTGAATGCATATTTACTGCAGCTGTCCTATATATATATATATATATATATATATATTAAGATTAATGCTTGACAAACGTACTGATAATCTATAGATTCAAACAGAATTCCTCTTTTCCACTTCAGATAAAATCTCTTTCTTGGGAACGCGTTTTTTGCGGCATCGCCCGCGCGACGCCAACGTGACCGATTCCAAAAAACGGAACGCTGACTTTAGAATTTCAGTTTTTCTGTTTCTGACTAGTCTTGTGTCTATCGTCTCTTCATGTTAACTTAAATATAAATATGTCTCCAATAACCATGTCCTGATGGTCTACTAGGCCGAAACGTCTGACGTTGACAGCAAAACAAAATTAAAACAGTAAACGTGCATATTCGGATTTTGCTTTGTCTTTTCCATATTTTTTTCATCATACCGTCAGATCTACATCCACATATTTGCTTACATATATATATATATATGTTGATAAATCGAGAAAAACCTTAAAAATCTCTATCAATTATAATTTATTTCATGAATATTGTTATATTCATCTTTTCAGACTGGAAGGTTTTTTAGAAATGAAATCAATCCAGACAGACAGGTGATATACCATGATAAAAAGGAGAAAGGAAAAAAGAAAAAAATTAAATAATAAAAAAGGAAGAAAGAAAAATGAAAAAATTACAAAAATAGCAAACATGCAATTTCTAAAGTGATGAATTTTTATTTTGCAATCCAACAAATTTTATTACTTAAATGCTATTTTTAGGGGTTGCCTATATTTGAGTAAATTTATTTTCATCTACAGCCTGAATATTCAACAAAACTTATTAAAGAAAAATATGTCTTCTCCAGCAGTATTTGTACCTGTGTCCCACTTTGGCAGAAGAAACCATTGTTAGATTTGATATACTTTAGACCGATTCAGCCAACTAATGCATTGTTGATCAAGCAAAGTTGAATAGTACCTTATTAACGCAATTCTTTCTATACTCTTTTGTCTTAGTAAATTACTTTTTCATTTAATTAAAATAGCATTTTTAAATCAAAAATATGGTCAGACTCATTACAGGGAGTGACCAACACATTGAGTGTGTTTACTTGTAAAAGATCCCTTTAGTGTTCATGTAATATTTTATTTAATTTCCTTGAAGTTTCTCCTATGTATTTTTTGTGGCAATCTTTACAGACTATAGAGTATATTCCCCCTCTCTTTCCTATACATATAGCATTCCATCAACAAAAATATTAATGATATCGATGAAGTCCTAAAGGACAAAACACATCAAACCACTTTGACATTCATTTGCTTAACATTGTTCCGGTATATAGAAACTTATATAACATATTTTTCCATATATATATATATATATATATATATATATATATATATATATATATGTATGTATGTATGTATGAAGACCAAAATCTTTTCTTTACCAATGCATCTTCTGGTGGACTTTAGCAAGGCAAATATAAGGATTTTATTTAGCAACATGAAGTAAAAATATTGTTATGTTTTCGAAATTTTCAAATTTAAGAACGCTCGTAAATATTCTTCAAGCTAACTGTGAAAGTCAAGTTAAATTTTACTTCTGTTTATAGATGCATATGGCGAAATAAAATCCTTACATTTGCCTTGATAAAGTCCATGAGAGGATGAAACACATTGGTAAAGAAAAATTTTCTCCTTGCTGTTATTCACATTGTCTTTTTACAGATATATTTTATTCAAATCTGAATTTTTACACATATATATGTATGTATGCACGTATAATTTGTGGCATGTATTCCTAATAAGTAAGGTATGCATTTTGCTTAACCTACAAATACTATTCTACAGAAAAATTTTTAAAAAATCTATATTTATTAAGTTTAGAATATTATTTAAATCTTACAGCATTTTAGAGAAACTCAATGAATTTATATCTACTGTAATGAACACTTGAAATATGTAAGCACACATTTACTTATGAGAATCTGTATGTCTGATATGCAAAATTCAATTTGCATTAAAGATTTTCCACAATCAAATATGACACTCCTAAAAAAAAGAAAAAATAAATTTGAGGAAAGACAGGCAGTAAGCATGACATCTAGCAGTTAGTAGCATCTTTAAAAAACAGAAAAATTCAGTAAAAGCCAGATTTTTACAACAAAGTTATGGATTGTTTATTATAAGCCAAATTATGAAAACAAGCCAAAAGAGAATTCAATTAGGCTGTGTTTAAAATGCTAACTTCAGATAATAAGTTTTTGTTCCTGCTTTTTATTTATATGTGAAATTAATAAAAGTTGTTCATTTTTCTCTAAGATCATAACACTGTTCTTTGTTAATCTCGGCATATTTTTCAGAACAGGCCACTGATCTGATTTTTGCTTAACTTTGTTAAATGTTAGACCATAGACAATGTATTCCAAATCAACTGTAGATGGATGGCAAATAGACCAGAAAAAAACCTAGAAAGACCAGATTAATCCCATATATATTCATGTATAAATCTTCTTCATGTATAGTGTGACCTCTGAATTTTTTTGTGAATAACCTGATTTTTGCTCATGTATAATGCAACCCCAGCTTCTGGGCAACACTAGTATGCCTACCATAGTCAAATATTGCAGTACTGAACATCATCCAGGTCATATTTTATAGCCAATAAATGGTCTTCATTCTTTCTTTTTTGTACCTAGCAACCCTAAAATGGGGAGAAAAATCACTTAGCTTGTCTGACCCCAGCTTCTGGGCAATACAAGTAGGCCAACTGTAGTCAAATATTGCAGAAGTGGGCATCATCCTGGTCATATTTTATATCCAATAAATGGTCTTCCTTCTTTCTTTTTTGTACCTAGCTACCCCAAAATGGGGAGAAAAATCACTTAGCTTGTCTGACCCCAGCTTCTGGGCAATACAAGTAGGCCTACTGTAGTCAAATATTGCAGAAGTGGGCATCATCGTGGTCATATTTTATATCCAATAAATAGTCTTCCTTCTTTCTTTTTTGTACCTAGCAACCCTAAAATGGGGAGAAAAATCACTTAGCTTGTCTGACCCCAGCTTCTGGGCAATACAAGTAGGCCTACTGTAGTCAAATATTGCATTACTGGGCCTCATCCTGGATATGTTTTATAGCCAATGAATGGTCTTCATTCTTTTTTTTTTTTTAAAGCTACTTCAAAATGATGAGAGAAACCACTAGGTAGGTTACAGTCACTGCGAATGCATGAATTTTAACTTCTTCAGAAAAAAATTAATGTTATATAGTGAAACTGGTCACCAAAAAATCAATTTTTAATCTCTTTAAAAAAAATTACCCGTGTATAGTGAAACCGCCATATTTTTTGCATAAAAAACTGATCATAAAAACTTGCACAATATTCGAGTATATCTGTTATTCAAAAAGAAAAAATTTACAGTGACCATTTTAAATTTCTTGGAATGTTTTTGTTCTCTTTGAGTAGTTCTGTATTAGAATAAAGCAATTTTTTTTATCAATTTTAATTATACCATACTTGAGAAACCTGTTTTCCTAAGGATGTGTTTTAGGAGAAAGATTTTATAAATCTCGACTGAAAACAGTACTGGCTGTTTGGTCAATGAATGCCAAATGTTTCCTTATAGGGAAATGGTTGATATTACCATTACCATATATACTTTAACAGAAATGTTTTGCTTTCATAAGGTTTCATTATGGCCATAAAACATAGCAATAAATATAAAAAATGTCTATAAGTAAAGAATTTATTTATCTATTAATAATGTTAGTCTATGCATTATAAATGTAGGAAATGAAAAAATCAAAATAGAGAAACGACAGCTTTGTTGACAAAAAATACTAAAAACAGGAATGAAAATGTATGTAGACTTATATTTAATCTAATTATAGCTTAAAAAATAATTTGCCATATTTTTATTTTTACTTCTGCTGGCTTCTCTTGTTCTCTATTTCTCTGAAAAATGTTTTTCTTTGCAAAGTTAACCTTTCAATGTTTCTTTAACAATCACTTTTCCATTCACATTAAAATTATTTTGTTTTTCATCCATCTAATTTGATCCAAAATTGAAATGAACAAAAAAGGATATTATATTTAGTTTTCTACATAAAAGCAGTGTTTTAAAAAAAAGAAAAAGTATATTCTAAATATTCATAGGAATTTATTCTAACCTACTGACTTGTGTATATGGGGAAATGAGTTATGAATGTTCGAGAGTGGTCTCCCCTTGTTTTATTACTCTTCTCTTTGAGAGAGCTATTTCTGTTTACTGGGACTATAAAAGGATTCTACACGTGAACATTGTATTCTCAGTTGAATAAAGCTTTCTTAAGGTCAACACCTATGTACTTTTATGATTACACAACATATTTTTAAATTTGCTTATATTATAAAAATAACTAATATATCTACTTTATTATTATTGAGATCCTTTCTGGTGTTTAATTTTGTTCTCCTCATGTAATGATTGGTCATATCTCTTCACCTACTCACTATTTCCAAACACAACACTTTTCTTAGCACAGGAAAAAAGTACTGCTACCTGTGCACTTCTCTTGAAAAGCAAACAGATTCTTGGAGATAGTCCTCGAATGTGCTAACTACAAAAAGAAAAAAAAAGAAAAATTTGTGCTGCCGCTTGATACATTTCTTCTAATTGTTGTTGTTGTTGTTATTATTATTGTTGTTGTTGTTGTTATTATAGTAGCAGCAGTAATAGTAGCAGCAGCAGCAGCCTAAACACTTACTAATATAATATTTCTTGCTCAAAATGCATTGACAATTTTCTGTTTTTTTCCAGACCATTTCATTAAGCATTTAAAAAGAAAAAAAAAATCTCATCTTCCAAGAACCTTAATTAATAATAAGATAAACTATATTGAAGAGATTATCTCCCTTTATTTATTTATCACTTTTTTTATTTTATTAGCTATGTATTGTTAGGTGCAATGGATCGAGACCTGCAACCAAGAAATAAAACAACCATATATAATTTTAGGAATAATCTTCTGAGAAGAAAGCTACAGAACAGTGTGTATGCCAGTAATCTTATATTAAAAGAAACCATAAAGAGATGAATTAAAAAAGAATTGATCATGGAAGCCATTTTATCATCCACAAATAAATGCAGGATATTTTTACTCAGAATGATTAATAACAAATGATTGGAATCACATGTCTACAGAGAGATAGCTTCCTCTGAAGCATTTAAAAGTGATCAGATTTAAAACAAAACCATGGATTTTGTTAATGGTTTATTTTAGATTAAGATTCCCTCCGAATAACTACATACAAGTAAAATTTGCTGGAAAGGAGGGATACATATTGAGATTAGTAGAGTGTTTGAATGCAGTTAAACAAGAAACAAATTAATATACAGGTTTGCAGCTGTGGTGAAAAGTAGGTTTCCAGTTTTTTCTTGGGTATATTTCATTGAGAATATAGTTTATGGTTGTGTTACAGAATAAAAGCAAAAAAAGGATAAAATAATGAAAATCTATAATGCACTAAGTAAATTATAAAATTGAAACAGTTGCTACAAGAAAATAACATTTTTATGCTTTGACTGGAATGCAATTGGCAGGCAAACAGGAGGTTTGGATTTTGGTATATATAAAAAAAAATATAGATTATAATCAAAAGAGTAACAGAGGGAGAAGGTATATATATATATATATATATATATATATATATATATATATATATATATATATATAATATATGGATAATAACTGAAAAAATATATATATAATATATGGATAATAACTGAAAAAAAATTAGTGTTTTTTTGCGAAAGTATTTATTTATGTTTTTATATATATTTAATATCTAAGACCACCTCGGTCCTTCCTCAGAAATGAATCGAATTACTGTATTACTGTATTTGGGAGTTTGTTTACACTTTACAGTGTCCGTCGTTAGACGCGGACGTCACTTGATGTGGAATGCAACTGTGTTTGAATTTTTTAACGTAAATCTAACGATAGTATTTTAGATGTTGTTTAAAAAGGTTTTTTAACTATATCTAAAGAAATTTTTTAACTATTGAAATATTTATAGAGATTTAAAATACCCAAGTCTTTGTTTAACCCTAGTTTATATGTGTCTAACTTTAAAATCCAGTATTTCTCTTTTTTTCTTCGTGTGTATGTTGTACTAAAACCTGAATCTATCAATATACATTTACAGTTGTCTAATGAGTGTCCTGATTGATTAAAGTGTTCAGCTATGGGGGAATACGGATTGTTTTGACGTATGTCTAGTTTGTGGTTGTTGAACCGAAATCTAAAATTAGTTCCAAATTCGCCAATATATCCACTATTAGGACATATTGTGCAGAATAGGTAGTAAATTATATTATTGCTATCACAGGTGAGGCGAGGTGGATGTATTTTGATTTTGGAGTTGGGTACAGAAAATTCACTATATGTTATTAGGTGTTTGCAAATATATATATATATACACACACACATGATACCTGACAGTATGACTTGGAGTTTCATGCACCATGTAATCGCCATGTACTGGAAGATGATTACAGCCAGGTTAATATTTCTGGGTCTTGTGGTTTCGTAGTGTTATTTCGATAAGTTATTAGTGTTGTTAAATATTTAATAGTACTATAATTTAAATTTGAATTTAAATTTAGGTTCAAACTTACAGTTAGAAATGAAAATTAAAAATTAGAAAATTTTATTTCAGTTTAAAAACGATGCCTACAAATGCTGTTGGTAAACAGATGTTAAAAGTCAAGGAGGTTAACTCTTTTTTTTTCTTTTTTGCTTAAAAAATAGTTAATGATAAAAATATAATAGAAAAAATAGGTATGCGGTGGTAAAATAATAATTATTATTATTTTACCATTGCATACCTATTTTTTCTATAATTTTATCATTAACTATTTGAGTGGTGCATGAAACTCTAAGCCATACCATCGGCATTGGGTATTATGTATATTTATTAATATATACTAAATAGCTCTGCTATTTTGCACTGAGCACTTTTACTTACACCTAAGGAGATGGAGATATATATATATATATACTACTATATTACCTACTAGAACTATTCGCAGTCTATTAAATAACACCAGCAAACAACATATTACATCTGATGCTTGCGTCTACCAGATCCCATGCAAAGACTGCAACTTGAGATAGATGGGGGAAACAGGTAAGTCCGTAAAATCTCGTGTTTCCGAACATAAACGAGACATTCGCCTTGGTAATTTAAATAATGCTTTATTTGTACACTTAACTAAATCTGATCATAATTTCGATTTTGACTCTGTGGAGATTTTAAAATATATTCATAATAAAAACCTTAGACGGATTTATGAGGCAGGTATAATATCCACTTCACGTACGGTAAATATTAGACCCGGCTTCTTTAACATCTCCCCGTTCCTGGCAAGTTTAATGCTTGACAAACGTACTGATAAGTTCTAGATTCAAACAGAATTCCTCTTTTCCACTTAAGATAAAGTCTCTTTCTTGGGAGTGCATTTTCGCAGAATTGCCTGCGCGACGTCAATGTGACCGAATCCAAAAAAAGGGAACGCTGACTTTAAATTTTCAGTTTTTCTGTTTCTGACTAGTCTTGTGTCTATCGTCTCTTCATGTTGACTTAAATATAAATATGTTTCTAATAACCATGCCCTAAAGATGGTCTACTATACCGAAACGTCTGACGTCGACAGTAAAATAAAATTAAAACAGTAAACTTGCATATTCGGATTTTGCTTTATATATATATATATATATATATATATATATATATATATATATATATATATATATGTGTGTGTGTGTGTGAACACTTGCATGTACATTTATTTATATTTATTTATTTGATTATATATATGATAAAAATATAGTTTTATATTATGATATATTAATGGGTTAAAGTGCTCAATATCAGGGATAGAGCATATGTAAATGTAAAAGTAGACATTGTGGTCAAGATCTGGCAGCAACTGTCTGTTCCATGCTTAAACACACTCGTCAGTCCATGTGTGTTGTGTTTCAGCTCGATTTTTTATATATGCTGGTCAGTGATGTATTATGGGTAGATCTATTGTATTATTATAACAATTATTGGTTGGGTGGTAATGGTTATATTTCAAATTCTAATAATTTCAAACATTACGCTTATGTTTCAAATTCTAATAATATGAAACATAACTGTTACCACCCACCCAATAATTGTTAGAATAATACAATGAATCTACCCATAATACACCAGCATATATAGTCAAGCCAAAACACAACTGAGGATTTCCTCTGAACATGATATAGACTGTTGCCACAGGGTTGTTGACCTCAATGCCCACTCTTATATATATATATATATATATATATATATATATATATATATATATATATATATATATATGAAGAAATATAGTCTTAAAGTGTGCTATATTTATGGGATAAAGTGCTCAATATCAGAGATAGAGCGTGTGTAAATATAAAAGTGAACATAGAAGTCAACACTTAGAGGCGACAATCTGTTTCATGCTAGATGCAATCATCGTGGCCCAATAATTGCATCTAGCATGAAACAGACTGTCTCCTCTAAGTGTTGACTTCTATGTTCACTTTTATATATATATATATATATATATATATAATTTCTAAAGAAGTGATGCATTTTTATTTAGTAATATGACAGATTATTTTACTTAAATGTTATTTATAGAGAATAAACATATTTGAATAGACACTCCATTTATTTATTAAGCAGTATATATATATTTATTTTCATCTACCAGCCTGAATATTGTCATTGGGTCTGACGTGCTTTAGACCAAGCAATGTGTTGTCGTACCTTATAAATGCAAATGTTTCTCAGACTCTCAAAGCATTCATATCTACTTAGTTCCATATCCTAATGTAAACAAAGCAATTTCTGAAGAAGCGATGGGTTTTGATTTAGTATTCCAACAGCTGTTATTACTTAAACATTATTTTTATTTGATTCTCGTATTTAAGTAGACGCTCCGTTTATTTATTTTCATCTATCAACCTGAATATTCAAAAATCTTATTAAAGAATAATATGCACACTCCAACAGGATTCGAACCTGTGTCCCCTTTGGCAGGGAAAGCCATTGTAATCAGTATACAAAAATAAATATACTGTTTTTTAATAAATAAATAAATAGAGCATCTACTCAAATATGGCTTTCCACTAAAAATAACATTTAAGTAATAATATATATATATATATATATATATATATATATATATATATAGATAGATATATATATATATATGTATATATATATATAGCGAACACTTCTGCTTTGATTTAAACTTTTCGGGTCAGGTTTCTGTCTCAACACCTCAACATTCCTTCACTGCCCAAACTGCTATCAACAAATATTAATGTCTTACTCTGTCACTTTCTTTTCTCCCTTTTCTTTACCCTTCTCCATTTCCTCTTAAGGTGTTTCTCACTATGATTTTTTTATTTTTTATTTGTCAAAAAACAAAATTATAATAAATAATTATTGCTCTACTTTTACTATTGAGCCCTCTTTTGAATTAATGCTGTGAACGTTAGAATTTATATTATTTTCATTCTCATTACATTCGGATATATATATATACATATATATGGTGTTGCAGAAATACCTCTCACATAATCGTAAGACACACCTCTCACATAATCGTTAGATGAAGACAACAATACCACTAACGTCTTACCATTATATAGAAGGTTTCTCTTATACCCTGTATAGAAATTAACTGATCATCTTAATATAATAAACATTTAAAGCATGTCTTCAATAATAGTAGTAACATTGAAAACAAAATCATTTTGTTATTTATTTTTGTGCTTAAACTTTTTGGAATATCTTAAATTCTTGATATTGAATTATTTTTTAGTTGAAGCATTTTTGTGGTCGATATTATTTTCTCTATGACAAGTTTCTATTTCGTTGAATGGTAAGTTTTTAATATAAGTTTTATTATATTGTATAATTATATTTTATTACTAGTTTACTACTATCTTATCGTTGTTTGTTTATCACAACACTGGATCTTCAGATACTGCTGTAAACAACAGAAAATTAGTAATAAAATAAGCACCTTGAACTTGGGTCAGTTCAAGATTCAATGGACACAGTTTCTTTATTTCAGCTCGATTTTTTATATATGCTGGTCAGTGATGTATTATGGGTAGATCTATTGTATTATTATAACAATTATTGGTTGGGTGGTAATGGTTATATTTCAAATTCTAATAATATGAAACATAACTGTTACCACCCACCCAATAATTGTTAGAATAATACAATGAACCTACCCATAATACACCGTTAACCAGCATATATAGTCAAGCCAAAACACAACTGAGGATTTCCTCTGAACATGATACAGACTGTTGCCACAGGGTTGTTGACCTCAATGCCCACTCTTATATATATATATATATATATATATATATATATATATATATATATATATATATGAAGAAATATAGTCTTAAAGTGTGCTATATTTATGGGATAAAGTGCTCAATATCAGAGATAGAGCGTGTGTAAATATAAAAGTGAACATAGATGTCAACACTTAGAGGCGACAATCTGTTTCATGCTAGATGCAATCATTGTTTACTGTAGCTGTTAAATATTTAAGTACAGAATCTTTTTCTATGGGCTGTGTCCCTTCCAGGCATGGCGATCATGGCTCTCCACAATTTCCTGTCCAACCTATTAATAAATAGTAATGACAATAATATTGATATTATACTTGTTTTTTGAGAGAAAACCATATTTCAAGTAATTCCCCTTGACCATTTTTTCAAGACTTTCAGTGTCTCTTTTTTTTTAGTTCTAGTAATTTACAGATGCATCAGTTTACTTATCAATAAAAATCGGACATATTAAAAGAAAGAATAAGGAGTAAAATATGAGAACAAAAATAAAAACTTTGTTGTTTTTTTTTTTGTAAAATTATCTCTTTACGGTAACTATAGAATTTTGTGTTATTCTTTCCTGTTCTGTTTGGTTTGGTTTTATGTACGATTTTATTGCAATTATTAAATTTTGTACCTCAATTAAAATATCAGTTCACTTATAAGGTTTACATATTTTCAATGTTTGATTTTTTTTTAATGCTTATCAATGATTTGTGACTTATCAATACAACATCAGTTCTTAGTTAAAATACTAAATGTCACACTGACTAAAATGTGTGCATCTTTAAAATTGAATACAAAAAAAAATAGGGAAATATAATATATAATAATATAAAAATCTATGTTAGACAAAAAGAAATAAAAACTTTGACTTTTAAAATATCTGACACCAACTGAGAGAAGCAAAACTGCGCAGTCATTAGAAATTTTCTTATAAGTTAGACATGGAATTTAAAAAATAATAATGCTCTGAGTAAATAAAGAAAATAAACGTTACTAAAAAAGCTGATATTTATGAAGTTTTTTTAATTATATATACTGTGAATCTAATTTAAAAAAAGAATGGACATTTGCTGAATTTGAGTTTGAAAGACTTTAAAATCTTAACTAAAATATGGAGGGAGATGGAAAGAATTTATTCTCATGAAGGCAAATCAAAAATCATTAATAAACTTTAAAATTTGATTCTAAAAATTTTGTCAATAAAGGTCTAATAAATGTTAATCTACAATTTTTCGCCCCCGCAAAAAAACATCTTTCCCGGTATATTTTTTTTTACAAATGGGCCATCCAATTTAACTAGTGCCCAAAATGGAAATTCTTTAAAATTTACTAGTGGTAAAATAACCACTAGTAAATTTTATTTTGTTTTGTTTTGAGATAATCACATCATGATATTCCTGATCTAAAGATAAAGAAAAAAATTGACAGAATTTCTCGTAATTTCAGTATTTACCATTAAGAAGACATTTTCTGAAAATTTCAATATCACTTCAAGGAAAAGTTCATTGTACGAGAACAATGATTCCCAACGTGGGGTGCATGCCCCAATGGTGGGGTATGGTAATATTTTGGTGAGGCATGTGTAGGATATTACGAAGGGGTCACCAGAAATTTAAAAATACCAAAGTGAGGTATGGCCCAAAATCAGTTGAGAACCACAGCACTAGAGTTTCTGCAAATGTTTGAAATATTATCTCCCTTGATTAACTCAGTCAAGGGAGATAATACATAATTTTTTAATTTTTTTCCGAGTCATAATTATCTTGTGAATGTGTCTATGTATAGAATGTAATATTTGGAGCCGATTTCAAAGAAACGTCAGAATAATAATTCATTAATTTTTTAAGGATTTTTAATAATATGTATATTTTCTTTTTAATTTTTCTTCTTCAGGTGTCTAGTATCAAGTGATGCATGATATATGTTATATATTCAATATATAGTTTGCTTAGATTGTCTCTAAAAAGCACAATAAAAAAAATAAAATGAAGGTTACATAATCCAGTGAAAAAAACTAGTACAAAGCCTGTCAACAACATCCCAGGATTCAATGCTGGACTCAAAAGTAGACAAAACATCCCACATGACGAAAGCTGAACTATAAATTATGAAAAATGTTAGTTATAGACAAGAAATAAAGATTAGAACAGCCTCAAAAATAAATCGATTCCATTTCAAAGTATCAGACAAAAACAGTGATTTATATTTTAAATTACAAAATCCTTCTTTTTTTTTCTTTTTAGAGATTTGAAAGCAAATGCATACCTCTCAGTCTTCATGAAACCTTTTAATAAGTACAATTTAGTGCTCTTAATCTACTCTCATTGCTACAAATACGAATAAAGTCCTATTCTATGTTACTGCTTATGGATCCGTTTTCCTCTGAGAACGATGCCAAAACAAGAAGACTTATTCAAGAAACCTTTCGCCAAGCAATATCCAAAGAAAAATTATCAACACTCTCATGTTCTGAAAGCCACCCTTAAAACCTTTAAAACTCCACAAAAATTACGGTAAAATTCACCTTTCACCTTTATACCATTTGTTATGTGTCAACAGTATTCTTTTCTGTTTTTATAGATGTACTGTTATTTCCGATATTAAAGTCATCATTTCACTTTAGTTCATATGAATTTTGAATGATGTAGTTGACTGGATAATAGTTGTACTGTTCTTGTAATTAGCCCATACTGTACACTGGATGTTGATCAGTGTCCCCGGTCGTAGGGTGTTAAACTGTACCATCACCAGAGGTGCCTGATACCAGTTGCTTTTGGTTCGTGGAAAGAAGTTCAGCGAGTAGCCCTTATGAGGATCGTATGTAACTGACTCATTGTAGATCTCATCTGGCTGTATTAAATACCTGTCATCTTCATCAGTCTAAAAAAGAAAAGCGAAAACAGGAAAAAGAGTTCATGTTATTTCAGAGGTAGAATAATAATAAAACAAAATCTTGGATATTTATTAATTCTGAAACATCATTCGATCTATCTCCAATCAAGGTGAGGCAAAAAATTTTTTAAATGCATAAAAACTGAAGGAAAGAGATAAAACAATTTTTTTTTCTTTTAGTAGTTATCTGTTTATTTAACAAGATAAAGGTAGAGTCATGTTTTGTTCAAATTCTGTCATTCCACAGTGAGACTGTCATAAGAATCTATCTTGCCATTTATAAATCTGCCATCCATCCATGCATTTAATATTGTTGCCATAGCTGATCCGGTGCTCCTGCTATACAAAGAAGGATCTCTAATGTAATAAATCCTGACCAGGCAACTCAACTTCAGTCTTTTCCTCACCAATGCGATGTGGCTTCCCTCTGCCTTTTCTACAAATATTTTCATGGCAAAGCTGATGAGCTTTTTTTCCCTGGTGCCGTGACTATATGAATTTAAGCATGCTACTAGATTGGCAAATAGATCCCACCATTTTGCTGCTGACCTAGCTAGATGCAACTATCACTTCTACTCAAACAACTTCTTTCCTCGCACTTCTCACCTGTGGAACTCCTTTCTGATTTCTTGCTTTTCTAATAACTCAGTCAGTTATGTGCTATGTGTGGTACATGCTTAGGCAATCACGTATCTTTAGATACATAACTGACAAGGCAGATTTTTTTTCCTGCAGTAGGTTGCCATTTCTTTCTGCAGTAGACCAGTTGACATCCAAGGCTATAGAACCCGGTCTGTCCTGCTATTTACCCATAGCTGAGGAGGAGAGGAAGAGGATTCTGATAACTACATAGCTGGTGGTGGGGGGGGAGAGAGAAAAGGATTCTGATAACTACAATCTTTAAAAAATTTAAAATGTAACATCAGTCACCATCTTCTTGAACCCTGTTCCTTTTTTGTCCTTTCTTCAATCCTCCCCATTTTCAATCTTCGTGTTCTCTTTCACTTTCTCTCCCTGTAAATCCCTGCATCCTAGTGGCATTATCACCTTGCTTGGGGTGAAATGATTAAAAAAAATCTCTCCAGGGCATTGGTCTGGGCAATGGTAGATGGAAGCTGTGCACTACCCAGACTACATAGCCCCTGAAGACATAAGAGCTTTAGAAGGTTTTAGTGAACTAACAAGGTTTACATTTTACATCAGGAGAGTGACAACGAAGGGAGCTAATCAACAAAAAGTCAAGGGAGATTAGTAGAAGAAAATATGTTATAAAGGCGATGAGCGAGTGTTCACAATACCATAGCCCCCTTTGGCCACACCAATTAGATCCAAAGGAATACAGACTATTACATTTGAGGCCGGCTTGCCTGCAGGAGTTGCCAGAGGTTTGTCAGTATTAACATCCAACTACTTTCGAGGTGTTACTATGGATTTTCTGGTTGGATTTACTTCCATATCCTTTTCTGTGTTTGGATATGACTGCAAGGCAGCAGAGACACTATTTATATTATTTGGACCATTGTCCTCATCTTTGTTGCCATATTTATCACAATGTTTTAGCTGTTGTAGGCTCTGGCGTTCTTCAGGTGGTTGGAATGTAGAACTGAACCCTTTATTTTGCTCTTCTGGGGTATACTGTTCTAGTTCCACGTGCCATGTCTAATGGATGTCAGTTATCTCCTGTTAATTCACCTCTCCAAGTTCTCCACTGCCTTAACCAAGTATTGATCTCACAACTCTTTGGGTCCTGTCCAGCCACTTGAAGAAGGCCGGACAGCTGAAATATTGTGAGAAATATGGCAACAAAGATGAATAGTGTAAATAATACCTCATCTCAGAAATACAGACAGATACTGAAGGCAGCAGAGGTTTAAAATCAGGGTTTTCCTTTCCCTAGATGGATTTCCCTTCAGGATGATGAGAAACAAATAGTTATGAGGTATCAGTGGTTTACATTCACCCCTCCTCTAGTTTGGTATTGGACTTTCTTGTCAAAGACTATGTGAGACACATGCAATGGAAGCATTTTATAAACAGTGGGAGCTTGTCCCCATTACCAACCCTAGCTATGAAAACCTTTGGAACAAAATGTGTGTATATATATATATATATATATATATATATATATATATATATATATATATATATATATATATATTATAAATGTACTAGTCAAATATGTGCATAAGTGATTATGAATACAAATAGATAAATATATAAGTATGGGTGTATATGTGTGTGTATACATACATATGAGTGGTGAACACACTTATATGAAAACATATGTGTAGATGGATGCGAATGTGTGTATGAATGTAGGAACATATGTATATGTGTAATTATATGTGTAAAATGTGTATGCTCTCCAGTTTCTCACTTCCTCTCTTCTGTTCCCTGCTTCTCTCTCTTTCTTTATTCCTTTTTCTTGTCCAGTGAATAAGATGTCAGTGCTACAACTATCACATCTCCTAAAGACATATACCTCCTTCCTTCTCTTCCTACTCTGTGTAACTATGTTAAAACACAACTTCCACTAATCTTGTTTTTCATTTCGTTTTTTGGTTGATTCCTGGAAGAATTTTTGTATCCATTCATTGTTTTGAAACTGCAAGGTCTGATGAAGCAAAATTGGATTTTATCGGTCTCGCAAAATAAAATATTACCATGGCTTTCTGAAGTCTCTGATTTGTTAATTAATTATTACTTGCTCTGTTTATTTCATTGTGCTTTTAGGATTTATATCCTCCCGCGAATTATCCATACGGATCACATATGGTGAACACATTTATATGAAAACATATGTGTACATGGATACGAATGTGTGTATGAATGTAGGAACATATGTATATGTGTAATTATATGTGTAACTTTATCATTATATATATATATATATATATATATATACAGTGTAACCCGGATATAAGAGAGTTGTTGGGACCGGATAATATGTATCTTATATCCGGGTTTCTCTTATATCCGGATTTGGTCTATTATATATACATTAACACAGGCTCTAATTTGGGATCAGATAAAATCTCTCTTATATCCGGGTTTCTCTTATATCCGGGTATCTTATATCCGGGTTACACTGTATATATATAAATAAAGAAGTAGTGGATTTTTATTTATCAATCCAACAGATTTTATCTCTTTAAATATTTTAGTGGACACTCATATGTGAGTAGATACTTCATTTATTTATTAAATGGTATATTTATTCATATTTTTCTACCAGTCTGAATATTTGAGAAATGGTATTAAAGAAAAATATGTGCCAACAAACCTGTGGCCCCCTTGGCAGACGGGATTTCACTTAAAGGCACTATTCAGCCTTGCTTGACTTGATCAACAAATATCCTTCATAGCTGAGTCCGTATAAGCACATTGGATCTAACAACTGTTTCTTCTGGTTCTTCCTTACAAAAGCGAGGTAAAAAATTCTGATCACCAGCTTTGGAATTACTGGGAGAGATTGCACAAGATGTTGTTTGTACATCGTTCCTGTGATGTTTACGTGGGCCTTAGAGAATTTTATAGTGAATGGAAAAAGATTTATTCTATTTGATAATTATTCAGTTTCAGTATTTTTATGGTGTTTGGCAGTAAAATAAAATAAAATTTATTTCTCAGGCATCGGTTGAGCCCTTTGATTTGTTTTTAACAGAAGAAAACTCAGGAGTCATTATAAAGATTCCTTAGGGAAGAGAATAAATATGGTGGGTGGGGGTAGAAGATAAAACAAATACAAGGTGGGACATGAGGGGAATTAAAAGGAGGAAAGGAAAAAGAATCAGCCATGTTGATAAAAGAAATGAAATACATTAAACTGACAGATTAAAGATTAGAACAAGCACCCTAACTGGTTTAATATAATTGTCTGTATTTGTTTTCTGCTTGTTATCATTTCCTGAAAAAAAAAATAAAAAAAAATCTCCCTCCTTACGGAATACAAACCTAAAGAAGGCAGTAGAATAGAGGAGTTGCAGTAGAAATAAAAGCAACATAAATTGTTCTTTCAGACTTTATACACTCAAAATCAGAGAAATTTTATACTGATTTCCCCCTAAACATTACACTGTGGTGAACACGCATCAGTACAGATACAAAAGTGGCCCTAGTTTGCATGCAGACATGTCTGCAGCACCAGGACAGCTTGGAATGTCTAGATGCAGGCCTCTCTGCAACTGGTCAAGACCCGGGTATTAGCTTTGTGCTAATAAAAGCAACAGGAAAACCAGCACTCAGCAGTTGGGAAGAGTTGGTATCTTGTGAAGTTTGTACCGTGGGCATTTTGTTCCTCAAGTGGATTCCGAGGCACTTTTATTTTGTTCCATCCCCCTGTTTCCTATCTCTGCCTATTACCCCCCTGGTAGTTTCTGGGAGAACAATTGGTTAGGTATTTCCCCTCAACCTCAACACACTCTTGCTATTCATTACAACATAAACCTAACTCACCTTGCCACTGCAAGTTACAGGGACGTGGTCCTGAGACCAAGTATCGGCCAAGAATTCCTTCACCAGTGGGTTGGTTGGTTCCAGTGGTGTGGGAATCACATTTTCTGGCTGAAAATTAAAAATGAATGCATTAAATATCAGTATACAGTGTTATATTCCATGTTAATAGGAATATATACTTGAAAAACATGGTGGATAAAATAAGTAAAGGTTTATTGTAAAAATCAGTACAATAAGAATAAAGGTAACAGTTATGCACAAGGTTGTTGCAAGACAATACAGTCATGAGTGCTACTACTGGAAGGTCGGTAGTTCTCACATAAGTCTGAGTCATACTTAACAAATCCCAGCTAGACTCTGTAGGCCGTTGACTTACAGATACTTATAGGTAGTTACTACCTATAGTGTAGTCACTTATGGGGGTGACAAGTTATTCCATTACATCATACATATAAAATTTTAAAAAGTAATTTTTATTTAATTCTCTGGCTAAGATAATACTTAAAGAATATAATATTAAGAGAGAGTGGTTAAACGTTGTAAAAAATATTTGAATTTTGAATCATAAATATTAATTAAATTCTGTATCTTCCTTCATGCTAAAAATTTGAATTATAAGTTCGTTGGATATACTTACTTATTTTTCTTATTAGAACATTCTTAAATTTTATTTTCCTAAAAGAAATCACCATATTTACCTTTTAAAATATTTCCTATGTACAAATCTCATTGATTTGTTCACAGATATTTATTTTAAAATTTTAACTATTAGAATATTTTCAAATTAACAACAGCATTTCTAATTATGGAGGTTACAAAGGTAACAGTTTTTTCATTAGATTTTGCAATTTTCGGCAACACTCATAATGAGTGAAACATTAACAAAATATGACTTAAAAAATTAAACAGTCAAGTGGATTCCAGAAACTCCATCTTACATATTTTATTCAGATATTTCACATGTTATTTTATCATATCTGTATTTTTTTAATAATTAGAACTATAACAACCAAGATGAGGATACTAGTCTGAATAAATCAGTGCATAATAATGATAATTGCTCATTTCACAAATAGTCAAAAACATTGTGATTATAACAATCAAGATGAGGATACTAGTCTGAATAGATTAATGCATAATAATGATAATTCCTTCTCTCAGAAATAGCCAAAGACATTGTGACTATAACAATCAAGATGAGGATACTAATCTGAATAGATTAATGTATAATAATGATAATTCCTTATCTCAGAAATAGCCAAAAACATTGTGATTATAACAATCAAAATGAGGATACTAGTCTGAATAGATTAATGTATAATAATGATAATTCCTCATCTCAGAAATAGCCAAAAACATTGTGACTATAACAATCAAGATGAGGATACTAATCTGAATAGATCAATGTATAATAATGATAATTCCCCAACTCGGGAAGAGCTGAAACATTGTGACTAATACAAGCAAGATGAGGATATTAGTCTGAATAGATCAATGTATAATAATGATAATTCCTATTCTCAGAAAGACGTAAAACATTTTGATAATAACAACAAAGATGAGGAGACTAGTCTGAATAGATCCAGATATAATATGGATAATTCCTCACCTCAGAAATAGCCGTAAATATTGTGATTATAACAACCAAGACGAGGATACTATTCTGAATAAACCAATGCATAATAATGATAAATCCTCATCTCAGAAAAAGCTGATATAATTGAGATTAATACAATCAAGATGAGGATACTAGTCTCGATAGATCAGTGTATAATAATGATAAATCCTCATGAAAGAAATAACAAGAAAAATTGTGACTGCAACAATCATAAAGCGGATACTAGCCTGAATCAGTCCATATATAATGATAATTCATTGTCACAGAAATAACCGAAATTATGATTAGAAAAACCAAGATGAGGATATTAGTCTGAATAGATCAATGTATAATAATGATAATTCCTCATCTCAGAAATGGTCAAAAACTTTGTGACTATAACAATAAAGTTGAAATTACTAGTCTGAATAGATCAATGTATAATAATGTTAATTCCTCACCTCTCAAAAGATCTGAAACATTAGTGACTATTACAATCTAATTGCACATCCTAAAAAAATCGTTATCAGTAACGTTTTCTCTTTTTTTCCATCTAAGACGGATATTCACCTTTTAAGAACACTGACAAAACTGTTGTATATTTTCTGGTGCCTGGTCTGAAGATAAAAACTGAACTAGAATTGTGATGCTAAGCACAGTGTAGACATTTCTTCTTCATATTGGGAACAAGTGAAAAGTTTCTTAAAAGATTAACTGCACAGAGCAACAAACAAAAAGAATATGAGAAAAGTTTCTACAAGTTCCAGTAAACATGGAACCATTAGCCTCATCAAATTATTTTTCCTTTTTTTTATCCTTAAAAGAGGTTAATTTTGTTCTGCTTAATTCTGAGGAATATATGAAAGAAGAAATTTTATGCTGCTGATAAGAATCATTGCATTGATAATAAGAATGGCTTGCACGGAAGATCTGAATAATGTGGCATGGATTGCAGCAAAAGATGGATGGAATTTTTTTTAAAATGGTATAGAAAAGAGAAATGAAGTATCTGGGCTTTGGAATTGCTTATATAAAAAAGAATAAATTTCCCCAAATGATAGTACAAGCATCTAAATTTACTTATTCTTCTTCTTCTTCTTCTTTTAAAATGCCAGGTCTGTAAATGGCAGAAAAGAGTTGCAAATTTTTCTCGAAATAAAGAGTAAAACTGAAAATGAAACAGGAGAAAGATCGCAACATTTTCAGCATTTTTAGCTAATGCTCAGAGCCAGTGCAAGGGTCCTGTGTCCCCGTCCCCCTGAATCTATGAAACCCACTACCCCAATTTATGAAAGTCTGCAAATCTATGTTGTCTATTAAGATCAAATGCCATGACCGCCATGCCTGGTATAGCATCATGGCGTTGGTACGGAACAGGATATTTGCTGCAGGTTGCATAGTAAGAAAGCTTCAGAAAAAAATTTATTTAGTTATCATGAATCATGATTCATGCACAAACTGAATAATCATCGTAGATGTCCAAAATGTTTGCCTGAATATTCAACACAGAATTGTAAGCGTGGTAAACCAGGAGGCAGTAACTTTGCAGATAGTGTCAAGAAGAATTTTATTCCAATCTTCAATTAAGTTCCACGTCAGTAGCTGGTTTTTGTTTGTTATGTTTTGGATAGGTTTATTCATGTGTATCTGAAAAAGAAACCTTTGGTAAAAACATATATATTCCTCTACGCCGAGGAAGGGATTAAATGGTTTGAATATGTCTTATACACTTACATTTGAGATAATTTTATTATCAGAAAGAGCAATACAAATCCAGAAGGACGTGTACCTGCATTTTATACAGGGAACATAGTAAAAAAAAACAGTAAATTTAGAAAGAAATTTATTTAGCTATCATGATTCATGCACAAACAGAACAATCATCATAGATGTTCAAAATGTTTGCCTGAATGTTCATCACAAAATTGTAAGCATGATAAATCAGGAGGCAGTAGCTCTGTGGATGGTGTCAAGAGGAATTTCACTCCAAGCTTCAGTTAAGTTCCATTTCAATGAATCAATATCGATGATGTCACAACATCGATTTTGCAAGTGAGTTAGGAGTATACTCCAGATATACTGTTTATGGAGTATGGCGGTCATGGCATTTGGTCTTAATAGACAACATAGATTTGCAGACTTTCATTAATTGGGGTAGTGGGTTTCATAGATTCAGGGGGAAGGGGACACAAGACCCTTGCACTGGCTCTGAGCATTAGCTAAAAATGCTGAAAATGTTGCTATCTTTCTCCTGTTTCATTTTCAGTTTTACTCTTTATTTCGAGAAAAAATTGCAACTCTTTTCTGCCATTTACAGACCTGGCATTTTAAAAGAAGAAGAAGAAGAAGAAGTAAATTTAGATGCTTGTACTATCATTTGGGGAAATTTATTCTTTTTTATATAATCCATAGCATTCAGATCTGGGCTTTTAGAGTTCTGCTGTGATGGACCAATCAGAGCGCTGGTGTATTTTCTCGAAGAATAAATTTGCTGCTTTTTTACTGGGCATCCTGTACCATCCATCTTAATTCTCCAAGACAAAACATGCACATGTTAACAGCTCCAATCCATTAAGGTCAAAAGCCATGAGAGCCATACCTCATATGGCATCAGGGCATTAGTACTCAAACAAGATATTTGCTATAATCCATTTTAATTTGCCAAAACATAACATGTTAACAGCTCCAATCAATGAAGATAAAAGATCAAAATATATGAAAACTGGATCATATCAAGGGACAAAAATCAAGGGAGAAAAATTTTGATTTGTTTCTCCAAAGAAAAAAAAAAAAGAAAAATCCTAATGTAAATATCTGGGATGTTTTTCTCGGTGTAAAAATATTGTGTCTTTTTCTAAATAAAAAAAAAGGTATCTTTAAAGTAATGGACATGTTGCCAAATGATTAGAACGTTTGCATTCTGACCATGAGACCTGGTTTTGAATCTCACCATGGTCAATTTGTTAGGAAGGAGACATCCTGATGTTACTGGACTGGAAGGATCAATCCCATCGTGCAGCACCTTTGGAAAGTGCCCGAAAACCATACCACAGGTTGACTCAAGCCTTGTGAGTTAAATTGGGTAGATGGAACCCTTGGGTGCTGTCGATAGATGTGCTAGCAGGAAGTCACAAGTCATTGTGGCTGAGGGCTTGAGTGTTCAAAATTGTTGATCACACTAGATAACATGCTCTTTCTGAGAAACTGTAACTACGGTCTGCTCAGCATATTTGCAGTTTAAACCATAGGTGGGCTCTGTGGGTGTTGAATAAACACAAATGCACCTCAGCAAGCATCTGTAGTAGAAATTGATTAGCCGCCCTAGTAGATGGGTATCCTTGAATATGAGTGGCCAGCTATACATACAATGTGAATAAAGGTATCTTTAATGTGAATAAATGTATCTTTAATGTGAATAAATGTATCTTTAATGTGAATAAAGGTATCTTTAATGTGAATAAAGGTATCTTTAATGTGAATAAAGGTATCTTTAATGTGAATAAATGTATCTTTAATGTGAATAAATGTATCTTTAATGTGAATAAAGGTATCTTTAATGTGAATAAATGTATCTTTAATGTGAATAAAGGTATCTTTAATGTGAATAAATGTATCTTTAATGTGAATAAATGTATCTTTAATGTGAATAAAGGTATATTTAATGTGAATAAAGGTATCTTTAATGTGAATAAATGTATCTTTAATGTGAATAAAGGTATCATTAATGTGAATAAATGTATATTTAATGTAAATAAAGGTATCTTTAATGTGAATAAATGTATCTTTAATGTGAATAAAGGTATCTTTAATGTGAATAAATGTATCTTTAATGTGAATAAATGTATCTTTAATGTGAATAAATGTATCTTTAATGTGAATAAATGTATCTTTAATGTGAATAAAGGTATCTTTAATGTGAATAAATGTATCTTTAATGTGAATAAATGTATCTTTAATGTGAATAAAGGTATCTTTAATGTGAATAAAGGTATCTTTAATGTGAATAAATGTATCTTTAATGTGAATAAATGTATCTTTAATGTGAATAAATGTATATTTAATGTGAATAAATGTATATTTAATGTGAATAAATGTATCTTTAATGTGAATAGACATGGACTGTAAAGAGACAATGAGTTTTCATATTCTGCAAAGATGTCTGTTGCTCAGTTTGCCAAAGACAAAAGATATCAAATTAATGGAATGGTTTCCAACTTCTCTAGATATTAATCCAATAAAAACTTTGGCCCATCATTTAAGCAGATGTATATGAGAATGGAAAATAATATTCTAGCAAAAGAGATCTTAGGGAAAGTAAAACTGCTGCAAGTAATGTTAAAATTGAAACAGTAGAATCTGTGGAAAATAATAGTTACCGTCAATGAACTCTTCCTGCTGTTGGTTGCTCAGGAGATTTGACTGACTCTTCATGTTTACTCCCAACTGATTAAAATGTGATTGTCCTTTGGGGCTTAAAACAGGCCCAATTACTAGACGAGGTGGATACTATTGTTAACCACACATCTGTTCTGCTTCATTGAAGAGCATCTTTTTTGCAACTCTCCTATTTTGTTACCTAGGCATTCTATGCATCTTTCCTATTTTTTTAAAGATAGAGCTAGACCCGTCTCCATCAAAAATCAGCAGACAAAACAAAGCATAAAAGTCTGGATGTGTTTCTAATTAGGAAAAAGTTAACTTGTAAAAATTTGTTTTGATTTTCTAAATAACAGAAAATAAATCATAGCATAAATATTTGTGATCGTTTTGTTATTAGGAAACAAATCTAAGTGTAAAAATATGGTTTCTTTTTCTAAATAAAAAAATTAAAAGAAAATGAATATAGCAATCACCCAACTTTCTATTCAAACCAAAATATACTGTGTTATGTCTTACTCTCAGGTGATGTATTTTTACTTATGGGTAGAACTTATTCAAAATTTAGCTTTGTCAATAGCAGGCAGGTGTAACCTTTCACCATGATGTTGACTTCACAGCTTTAACCTTCTGCTCTTCTCTAGAGCTGTAAAAGTTAGCACACAGAGGAATGAAGTAGATAAGCTAACAATACAAAGAAAAATATTTCTATAAAAAAATGTATTGATTTAAAACATATTATTTACTCCTTCTAGCTTTTAACGAGATATTTGTCTACATTTTCTACCTGATTATAAAGTTTGATTTGCTATGTGATATTTAGAAAAGATCAGAATTATTAGAGTAGGGAAAATCTACTTTTTGTTCTGATGAGCTTTCCTCTTTGGTGCCTCAACTTATAAGCACAGTACTAGATTGGCAATTAGGTCTCCTCATTTGACATCTGAAATTGCTAGATCTAACAATAAGTTCTATGTCAACAGTTTCTTCTCTCTCACAACACACTTGTGGAACTCTCTTCCAGCTTCTTGCTTTCCAGTCAATGGTCATCTTCAAAATTTTAATGTTATGTCAGTTGACATCATCTGTCTCCTTGATTACTGTTAATTTTTGGGTCTTTCTCCTTAATATTTTTTTCTTGGATTGTTTCACACTCAGTAACCCCTTGCATCTTAGTGGCTTTATTGCTTTGCTTGGCGTGAAGTGATTTTTTAAAACTCCCTTGTATGGCAGTGAATGTTGAGCGATCTTCCCACAGATGAAGAGAAACAGAAATGGAGCTCTACAGAAGGATGCTGAGAATTCCATGGATGGAACAAGTAAGTAACCAGGAAATCTGAAAGAAAATACTAACAGGAAGAATCAGAAAGAGACAGCTGAAATTGATTGGGTATATAATGAGGAGGGAAGGCTTGGAAAACTAAACCCTCACAGGGCATATCAAGGGCGGCAAGCCAACTACCTGACAAACTACCTTGTGTGAATGGAGGGTGGAAGAAGGAGTGAGAGTCTTGACAAAGGGAAAAAACACTGCTAAGGACCACAAAAGATAGGGAGTTGTGGAGGGTCATGTCCACCAACATCCTGAAGGGATGTGGCACATAAAAAAATAAGGAGATATTAGTATCAGAAAGAAACAGTTGACATTTCTAGAATACATAACGAGGAAAGAGAGCTTAAAGAATTTGACACTCATAGGACAAATGAAAGCAAGTGAAATAGAGGGAAACAATGAATAACCTACCTAATGAGATTGGGCAAATAGATCAGGGGGTTGGCAACCTACAGCATGCATGCCACATGTGGCACACCAAGTAATTTCCAATGGCATACAGCCACAAATGACATCATGAAGTTTGAACCAATAACTACTACAACGCAAAGACGATATTTAGCTGTTTCAATTTTAATATATACTAAAGTCCGACAATTATTTTAAGACATTTTTTATGTTTATACGTTCTTTTTATAGATACAAATATTTAAGTAAATGCTCTGTTTATAATAAACAGTATTAAGAACATTTACTGGCCTGAATGTCCGAGAAATTTTCATAGAAAATATGTGTCTTTCGACAGGAATCGAACATGTATCCTATACGGAACCGTCATATAGCCTGACGGGCTTTTATCGATTGAGCCACAGAGGAGCGTTTTGGTTAGCAAGGTCCATTTTACTGTTTTTAAACTACAATCCTCCATGATTTTCTCGTTTACATTCATATCTGCTCGATGTGTATCCAAATGTAAACAAATGACGTCACACATTATGAATTGGACAAAGTCTGACAATTATTTTAAGACATTTTTTATGTTTATACGTTCTTTTTATAGATACAAATATTTAAGTAAATGCTCTGTTTATAATAAACAGTATCGTACATTCATATCTGCTCGATGCATATCAAAATGTAAACAAATGACGTCACACATTATGAAACATAAAAAAATGTCTTAGAATAATGAAAATAAATATTAGTATCTATAAAAAGAACATATAAACATAAAAAAATGTCTTAAAATACTAAAGTATATATACTATATAAAATATACCGTAGAACAGGTATAATGACCTTGACTTGTATAAAAATATGTATGCTGTTGGCACACTGAATGATTTTAAAACCCTAACTCGGCACATATTTAGCAAAAGGTTGCCAACCCCTGAAATAGATGACAGGACAGAGAGCGACAGGGATAGTGAAAAGACAAACATTGCTAAGAGCTACAAAGAATAGGAAGCTGTGAAGAGTCATGGTCACTCACTTCCTGAAGGTAGTTGGCACATAGAAGAGGAATAGAAGGATGAAAAATATTTACCAGAAACAACAGATGCCACTATTGTAGCAGAGAATGCCAGAATAGAATTAACACACAGTATGACATCAGAGAAGCCAGGTGCATTGAAAGGTTGACCTGGCAGAGGACCACAAGGTGCAGGTCTGAACCTCATAGAATATTAGTTGTTGCCTTCTCAGGTGAACACGTTATGAGCATGGGAAATAAACTTCTGACAGAGATATATAAATAGTAACCCCAGAAATTTAAAAAAAAAAAAGAGTCTCTTACACTGACATAAGATGTAGAAACCATCTTCAGAGAAAGCACCACGGCTGCACAGACTCTGCACCGTGGTAACTGATTAAATTCTTTTTTTACAGTGAGGTTCAACCTGTACAAGGCCTGAGGGCCACTTGAGGTAGAGGATTACAGAGTAAGAGGTAGTTTATGCAGATAGGTGGGGAAGATAATGGTTAACCCTAAACTTGAACAGGTTAAAATTGTAGTGATAAGGAAAACATCTTCTTGGGAGTCAGTTCCACAGAGCCATGGTTCACAGGAAGAAGCTGTTTCAGTGGAACTTACTTCTCACCAATAGAATACGGAGAGAATGAGGGTTGTTTGCTATTATGTGAGTGGCATGTCGGATCCTAGCTGTGAAATTAGAACTGGTAGAACCAAGGGATATAGCTCATCTGAGCACTTTCCATGAAAGTAGCGATAGAGCAGTGACAGGTATGTCACATCCTGTCTGTGAGAGAGGGGCTGCAGGGTGGAAAATAATTTATCACCTACTAGGATGCCAAGATACTTTTAGACTATATTGATACTGGAAAGTGAGGATTGGGCAACTCCTGCCCAAATATGCCAACAGTACTTCATTTTAGATTTAATCTGACTCTTGTAAAGGTAGAGGATAGCCCAGGGAGTCAGGTACTTACTGGAATAGTATAGGGAACTGACCATTTTTCCTGCATTTTTAGCGATGGTTCATATGTATGGGTTCCACTTGAGGTCTGGGGTGAGTTTAAGGCCCAATAGTCTCTCAAGGCATAGAGCCTCCCCAAGAGGGGCATCCATTCATTGTGATTGTTAGTTTTTCACCAGAGTAAAATGTCATTAGATACAATAATACTTCTAAAATCCATATATAATTGCATAAAAGATCTGCTATTTTACCAAAAATTGTTTAAAAAGTATATCTGGGGTCTTATGTGTGAAATTGAGATCTCTCTTAAACTAATATTCACTCAGATACTGTAACTTGTTTCATCCTTTCAAAGTACTTCTTCAGACTAAATAATGTTTTTATTAATGGAATCACACACACACACACACACACACAAATATATATATATATATATATATATATATATATATATATATATATGCAAGACTCTTCGGTAAATCGAATCGAGTTCTCTCAGTCACTGTGTGTTTATCTAAATATAAATACGCTTAAATTCACCTTCTTCTCTGCTGTGCGCCAACGGCTTCAGAGTAATTCTAGCCAGAGGCAACCGGACGTCTGGCCACACTGATGAGCTGTGATACTGTGATACAATATATATATATATATATATATATATATATATATATTTATGTCATTCACAGACAGTACTGTTTCACTGTATCACAGCTCCTCAGTGCGACTAGACTTCCGAATGCTTCAAGCCAGGATTGAAACACAACTGATTTGGTGTCAGCCAGAGCTATCTTCACTCGGTAGAGTTACACAACTAAATCTAGCGTATTGTTTTTACAAATGTAAACAAATGCCCATCAGCCAAAGTGCTCCATCCATTTTACTGAAGAGCTTTGCATTAGTGCAGGTGGCTGTTGTTTATAGAATTAGCTTATCACTCAACAGTGCTCAATTGAAATGTATTTTCAAGAGCTAAATTATGTCATTCACAGACAGTACTGTTTCACTGTATCACAGCTCCTCAGTGCGACTAGACTTCCGAATGCCTCAAGCCAGGATTGAAACACAACTAATTTTGTGTCAGCCAGAGCTATCTTCACTCGGTAGAGTTACACAACTAAATCTAGCGTATTGTTTTTACAAATGTAAACAAATGCCCATCAGCCAAAGTGCTCCATCCATTTTACTGAAGAGCTTTGCATTAGTTCAGGTGGCTGTTGTTTATAGAATTAGCTTATCACTCAACAGTGCTCAATTGAAATATATTTTCAAGAGCTAAGTTATGTCATTCACAGACAGTACTGTATCACAGCTCCTCAGTGCGATATATATATATATATATATATATAATATAATGCCATTCCCCATATATATATATGGGAATGGCAAAAATACAACAAAATTCACTTATAAGTGTATATATGAGTGTAAGTAAAAAATTATCAACACTTTCGCATAATATATCTTTAGGTTTGTTAACGACTGCATTCTGTTCATGCATGCTTATAGTTGGTACCGTTGCGGTCACATGATCAAATTTTGAGTTTGACCATACCAGTTTTCTTGCTGCTGTTACAGTGTAAACATGGCTGCTTCACTAGCAGTGTGTACTAAGGAGAAAGAAAGAGCAGTGATCTGAATTTTCTACCTCATCGATGACAACTCGTCAGTTTGCCATTACCCTCATGCGAGCTTGCTGAATCTTCTCCTCACTGGTGGAGGTTGATGGACGTCCTGCTCCTTCTTCATGCTTCATGCTTGTTCAGTGACTTTTAAACTTCTTGATACACACACTTCTATGCAGCAGTGTACTATTGCTGTATTGTGTTAAATGCCTCTGGTAAAATTCAGCCCCTGACACACCTTCCAACCAGAGAAATCAGATCACTGCTCTTTGTTGCCCCTTGACACTAATAAAACCCACAAAACTACAAACAAAGAACTGCAGCAAAAACAACTAAAATGGATAGCACATGTAATTCAAAGAGAAAATAATAACGTAGTCAAGATGATGACATTCCACACGGCTTCAAATAAAACGTTAGGAAGGAAACCCTGTCGATACTGGGAAGAGTGATAACAGCTACTGTGATTGAGAAACCTATTTTCTAGAAAAATTGTTTAAGAAAAAGATTTTATAAATTTCAACCAAAAGTAGCAGTGGCTGCTCAGTCAATGATAACTGACTGTTTCCTTATAAGGAAATGGCTAATATTAACATTATGATTACTATCAGATATGTGGTGCATGAAGACATTTGATACAAATTCTATATGATGACGTAGTCCATTCCTGTCAAGATTCAGAAGAGCCATCTGATCCAATCAAAACACTTGTCGAACAAGCCCAAGTATTTAACTCACCTGGATTGATTGATTTGTTCTTTACAGCTTATCAACCTTTTGAAGGTTATTTAAAGCCAGAAAATATTTTTAGATTATAAGAATTTGGAGGTGGGGGTGATAATGATGATTTACATGATACAAGTCCTACTAATTAACCCATAACTGGCAGAGAAGAGGTGGGTTCATACCTTTCCCAAGGGTATTTGCACATAAGTGAATATAACAAATTTGACTGGAATTGGAACTTGGTTCTCCGATTTCCAATTCTGAGCCATTATCTATTACACCACTTGCCTAACCAATCTTATAGCACCTGGTATAGTGGTTACTAAGTAATGACCAAGCTCGACATTGCTTAACTTCGGTGATCAGATAAGGACCAGTGTTTAGAGCATGATATGGATATAAACCAACCAGTCTAGAGATATTGACGATAAAAATACCTCTCCCTCAGCATCTTGGGATACTCATGGGGATGTAAAAATCGACAAGTCATGTGAGTTGTTCAATCGGCCATAGACAGAGATAGCATCTGCTTTTAATAGGTTGTCATTAATTTCCTGTAATGTCTTTGCTTCAGCAAGTTTAAATTTCCTCTTGTTCTTACACCTTCTTGTAGCATGGCCTCTTCTGTAATTCTCTTCATTCCAAGAACCACAGACATCATGTTTTCGCAATCTGCTTCCGGAATGGTCTTTTCCAATTTCACTGGATTTCTTAGAAGCATTAGCAAGGTGGTCTCTGGATCTGCATTTAAAATGACTTTTTCGAGCTCTTTTCCCCATATGACTTAAATGCAGCTTATTCAGTTAATCCGGCTTCATGCTAAGTGCTTCCTTCTCTGCATTGTCCATAGCTATGCAATCTTAATCATATTCTCAAATGTTTAATCTCCTCCTTTGGATAACAATCTCTTTTGAAGCTTAAAGATTTTGAAAACTGCATGAAAATTCTGTCTGTGATCATTTCTTTCGTCTTGTTCCCCAAATTGCACTTTTTACGAATTTTCTCAACTCAGCAATGCACTTGCTTCTCTTTCCCTTTGCACTTTCCCATCTCTTTGTTTGGCACAGAATTTAATTGTCGCTCGAGAGCATTTTGCAAATCATGCTATGACATGTCATTAAACTTTCTTGGATGCATTCTGAGAATGTGCAGGTTAAAGGTTTATTAAGTCTTATACATATATATATATATATATATATATAAAGGTAAAAGACAATAGAAAAATTGTATTATTAGCAATGTGGACTTTTTCAAGGCAAAAACGAAATGAATTTATTAAAAACAAAGTAACTGTATTTACATTATTCGGACTATTGTCCTCATCTTTGTCGCCATATTTGTCACAACGTTTCAGCCGTTGTACGCTCCGGCCTTCTTCAGGTGGTTGGAATTTCGAACCGAACCCTTTATTTCGATCACTGGGGTAGACTGTTCTAGTTCCACGAGCCATGTTTGATGGATGTCAGTTATCAGTTATCTCCTGGTAATTTTTCCCTCTGAAAGTTCTCCACTGCCTGAACCGGGTATTGAACTCACACTCTTTTTGGGTCTGTTACTGGATCTAACCAACGCCTTTATCCACCGTACCATGTGTCCTCAAGGACGTCAAGTACTATCACATGTAGAAATATTGTTTTTATTGTTGTGTTTTCGGATTCAACCATTTTCTTTTGATTTCTTGATTTTGAATAAATTCATTTCGTTTTTGCCTTGAAAAAGTTCACATTGGACGAAATGCATTGGCTAATAATACAGTTTTCTTATCGTCTTCATACATATTGTCTTTTTTTACAGGTTAACTCTGGGATATTTTTTATATATATATATATAAGTATGTCAGTGAGATCAACAACAATTGGTGACAGTCTGTTTCATGCCTCAACACAATCTTCAGGCATGAATCTGTTGGCACTTAGTGTAGAAGTCAATGTCCACTTTTATATTTACATATGCTCTATCTCTGACATTGAGCACTTTTACCCATAAATATAGCATACCTTAAAACTAAAATCACCATCACAACGAAATGCAGATTTTATTACAGTTATAATAAGTTAGTCTTTTTAATTTAACTCTGAGGATGATCTTGGAGGAGATCAAAATTACTTGAGTAGGAAATAACTGTGGTATCTTCCTGGATGAATTTCATCTTAACATCAAGAAACTGATCAGACAACTAGAAAGGACCAGTATAAAAATAAGTAGACAATATGTTTATATTATTCAATGAAACCTATACATATTGTGAGGAATTTTCAATTTCTTTGGAATTTATTCCTGAAGATAATCTTTTGAAAAGATTGAAAATATTTTGGTTAGAAAAAGACTATGGCGCCTTCCTTGATTAATTTCATCTTAACATCAAGAAACTGATTAGAAAGCTGGAAAGGATCATTATTAAAATGAATATATATATGTCTATATTATTCAATGAATCATGTTTGAATGAAGATATGGTACCTATATATATATATATATATATATATATATATATATATATATATATATGTATGTATACTAAGCTATCAAAATAATTCGATTGAGCTCTCAGAGAGGATGGGGTAATTTTATAAACAGTGGCTGCTGCTGCTAATGCAATGCTCTTCTACTCAAATCAAGCTCCTCTAGCTACTGACATCTTTCACATAGTAAAAAAGTTAAAATTTCCCTTTTTCTCTGCTGTGCAATGATAGCTTGCGGGTAGAATCACTGATTGATGCCAAATCAGTTGGGTTTCAATTTTAGCTTGAAGCACTCGGATGTCGAGCCACACTCATGAGCTGTGATATAGTGAAACAGTCTGTGGATTATATATATATATATATATATATATATATATATATATATATATATATGTGTATGTGTGTGTGTGTATTTATATATGTATATAAGTTTCATTGAAGATGACTGACAAAGCACTGTGATTAAGTTTTTTATTAAATTTTTCTTGCATTTGTACAGGTATTTCCAACAAAGATGTTGACATTTCCCCAAAACCAAAACATCAACATAAAAACTTAAATCATATTCTTAAATATACTCATCAGATCAAGACTTTCACGTGGATGCCATGCCTGATACCAAACTCATTCAAAAATTTATAAATTGTCAACATCGAAAGCTAAAAATGAAATCTGTGGATCCTGGTGAGGACCATACTTCTCCGAAACTTGCAGACTAGCATTACAGAATCTCAAACAAAGGTCTGTACCAAATAACAGAAACCACATCACTTGATGACTTTCAACAAAAGCAACAACTAAAATGGATAGCACATATAAATCTAAGAGAAAATAGTGACATAATCATGATGTTAACATTCCACACTACTTCAAATAAAAGATTAGGAAGGAAACCCCCATAACTTCTCACCTATGGAACTCTCTTCCAGATTCTTGTTTCCCTGCCACCAATAATATTAAAAAATTTAAATTGCCATCTTCTGTCTTTCTGATTCTGTTCTTTTATTGTGCTTTCTCCTCACTAGTATCTTGTCATTCTCTTTCATTCTCCGGATTTTTTGGTAGCTTAGTGACTTTATCACCTTTCTTACAATGAAATTGTAAAAGAAAAATATATATGTGCATGTATATGTGTGCTTGTGTGTCAACCATTTAAAATCAATGGTTAAAGACACCTTTGAACCTTAGGGATTAGAGCAAGTGAAGCCTGTGGATCTTGGTCCAAACCTTGTGAACTGGCATTATAGAATCAGAAGCAAAGATCTGTACCAAATAACAGAAACCATATCACTTGAGCACTTTCAACAGAAGCAACAACTAAAATGGATAGCACATGAAAATCATATAGAAAATAATGATATAATCAAGATGTTGATGTTCCTTATGAAAAGTTAAGAAGGAAAACCCTAGCGATACTGGAAAGGGCAATAACAGTTACTAGACTAGAGAAACATATTTTCCTGGAAAAATATTCTAAGACAAATATTTTATAAATTTCAATCAGTGGTAGAACTGGCTTCTCTGGTCAAGGAATGCTAAATGTTTCCTTATAAGGAAATGGCTAATATTGATAGGACCATTAGAGATGAGGGAAGCAGATACAACACATTGTTTTTACTCGTCCACTCACTGTGGTGACAGGATATGACAAGTCCAATTTAAAGAGTGGAGACCAGGTGTCTGCAAATGGGCCAAGGTTAAAAAATTGCCCAGTCCCCACTAACATCATAACACTGTCATCGATTTTCTGCCCACCCACCTTTTTTGGTGCAATGTGGGAGGTGCTGTCACAGGTTTGGAATCCCCAGGACCAAGCATCCCTCATTTATTTGTTGTGTTCTGTCCAAAGACTGAAACACAATTGATAGATAAAATGTAGTTTGTCTGCCCAAAGACAGATAATACACTTTGATCCCAGCCATGTTGCTCACAATGCACTGAAGAAACTTCAGTGCAAGTGATATATGCACTAAATGTGCAACAATGCACCTCACACAATTTCAGTTGTTATTATTAGTAATTAATGCCTATCATCATTTCTTTAGTCAATTATGTGCCATGCGTGATACACGCTTAGGCGATCATTGATCTTTTGATATAAGACTGACAAGGCAGAATTTTTTTCTGCAGTCGGTTGCAATTTCTTCCTACAGTAGACCAGTCGCCATCCAAGGCTATTGGACCCGGTCTGTCCTGCTATTTACCCATAGCTTATCAACCTTTTGAAGGTTATTTAAAGCCAGAAAATATTTTTAGATTATAAGAATTTGGAAGTGGGGGTGATAATGATGATTTACATGATACAAGTCCTACTAATTAACCCATAACTGGCAGAGAAGAGGTGGGTTCATACCTTTCCCAAGGGTATTAGCATGTAAGTGAATGTAATGGATTTGACTGGAATTCTAACTGGTGTCAGGATGGCTAAATGTCTTATATGAAAACCTGGAAATAAGAAACTCAATTAGTCTAGTGTTTTTTAGATATTAAACATTTTGTGGGATGGACCATATATATATATATATATATATATATATATATATATATATATATATATATATATATGTGTGTGTGTGTGTGTGTGTGTGTGTGTGTGCATGTGCTAAAAACATTTGAAGTCAGTGGTTCTAAAATATTGTCAAATTAGTTTTGCATTGCTTTTAGTTATTTTTTCTTTCTTTTTTCATTATCTGTCTCTATTTCTGAGATGAGGTATTATGTACACTATTTACATTATTTGGACTATTGTCTTCATCTTCAGCCTTCTTCAGGTGGTTGGAATGTCAAACTGAACTCTTTATTTCACTCACTGAGGTAGACTGTTCTAGTTCCACATGCCATGTTTAATGGATGTCAGTTATTCCCTGCTAATTCCCCTCTGAAAGTTCTCCACTGCCTTAACAAGGCAATGGAGGACACATGACACAGTGGATAAAAACATTAGTTAGATCCAGTGACAGGACCCAAAGAGTGTGAGTTCAATACCCAGTTCAGGCAGTGGAGAACTTTCAGAGGGGGATTAACAGGAGATAACTGATAACTGAGATCCATTAAACATGACACGTGGAACTAGAACAGTCTAACCCAGTGAGCGAAATAAAGGGTTCAGTTCGACATTCCAACCACCTGAAGAAGGCCAGAGCGTACAACGGCCAAAACGTTGTAATAAATATGGTGACAAAAATGAGAGCAATAGTCCGAATAATGTAAATAGTGTTGTTTTTACATATTTCCTTTTTGTTCTTCATCACATATGCTCTCACCATATTTTCCAAATGACATATATCATGATATGTAAGTATTTTAGGGTAATTAAAAATGCCTCTGGAATATTTATACTATCACAACATCTGCTACAACTTGTTGAATCCTATTTGACTAAATCTTCTATTAAATACTAATTCCAAACAAGAAAACATAAAAGGAACCTTCTATGAGTACTAATTTCCCTCTTAATTTTACTTTACATAGATTAAAGCTTTAAAAGTTCTTTGCAACATAACAATTGGTCTTCTGCATTTCACACTTCTAACAAATGTCCTTCATTCAACCCTGTGATTATGAATGACAATCACCAACTTAACACAGTGACATGAATCTTAAATGTTATGGCTTAAATGCTTTCATGTTATAAAGTCAAAAGTCCTCTTACTCTAGAGTTAATCAACAGAGTTAGAAAATTTATTCAAGTAAAATCAAAGTAAATTAGAAAAGACTAACAATGAAGAAAACTATTCTTGAATATTGTTTATAACAACAGAGACTGCAAAAAAAAATAATCTTAAGTGCTTTTTATTTATAAATATTAATTTTATTCACTTGAAAATAAAAGAAACATTTCCAATCAAATTGTTTTTGTTTTTCCTAATGGTACTCATAAAAATTCAGAAGCAAGTGTCAAGATGTAAGGATAAAGTGAATAGAAAATGAAAGCAAAACATTTGAAGAGAAAGAGAGAGTAAGTGAAAACACTAGAAGAAAGGAGAGGTAGCTCTAGAAGAGATAAGTGTGAGGAGGAAATGGTAGAGAGTTGCAAGGATGAAGGGTGAAGGATAGGATGGAAAAAAGTGGGAGGAGGAAGGAAAAGATTGAAAAAGAGGAAGGGGAAGGACAGGATGGGAAAAGAAATGTGGAAGGAAGGAAGGAAGGAAGGTAATGTGGAAAGAGGTAAGGATTTGAAAGAAAGGAGGAGGCATGGAAAAAGGGACAGGGTTTAGAAGAAAAGCATGAAAGAGGAAGGAAGGAAGGAAGGATAAGAGAAGAGGTAAAGATTTGAAAGAAGGAAGGAAAAGAAAGGATAGGATGGGAAATGAAAGAAAGAAAGAATGGAAGAAAGAAGAGAGAAGAAGGATATGCAGGGAAAAGTGAAAGAAAAGGAGAGGAAGGATAGGATGGGAAATGAAAGAAAGAATGGAAGAAAGAAGAGAGAAGAAGGATATGCAGGGAAAAGTGAAAGAAAAGGAGAGGAAGGATAGGATGGGAAATGAAAGAAAGAATGGAAGAAAGAAGAGAGAAGAAGGATATGCAGGGAAAAGTGAAAGAAAAGGAGAGGAAGGATAGGATGGGAAATGAAAGAAAGAATGGAAGAAAGAAGGGAGAAGAAGGATAGGCAGGGAAAAGTGAAAGAAAAGGAGAGGAAGGATAGGATGGGAAATGAAAGAAAGAATGGAAGAAAGAAGAGAGAAGAAGGATATGCAGGGAAAAGTGAAAGAAAAGGAGAGGAAGGATAGGATGGGAAATGAAAGAAAGAATGGAAGAAAGAAGAGAGAAGAAGGATATGCAGGGAAAAGTGAAAGAAAAGGAGAGGAAGGATAGGATGGGAAATGAAAGAAAGAATGGAAGAAAGAAGAGAGAAGAAGGATATGCAGGGAAAAGTGAAAGAAAAGGAGAGGAAGGATAGGATGGGAAATGAAAGAAAGAATGGAAGAAAGAAGAGAGAAGAAGGATATGCAGGGAAAAGTGAAAGAAAAGGAGAGGAAGGATAGGATGGGAAATGAAAGAAAGAATGGAAGAAAGAAGAGAGAAGAAGGATATGCAGGGAAAAGTGAAAGAAAAGGAGAGGAAGGATAGGATGGGAAATGAAAGAAAGAATGGAAGAAAGAAGGGAGAAGAAGGATATGCAGGGAAAAGTGAAAGAAAAGGAGAGGAAGGATAGGATGGGAAAAAGCTGGGTACTTGATAGCAAGGATGTGCAAATATGTAAGGATTTGAAAGAAAGAAGAAGGTATGGAAAAAGAGACAGGCTTTAGAAGAAAAGCATGAGAGGAGAGATAAATATCTGTAGGTAGGAAGAGAGAGGAAGGAGAGGATGGGAAAAGAGAAAGGAAGGAAGGGAGAGGAAGGATAGGATAAGAGAAGAGAAGATGTAAAGATTTGAAGGAAGAATAGGAGGGGAAAAGGAGGAGGAAGGAAAGGATAGGAAAATAAGGATGGAAGGAATGGGAGAAAGAAAAGAGAAGAATAGGAAGGGAAAAGAGGGTGGAAGGAAGGTAGAGGAAGGATAGGATGGGAAAAGAGGAAGGAGAGATAGATAGAATGAGAAAAGAGGCAGGAAGGAAGGTAGAGGAAGGATAGGATGGGAAAAGAGGAAGGAGAGATAGATAGAATGAGAAAAGAGGCAGGAAGGAAGGTAGAGGAAGGATAGGATGGGAAAAGAGGATAGATAGATAGATAGATAGATAGATAGATAGATAGAAAGAATGAGGGAAGAAGAAGAAGAAGAATAGGATGGGAAAAGAGGGTGGAAGGATAGGATGGGAAAAGAGGATAGATAGATAGATAGATAGATAGATAGATAGAATGAGAAAAGAGGCAAGAAGGAAGAAGAAGAAGAAGAAGAAGGAGGAGGATAGGATGGGAAAAGAGGGTGGAAGGAAAGTAGAGGAAAGATTGGATGGGAAAAGAGGAAAGATAGATAGATAGATAGAATGAGAAAAGAGGCAAGAAGAAGAAGAAGAAGAAGAATAGGATGGAAAAAGAGGGTGGAAGGAAGGTAGAGGAAGGATAGGATGGGAAAAGAGGAAAGATAGATAGATAGATAGATAGATAGATAGATAGATAGATAGATAGATAGATAGATAGATAGATAGAATGAGAAAAGAGGCAAGAAGGAAGGAAGGAAGAAGAAGAAGGAGGAGGATAGGATGAGAAAAGAGGATAGATAGATAGATAGATAGAATGAGAAAAGAGGCAAGAAGAAGAAGAAGAAGAAGAATAGGATGGAAAAAGAGGGTGGAAGGAAGGTAGAGGAAGGATAGGATGGGAAAAGAGGAAAGATAGATAGATAGATAGTTAGAATGAGAAAAGAGGCAAGAAGGAAGGAAGGAAGAAGAAGAAGAAGGAGGAGGACAGGATGAGAAAAGAGGATAGATAGATGGGAGATAGATGGCAAGGATGAGAAAATTGGCAAGGATTTGAAAGAAGGAAGAAACCATGGCGGAAGAGACTGGGTTTAGAAAGAAATGATAATAAGGGTAAAGTTTTAAATGAAGGAAAAAGAGGTGAGGATTAGAAAGAAAGCATAAAAGGATATGGAAATATTTGAAGGAAGTAAAAAACCTCGAACGTAGAAGGAAAGGATGCAAAAGACAAAAAATGTAGGAATTTCTTTTCCTTCAACTGAAGGAAGGTACAGAGTTAAAAATGAATTTAATCAAAGAGAAATATAAACAAAGGAGATAGAGAAGAGTACAAAAGGGTGACTTGAGAGAGAGAGAGAGAAAGGTGGTAAGAAAAATTATTAAAAGAATATGAGGTAAGTAAAAAATAGTGAAAAAATTATTTTTATTTTATCTTTTCAATTTTGTCTCGTTTTTATATTATTGTCTAAATTTTGTCGTTATCAGGCCAACATAAAATATGCAAATCGAATAACTTAAAAGGAACTAATTAAAAAATAGGTTTGGTTTATATTTTTTTTAAATAATAAATTGTGCAGAAATGAGAGAAAAAAAATGAAAGGTCCAAGAATAAATTTCCAAAAACTTTTACATTATTATTCAATTACATTTTGGAAATAGACATTTTGGTTTGGGTAAAAGAGAACATTATTAAAAGAAAAATAAAGAAAAGGAACATAGATAGATATAAATATAAGTATATTAAGTATGTATAATTAAACTCTAAGCAAATGATCAGATTTAGTCTTGTAAACCCTTCTTGTTCAGTACAAGAAAATTTCAGCTACTATATGTCTCAGAAAATTTCAGCCACAACCTGTCTCCCAGAAAATTTCAACCCATCACTCGTCTCCCAGAAAATTTAAGTCTCAACTCATCTCCTTGAAATTTCAGCACTTACCCATCTCCCAGAAAATTTCAGCCCCACCATTTGTCTCAAAGAAAATCTAAGTACCAACTCATCTCCTTGAAATTTCAGCACAAACCCATCTTTCAGAAAATTTCAGCTCCCACCTGTCTCCCAGATAAATTTCAGCCCCGCCACTTGTTTCCAAGAAAATTTAAGTTCCAACTCATTCCCTTGAAATTTCAGCAGTTACCCATCTCCGATAAAATTTCGGCCCCTACTGTCTCCCAGAAAATTTCAACCCCACCACTTGTCTCAAAGAAAATCTAAGTACCAAATCATTTCCTTGAAATTTCAGCACTCATCGATCTTCCAGAAAATTTCAGCCCCTACCTGTCTCCCAGATAAATTTCAGCCCTGTCACTCAATTCTTAGAAAATTTAAGCCCCCCTCCATCACTCCAAAATTAATTTCCCCTTATATCCCTTGCTCAATAAATTTCAGTGTCACCTCCACCAACATCTCCCAGAAAATTTCAGCCCTGCTTTCTGAGAGGTGGAGAGTGAATATGAGCAAAAGATAGAAAAAAAAGGGAGATGAATAAAAATTATAATAATAAGAGAGAGAGAGAGCGAAAGACAGGCAGATAGAAGTAAAAGAGAGAGAGAGAGACATGGTACATATTTAGAAAAGAGAGTGTGGGGAGGACAAAAATGGAGAAAACTGAAAGTGATGAAAACAGAAACGTAGAAGAAAAAGAAAAGAAATATCAAGAAAAAATAGAGAGGAAAGAGATAAAAATTCAAGAAATGAGAGGGAGATAATAAGACAAGCAAAGAGGGTAGGGTGAGAAACAAGAAAGAGGAAGAAGAAATTTCTAGCAATGAGAGAGAGAGAGGGGAGAGAAAAACTGAGAAATGACAGAGAGCTGAGAAAAGAGAGAGTAAGATGAAAAACATGGAAGGAGAAAAGTTTCATAGAAAAAAGGGAGTAGAAAAAAAGAGGGGTGAAAAGATGAAAGAGGGAAGAGAAAAGAGAAGAGAAAGGCAAAGTCTATATAGAGAGAAGAAAATTTGAGAAATAGTTAACAAAGTGAGAAACAAAGAGAAGTAAAGGGGAGAGAGAGAGAGACAATAAATTTTAGAAAGAGAAAAATTCAAGAAAAATGAAAGGGAATAGAGAGAAGTGAGAGAAAGATAAAATGACAAGGAAAAAGGAGAAAAGAGAGTGGGAGAAAAAATTCCAAGAAAGAGCAAATGACGAGATAAAAAATTAAGAAAAGACAGAGTAAGATAAAATAAGGAAGGAGAGAAGATGAAGAGAAAGGCAGTAGATGAAAGAGAGTGGTAACAAGACAAACAAAGAAAGAGAGAAGAGAAGCGAGTTGGAAAGTCTGTACAAAAGAGAGAGAAGGAAAATCAAGTGAAGAAGAAATGTCTAGCAAAAAGTGAGTCAGGGAGAAGAAAAACTGCGAAAAAAGAGCAGGAGAAGAAGAGTATAACAAAGAGAGTGCGGAAGAGAAAGAGAAGAACCGCCTGACAGAGAAAGAGAAGAAAAGTGTAATAAAGAGATAGAGTGAAAAGAAAAGTCAATAAAAAGGAGAGATGGAGGGAGAGAGAAGAGAGAGGCAAAGAAGAACAGTTTGAGAGAGAGAGAGAGAGAGAAAAGAACAATCTGACATAGAGAGGGAGGAGAAAATTTGCAAGAAAAGAGTGAAAATTGAATTTGAAAGCCAAAGTAAATAATCAATGACTTATGACTAGTTGGATACAGTTTTCCCTTGTCAATTGTCTCAACTTCACCTCAACCATGAATTCTTTATTTTCACTCCGCACTCGTCTGTGTACCAAACTTCTTGGTGCTACAGTCCATGCTATTAAGATCACTAATAGTTTAAAATCCCAATTTACATTAAAAAACAAAAAACAGACGAGTTTGTGTCTGATTTTGTTAAATGTAGTGTTTTAATCAATGTATGAGGTTTTCTTTGGAAGTTTTTCTTTTTGTTTATGTGTTGAGTGAGAACAAAATACACCAATCTTTTTATAACACTGGTTTACAAAGAAATTTAGGCAAGTGTAAAAGTAATTTCTGGGTGATGATTTCAGATATGAAATACGTTTTTAACCAATAATCTATAGTTTATTTAACGAAACATGCTGGAATGAAAATATGCTGCCTAAATACACACACGTACATACATAACGATGACTCGAGTTGCTACTCAAGATTCATGCCCTAGTGATCTTTAAGTGGCTAGGTTTCATACGAGACAAAATCTTAGCACAATTAAGTGTTCTGTCGACTGAAGATCGCAAGAGCATAAAACTTCTATAGTGTCTTGAGCTGCTATTCATTGTGGGTTGACACTTTTTATCTTTATCTATATAATTTAGGTGTTGAGCACCTTTTATTTAATGCTTAGGTAGGTGTTTGCCTTTAAGTCTCTTGTTTTTTCTTTTCTTGTTTGGGAGTTTTTCTTGTTTAAGATATTAGGTCTTCTGGCAGATTCTCTCTTGTCACATCAACATTGTTTGTTTTTTAGTGTATTTATATATATATATGGAAGCTACATTATGAATGTTGGTACCATTACTGAAGTCCTGAATGATCTTTTTCCTGTCACCATTGCCCAGTTGGGAATATATAGTTGGGATGATACAAAAAGATTTTAACCTGTTCTCTTTCTAACTGAATAACTCAAAGATTTTTTTAGTGATTCTTATGACAAATGGTGTCAAGATGTTTAAATGTCCTATGTGAAAACTTGTAAAAAAGAAACTCAATTAGTTCCATGTTTTTTTTTAGATATTAAACAATGTGTGGGGTAGACGATTATCGCATACTGATACACGATTTGGACAATTTTGCTGTTACGCCCGGTTCAAGCATTCAAGGCAATTTAGGACATTGTTTTTATTTTATTTAAATTTGATGAATTGTATTCTTAAAAAAATATATAATAACAGTCTTTAGCCGCCTACACTTGGACTACTAGGCTAAGCTCGCCTTGTGGTGAAATGAAATTTTCTTCAAATTTGAATGCTAAGTATGAACATAACCAGTTTGTCCCCCCCCCTCCAAAATGTTCACTTCTGACTGCTGTATGGTATTATCCAAGTAATTTAGTTCTGTCAATGCCTTGTATCTATGCTGATTTTTTTTGTAATACATCTTTCTAATAGATAAAATAAACACATATTTTGAATTTATATGCACTTCACACTCCTCCCCTATCTTTTGAATAGGAGTATAGGTTTATATCTGGTTTCCTGTTCCTTCTAAAAATCTTTTCATTCTCTTTTACTCACTGTAGTCCCTTGCATCTTAATGGATTTATTGCCTTACTTGGGGTGAATTGATTAAAAAAAATGTAAGCAGTACAAACCAGGAATAATGATTGATTTTTTTTTTTACAGTTTATCAATGCCCTGTAGGTTATTTAAAATCAAAGCATATTTTGTATTGTAAGAATAGTAATTTTTTGCAAGTGAATATTGCATTGAGAATAATCATGATTTTTTTCATATAAAAGTCATACTATTTAACGCGTAAAAAACTCACTTCTGTCTGCTGTACCATGTCGCTGTATGGTATTATCCAAGTAATTTAGTTCCGTCAATGCTTTGTATCTGTGCAGGTTTTTTTTTTTTGTAATATGTCTTTGTAATAGATAAAATAAACATTATATTTTGAATTTATATGCAGTATAATAAAAATGTCACCAATGTTACAAGGTGATAGTGCAAAACTGTCGCAGAAATTTGAATTCTCCACATGAAAATTAGTAAAAAAAAAAACATACCTGTGCACATGTCTGCCTCAAAAAAAAAAAAACCATTTTGTAAACCTGTGTACAATACCTGAGTAGATATGTTTTCTCTATTGCTTGTTTGCCACTCCTCACTGGTCTTTTGAACAGGATTAAAGATTTTTCACTTGCTTCCTGTTTAGGATTAGGTTTCCAGTTGCTTCAAGTCTACTTCAATTTTATACTAACTCCAAACATATGAACTCTCAAATGTTATTTACTAATTATTTATTGATTTTTTTCTCCTCAATAGGAGTAGATAGGTTTGCCTATCATCCAGTTCACACTCCTCCCACATTTGACTTCTTCCCTCTGAATCTCAGAGTAGTGAGTGATGGGCATGGAGAAAGGTTCCAGCAAGATATTACTGAGATGGAAAGGAACTACCAAGGCAAGTGGAACCACCCCAGCATGATGGGGGACTTCTACTGGATGCTCCTGCTCCTGCATGACATACCTGATACAAAATAGATGAGATCATCCACTCCCCAAAAAAACTCACTTCTGACTGTCTTCTGTACCATGTCTCTGTATGGTATTACCCAAGTAATTTATTTCCATCACTGCTTTGTATCTATGCTGTTTTTTTTGTAATGTCTTTGAAATAGATAAAATATATACATATTTTGAATATACAGTGACACGCATAAGTATTGGATACATGTTATTTTCTGTTATAACTCTAGTTTATGTTCGCCATTTTGCCTGATATTTGGTAAGTAATATCTCGTAAAGTTGTTTTAGTCGTATGTGGAAGGAAAATTAAAAATTCATGGTTGAATCCATTTTTTTATCAAAGTTCAAAATTACCCTATGCAAAAGTATTGGATACATCAATTTAATAATTTTTTGCTTAGCCTCTGTTTTGTTTCACCGCTTCCAGTCGCTTTCTATAGTTGGCCACAAGATTTTCACACTGATCTACCATTACTTTACCCCATTCTTCCTTGCATAATTCCTCTAATTGCTTGATATTTTGTGGATTCCGCTTATGAACTTTAACCTTCAAAGTATTCCACAAATTCTCAATTGGATTCAAGTCAGGAGACTGACTTGGCCAATTGAGAGTACTAATAACATTATTTTCAAATCATTCCTTTGTAAGTTTTGCGGTATGTTTGGGATCATTGTCGTGTTGAAGCACGAAATTCCGACGATGTCCTAAAGAAGTTGCAAATTTCTGAAGGTTCTTCTCTAGAATCTCCCTGTACATGCTACCATTCATTCTACCATGGATAACTTGTAACTCACCAGTGCCCTTGGATGAAAAGCATCCCCATATCATAATGGAACCACCCCCAAACTTAACTGTGGAGATGGTATTGTGCTTGTTGAAGGCAATGCCATTTATTCGCCAAACACTTGTCGCTGTGTTCCTTCCGAATAGTTCAACTTTCGTTTCATCCGACCAGATTACCTTTTCCCAAAACTGCATACCTTTCTTTTCATAAGTTTCGACAAACTTTAATCGGTCTTTGACATGTTTGGTTTTCAGTAAAGGCACTTTTCTTGGTGATCTTGAATGAAAGCCTGTACGATATAGAGCTCTGCTAATGGTATCCTTACTTACATTAATTCCAGCACCCTCAAGATCAGTTTTAATTTCAGAACGAGTAATGAAGGGTTTTTTTTGCACATTTCTGCTGATCCACCTTGAAGTACTCTCATTTATTTTTCTTGGTCTTCCATTTCTTGGAAGGTTTGCTGTACCGTCGCCATACTTCTTATACTTTCTGATGATATTTCCTACTGTACTTAGTGCTAGATTAATTTCTTTGCTAATTTTTTGGTAACCTTGTCCTCCTTTGTGACGTTCAATGATTCTATCTCGCATATCTCTGGATAATTCTTTAGTTTTTGCCATTTTTAATCCTTGAATTGCAGAATGCACATCAAAGAGTCAGATGATTAGTAGCACTATCTTGTAAACAATTGTATGCTTCTCTGATTGGTCAGAGATAACATTCCAATACTATCGAAAATTTGAATATTTAAAGTCTTTTAAAATACAAAGTTTCGATTGGAAATTTGAAAAAAGTGTCATGTATCCAATACTTTTGCATAGGGTAATTTTGAACTTTGATAAAAAAATGGATTCAACCATGAGTTTTTTACTTTACGAGATATTACTTACCAAATATCAGGCAAAATGGCGAACATAAACAAGAGTTATAACAGAAAATAACATGTATCCAATACTTATGCGTGTCCCTGTATATACAGTATAATAAAAAATTTGATATGTGAAAGCAAAAGAACTAGTGGTGATAGAGCAACACTGTTCAGAAATTTAAATTCAGCACATCAAAATTAGTAAAAGAAAAAAAAAGAAAATGTTTTTATTTTTTGTAAACCAGTGATAATTGCTGATACCTGCTGACGAGTGGACTCTTTTCACATCAATCCTTTTATAATTAAATCTAAAGAGTGAATATGAAACCTGCACAAGCCCAATACGTAAATTGAGTAACATAATTAGTAGCATATAGGATGAATAGCACGCAATAAACTAGGAAGTTCACAGGTGTAGAGGAAGGAATGAAATTCAAGGAGCGGCAATGCAGTCACAAGGATGTCAGAAGAAAAACCCAGAAACAAAAAAAAGAAAAAAAAAAGAATATGATGCGAATAGGTGAATGAGATGTGCATGTAGCCTTGAAGTAGGTTTCAGCAACATTCTCGGACATTTTTCTTAAAACTAAAGTTCACTCAGTACAAGACTCGAGAGCCACTCAAAGTAGAGGGTTATTGTTAAAATGATTAGGATGAATGGCGCGTGCGATATAAATAGCAAGAGTAAGTGGTAGGACGGGAATATTATGAGCGTAAAGAGGATAGATGGCGATTTGAGAATCATCCGAGGAAGATGCATGGTCGGAAATTTGTGAAAAAAAAAAAAACAATATAAATATTGAATAAGCCACTATTACTGGTTTGGCAATGACAGCTTCATGAATAAATAAGCTACATTGATACAACCACTTTCTAAGATCAATGATTAAAAAATTACTGTAGGTCTTAGGCAGGGACCGTCCTTCATAGAACCGTATCGTCAGGCAATACAGAATCACAAACAAAGGACTGCACCAAATAACAGAAACCACATCACTCGAGGACTTCCAACAGCAGCAATAGCTAAAATGGATATTACATATATCTAGAAGAGAAAATAATGTCATAATCAAGAGGTTAATAATCCAACATGCCAGTTCCTCATAAACTGCGCCTATTACTCTTTAACACTACTTCGAGTGGCTCTTGGGCCTTGTACAGGTTTAACATCATTTTAAAAATCAAAATGACTACTTCAAATAAAATTTTAGGAAGGAATCCACCGCCATCAGTATAGGAATGAGCGCTAGCATCTACTGGACTTGAGAAATCCATCTTCCTGGAAAATTGTTTTAAGAAAAAGAATAAATTTCATCTGAAAGCAGTATTGGTTGCTCAGTCTGTGAATGCCAAATGTTTCCTTGTAAGGAAATGGTTAATATTATTAATATCTTTACTAAGAGAAGAGGACTATTCTATGTGTAATATAAATGGTCAAGTTTGGTTAGAGATTGATAACTGTAGCTTTGCAATATAGACATTTGTTTCCTATTGGCAATGGTCAGGAATTAAAGCAAGCATTCAAATAAAAGGCAAGGAAGGAACCCTCCCCCATCAGTACTGGAATTAGTGTTAATAGCTACTGGACTTGAGAAACCTGTTTTTCTGAAAAATTGTTTTTGTAACGAGCATGCACGGAAGCGACCTCGAACTGCGTGTGTGTGTTTTCGCCGGGCACACCTTGGAGTACCATACTGGACTCGACCGAGGACTACAAGAAGAAGATGCGCGAGTCGTTTGGAGTTTTTTGGGCGGCAAAAGCCGTTACGGTCAGTCGTCTGTTTGTCAGCAGCAGTCGTGGGTGCCGTTTGCTCATTCGCTGTCGTAAAGTGTTTGTTTAGAAGAGTCTTGCATTGTAGTGGGTGCCGTTTGCTCATTTGTTGTCGTAAAGTGTTCGTTTGGAAGAGTCGTGGGTTCGCTTCGGGTTCTCAAGAAGGCGTTTGATCGGGTGTAGCATCGCCATGTGCGACAGTTTTTTTTTTTTTTTTTTCCCTAATTCCCATTCTTCCCACAGTTTTAAGAGAAATATTTTATAAATTTCAACCATAAGTAGTACTGGCTGATTGATCAATGAATGCTGAATTTTTGCTTATAAAGAAATGGCTGATATTACCATTACTGACAGAAGAGGACTATTCTATGTATAATGTAAATGGTGGTTTAAGTTAAAGATTGAAAACAGTAGCTTCACAATATAGACATTTGTTTCCTGTTGGCATTGGTCTGGAATTAATGCAAGCATTCAAATAAAAGTTTAGGAAGGAACCCCCCCCCCCCATCAGTACTGGAATTAGTGTTAATAGCTACTGGACTTGAGAAACCTATTTTCCTAGAAAACTGTTTTAAGAGAAAGATTTTATAAATTTCAACTGAAAGCTGTACTGGCTGCTCAGTCAATGAATGTCAAATGTTTCCTTATAACGAAACGGTTAATATTAGCATTACTATTAGATCCACAATTGTTTCTATGCTGCCATCTTTATTTCTTGAAATATTTTGCCAGTATTAGTTGGTTAATTTTATTGTAATATTGGAACAGCTAGTGGGGACAAATTTATTCAATTATCCAAATATACACATTACCAGACCTGTAATATGTTAATGCTTTGTTCATGCATGAAAACAGGCAAGGCCTCATGTCTATGACTGAGAGTAAATGCTTTATCCACATAATTGCAGAACATGAATAGTACAATAGTTTATTCAATTTGTGAAACAGCTCTACATGAGCAAATATGGAAAAGTGAAATGAATTAATTTCTTTCTTGGGAGTTGACTTGCACAAGCATTGTCTGATTTTGTGGAGTGCTGGAGTGATGGCATTCTAATGAATTGTCTTGAGCTGGGGAGGAGACAGTCAAGTGAAGTATTTCTAACCCTTTTGCATAAATTATGGCTGAGTCAAGGGCAGGTAAACAAGTTTTGTAATGCTGTAATGTCTTAATAGTAAATCCGAGAATAAGGTAAAATTGGCAGCTGATCTCAAAAGTGATCTACAATCTGCTGCTAACTGGGGTAAAAAAATGGCCTGTTATTTTTAACACTTCCAAAACAAAACTACTATCAATCATCTGAGAGTTCAACCTTCCAGTCCTGGGTATGATGATAAACTACATCCAACAACAAAAAAAGTTCATCAGAACAATTACCATGAAAGTATTTATAGAAAAGGCACAGGGAATCTACATTATGGTAGTGGGTAAAAATGACTGAAGCCGAGATGCCAGGTCAGGACCATTAACATTGCAGATTCTTTTTGGATCTTATCAAGAATCTCAAAATATAGAGCAGAAGGCATTAAAAAAAATTCTGTTGTCTGCCCAGAACTTTTGATTCATAAACCATATTTTTTAAACCTTTTGATTTGTTACAGTTTTTGTGATATAAAAAGAATGTAATATACAGACCTTATGGGAATGGCAATAGGTAGACTTTGAGCAATATCTCAATTCTAAGGAATGGTAGAATTCTGTAGATACACAGTTAAATATAGCATTGCACTAAATGCACTATCTACGATTATTACTGTTTTATTTATATATAAAACACTTATTACACAAACCTGAGAATTCAAAGCTTGGATACTGTCATTATAAAAGTTTTTGAAATTTTGTACATCAACAACTGCTATTATTGTGAAAGATCATTTGCAATTTGAAGAGGAAGATTGACAAACACAGTAGACACAAAATGTCTCTTTAATAAGATGTGTTTGAAGGAGCAATTGCTGCTTAGTTACACTAAATTTAAACATAGTTAATATACATTTACTGAAGGGAGTTGAAACATGCATATATTTTATTTTTAAAAATTACAAATATTTAGATTATACATAAAGACTTTAGTTGGTAATTAACAGCTTATTCAAAAAGTTTTTAATATTTAAAAATAGTCAAGATAGCAGTTAATTTCATGAAAAAATTGCATACAAAATTCATTTGAAGTATTTTAATTGAAATTTATTTTCTGTATATTAACTTCTTTGCCTTTGAATTCTTGAAGAAGTTTTGTTCCTTGTATCGTTTGCAATATCTTACTAATCCCAGAAAGCCTTTCTTAACCAATATAATTTCCGGTATGATATATATAATTATTTTTTTTTTAAATAGAATTCTAATAACTACATTATTCCAGAAATATTTTCATTAATTTATCTATTATCCAAGCAAAATCTGTTGATAATTTAGCTGTGCTATTAAATACAAGGGTTCATTTGATTGTTCTAAAACTGTTTTCATGAGCAATAAATGTACACTTTTATTGAAACATGAGTATTTTACAATAAGATAAAAATATTTTTTTGTTTATAATTTACTGAAAGGAGTTGAAACATGCATATATTTTGTTTTAAAAAAATTGCAAATATTTAGATTTTAGGAAATGGATCAAGCTGAGACCTTTTTAGCTCTGTGATTGATTCCTATTGAATCTAATATGTATAAAGTGAGAAAAATTTCAGTTAGATGAGAAAGGTCTATTGTTATCTATGCATGTATTTTGTCTGAAGAAAATTCTGTATAAGACAATACATGAAACTTAAATTGTCTATATAAATTTTGTGTATAATGTAATACCCCCAACTTTCTCTGGTTTCATAAACTTTCCTTTTACTTTTACAGCTAAGTAGGAATTCAAAGGTTTTGTTGAGCAATTTTACAAAAAAGTAAAATTTGAAGATGAATAATTTTCTTTCATATTATGCAAAAATCTAAGACCTTCAAAATATGTAAATGTTATTTGAAATTCAGAATTCTCATGAGATAAAAAGATTAGGCTTTATTTATTTTAGATGAATTCCTTAAAAGATCTTAGTGTATGTAGAAAATAATAGAAAAACAATTATAAGGGAGTGCTGAAAAATTCTCAACCCATTGAAAAAGGGATAAAAGAATTTTGTTGTTTGCTTAGATTTTAGGAAATGGATCAAGCTGAGACTTTTTAGCACCCCTTTGTATGCATATATGCATATTTGCTTTGATTTGTAAACCTCTCACCTTTGGATGGCAAATTGAAGACTGTATAAGTCATGGTAAGTGTAAGCAAATTGTAATCTCCATTGCAGATATACAGACTGCTGCATCAATTTATTTTCAGTGTCATTTGACTATTTTGTTACCCAGTAATCAACTGGCAACCTGTCAGTTTGAAATTGGAAAAACAGCCCCATTTACCTTTGCAGTCTTTCATTTCAAGGTAAGCCAATAAGCTATAATGGCATGTCAGTTTTAAGCTGAGACGTGGGCCAATTTTCATGTATTTTTGACTGTTACAGTTTGTGTGATATAAAAAGAATGTAATGTTTAACCAGTGTGATGACAAAAAAGGTGTGTGAAAGGGGGAAGGTTATTCCCTTGACACCGCTATTACTATATGTGCTTTTGATTCCCCCCAGCAATATTAATTGCTTTAAAAAGTAATGATTTGAAATTTTAATCAAACCCAAGCATGTGAAAGTGGATTTATGTATTTTCTTTATTTTTGAGACTTGACAACAAAGATATTAAACACTATTAATTAGATTGCTTATTTACAAGAATAATTTTATATTTGCAAGATTATAAAAATATGTGAACAAGGGTCAGTGCTTCTTACTCCTAAAAACCCTGTCTGGGTTTTTTTGGGCCCCGTTGTGGTCCCTGTCATTTTTTTCTGCACTGTTTTATGGCCATCCACTATTTTTAAACATACTTTACATTGTCAGTCATCAATAATAATATACATCATGTGATGCATACTACACAGGAACCCCAATGACCTGGACCCCTAAAAGTGATAGTTTCAGCAGAGTTTTTTTGCTTTTTGTAATTTTTACTTTTTTTCTACCTAAGTTATATTGTCAATCATCAACTATAATAATCGACAGGCCTGGTGCTTACTACCCCGATCCTCTCAACTGTGTGTGTGTGTGTGGGGGGGCCCATGCCTACTGTGGAGTGGGAGCAGAAGTGCTAATTTCAGTAGTGCTTATTTTCTTTATTGTAATTTTCATTTCTGAGCAGTTCTTTAAATCAATTAAGAAGAAAATATATTTCGGTAAAATCATTATTTATTCCAAGATCACCCACTAAGGAGGATCTGTTATTATTTTTTGTTTTGCTAATAGTAATTATAAACCAGATTTTCATGTCCAGTAATTAAAATAAAATTTCTAGTTCTTATTTTTTTACATTTCTAAGAAGATAAAAGCAAATGATTCCTTAAAAAATAAAAATGTTTTAAGATTTCGACACATGAAAAATTTTCCTGTTTTTAAAACAAATTTTTTAAGAGAATCCCATTTGTGTTGTGTTGGAATCTTTGTAAAACAATTTTTTCAGTGGACTTGCATAAGCAATTAATCTTTATAGAAATGTAAAAATTTGCGACTTAAACATTATTTTGAGTAAAATTTAGTCATGGAAATATTGGTGGTTATTACAAAAAAAATAACCAAAACATTTTCTCAGATTTTTTTTTAAATAAAAAAAAAACTATTCATTATAAAAGTAAATAATTAATGAATATATACTGAAATTTTCATTTAAGTTGGATAATTCCTTGATTTTTGGTAATTTAAAAAAGTGCCGTGATCCCCGCCACACCAATTTTCCTTCAAGGGCTTGTGGCTCCCCAGGTTGAGAAACTTTGAAACTGACATGTAGTATCAAAATTTAGTGGGTGTGGGGACGAGGCTGAAGTGCCGGCCCTGAACTGAACCAACTATGATAAAGTTTTAGAAAAAATGGAAGCAAAAAGGGAGACATATACTTAGCGACAGTTTGTGTTTCTATTTATTATTTACCATGTAATAAAGAAATTAATTTTATTTATTTATAAATATTTTAAGAAATAATGGAAAACGTTTCATTGAAAACTTGATTTGGTTATGTGTTTTGCCTTTCTAGGCTTCATCAGATCCAAAAACGAAAGAAAGAAATCTGTGTATATGTATTTGTGTGTATGCTTAAATAAAGAATCATCATACCTTTTCCTGAAGTTGGTGTTTCTTGTGATGATAGAAAAGAACGAAAATGAATGACTTTTAGAAAAAGCCGTTGATATTTATTCCGTATCTTTTCTGTATAATTCTTAGTTCATGTTGAACGGTGTTAATATATTTCTTGCGGCTTTTTTGTGTTGAATTAAAGGCAAATCCTCACGTCATTTTCTGGATGGCTTAAAAGCATCAATTCACATAATCTTTTCTGAAATGAATCCTAAGTAAATCCTCATCCTATCCTTCAGTATGAGTTGAAAGTAAAAGATTTATATGTTTTTAGGTCTGTCCATGTGTTTTCTGTGTTGACAATATGTGTTTAAAATTATAAATTTATAAAAATTTCAAAATTAAACCAAGAATTAGTTTGGTTTGTTTTACGGCATATCAACATCAATGGGTTATTTACTGCTGACAAGATTTTTATTGCTGGTAATAATTTTTCCCCAAAAAATTTATTGCTGGTATTAAAACCTGGTTTTACACTTTCATGATGTTTTGACCCCAGTTTAGGGGTTAACTATTTGCCCATAGCTGGGACCCTAACAAGTGCTATGACCCTGGGTCAGGGTTAACCTGGGAACAACAGCAATTAAGAGGTGGTTCTGCACTCCGCAAAACGTTCTGATCAGAGGCCTTGCTCTCGGATGTAGTTTATTGTCTTACCCTGGACACAGATGTAGTTTATCGTCATAACCAGGACACCAAGAATTAATCTGAGAAGAAAATGGCTTATCTCTGGGAAATCATATGCTTATTCAAATTTCTTTGTTCTATAGTTCATTGTTATTTTTATAAAATTATGAATTAAAAAATGTTTTTATAGTTATTTATAAAATGTCACATAATAAATATATTATTGTAATGGATTTATATATTTTGATAATTTTGTAATTTTTAATAAATGTTTGAGTAAAAAGATTTCTTTTTGAATTTATTTCTTTATAAAATGCTAAATAATAAATCTTTATAAAAGGTAAATAATAAATAATGCATAGCTGAGGATGTCAAAAGTGTCTCCAGTAATAGTGTGTCAAGGGAACATTTTCTTTATTCTTGAGAACTGACAACAAAGCTATTAAAGTAAACACTATTTATTAGATTGAATAAACTATCTTGTTTTCATAGTTATTTATAAAATGGAAAATAATAAACGTTGCATTGTAGTTAGTGTGCACATCTTGATAATTTTGTAATTTTTTATAAATTTTTGAATTAAAAAATTCTTTTCAAATTTATTTGTTCATAAAATACTAGCAGCATGGCCCAGCGTTGCCCGTGCTTGATTAAAAAATCGTACGACTCATACAGCAATCGCTATCACTTGACTTAAAATATTTTTGCCCTTCCTTGCCTTTAAAGGAGTGCCCTTTGCCGTGCTGATGTTGCTACATGCCTTATTTCTGGCCTATCTCACACTGCGAATTTTTTCTAAGCTCTATACTAAACATTAAATCTGTTACGAAAAAAGAACTAAACAAAATGAACACAAAACGATCAGCTTTAAAAAAGGACTCGTAGCTGGAAAAACCGAATGAAAAAAGAATGTTAACAACAAATACTTTTTCACACCCAACCCAGTTCTGCGGAATCAGAATCAACGTTGAGTTTAAGCAAGCAAATGAGCCAATTGGAGTAAAGTGCCATGCAGATTTAAATTTTCCCACCTGTGACGAATGCAGCTATCGATTTTTTTGCATGCTAGTTAACATTCGTGTAAGTCAGCTGTTGGCTCTCATGCTGGCCAATAGAATCTTCCTGCCTATTCGTGGCAGCCAGCTATAGGCTCTCATTCTGGCCAGTAGAAAATAGCCGTAAACTACATGAAAACTGCCGTAGAAGCATAAAAAATCGATTATTTCCACTATCGATGGGAGTTGGGAAATGCAAAATCGGTCTTGAGCTTCTCGCTAACTTGGAGCATGTGCATGTAAATCTTGGTGCAAATCCGTCTAAAATTGCAGCCCTGCATTTGTTACACACACACACACACACACACACACACACACACATGAACATCTGCCTTTTATAGATAGAGACTAAATAATAAATCTAAATATCACAATGTACTTGTTTCAGAAATTTTTATAAAATTTAAACAAACATTGCTGAGGGAGTCAAAAGTGTATACAGTAATAGCGGTGTCAAAGGAATAACCATCATTTTGACACACCGTTTTTTTTTGTTTGTTTTGCAGGTACAAAGGAAAACCATTTTTTTGCAAACCCTTTCTTTCTTTCTATGTGCTGTGTCCTTTCAAGTCATAGGCATCCATGGCTCTCCACCTCCCTCTATCCCTTGCAGCTCTCAACAAGTTCCTTCCATCTGCCACCTCCCCCAGACCACGTTCTCATATCCACTTGCTGAAAGTCGCTAGGTATGTCATGCGTTGTTTTCCCTTGTCTCTCTTTCCCTCTATTCGACCCGTAAGTATCAGATTCTCTAGGCCCTCCTTCCTCATTGTGTGTCCCAGGAACTTCAGCTGCGTCTTCCTGGTGTTAAGTATAAGCCTCTTCCTTGTTTACATCCTCTCTAAGACGTTGCTCACACGCTCGGTCCATGATATACTTAGCATCCTTCTGTAGAACAACATCTCCGTCGCCTCGAGTCTCTTCTTCATCTTTGAGGAAATCGTCCAACATTCGCTGCCGTAAAGAAGGATAGATATCACGTAACAGTTCAGTATCCTTTTATTCCACAAAGCTAAATGAAATCTGTTATTTTTGGGCGATAGGAATTGTGAAGAGAGAGAGGGGGGGCTGTGGTAGGCAGGCAGGATTTTGCACCTATCTCAGCCATTCATGTTTATTACGTACATCTCTAAAAATACAACTGTACGTATAATTTCTTTTAATTCATAGATTGTTATTGCAAGGCGAAAACGTGCTCCACATTAGTTAACGCAGAACACATCTACTTGCAGCATCAAAATGGAGTTATCTTCCCTTCCTGATCTCGCTGAAAATTGATTGTCCGTCGGAACTTGGTGGGTAGGTCTCATTTAATACAGTGACTGCAAAAATACGAAAAGGTGTGACGAAAAAAGTTAAAATATTGGTCACGTAAATGGTTGCCACAGAAAGATTATCCGCGGCCTGCATGTTTAACACCCAGAGTTCGAGAATTTATTAAAATAAAAACCAAAGCAATTCTAAAAGTTTATGGATTTGAAATAAATGCAAAAGTGGTTTAAATTACCAGGTCCAAAGACAAGAGCACGCATGGTCTGCCTTCAGCATAGCCATAATGTGGCAGGTGGATGCAGTTTCCCAGGAGACGTCTCCAGAAGATACAGGTTCGGTTAGGTCTGTGCAAGCCGGGAATATCACAGTCGTCCATATATGGGTTGTTTTGGTGGGTACGTTTATACTCTGAAAGAAGAAACCACAGAGAAAAACTAAAAAAAATATAGTCTTATATAATTCAGCGGATGACGTCAACAATGTCAACCAAACTTATTTAACATTAACAATTTTTTTTTTTTTACTTAGAAATATTTATTGAACAAAGTAACTAATAATAACAAAACAAAAGTCACTGAAACAAAGGAAGTTCAGTCGACCAATGACAATTCCAGAATAACGTAACTATAAACAATTTTTTCTATCCTCTGCCAGCCGCTATGATGGAGAAAGCATTACCTCGAACCGTCGCCAGTGAGACACGCTGCAAGAGCCACTCCGTTTCGTGAGGCTCGTTCCTTAATCGAGACGCAATCGCGCCAATCCTCCGAAGGAACCCCATGGAATGAGGGCCAATAACCCCTGAAGTATCCACTACCACAGGAGTAAAAAAAAAATCTATCAGCAAGAGAAGAGTATTTAGCTATTTTTTTTTTTTTATCTCTGCTTCTCGGGCGACGAACCCCGGCTCAATCGCGGACCTGATCAAATTACCGGCCGAAAATGTATCCGCACAGGTCGCATCCCAAATCAACGACTTACCCATTTTAAAAGGGAAGATGGTAATGCCATCCGGCCGCTTTCCATCACCACAGTCGAGGCCTACGGGTTCGATTTGGGAAGGGAACCCAGCTGCATCCGAACCTCTTTTGATGATATCGTTAATTGCTGCATGCCGTGGAAAGCGAAATTATTATCGATGTTTACATTATTTTTATTATTATTTTTATTTTTAACCATTACACCCCCAGCAAGGCAATAAAGCCACTGTTATGATTCTGCATCAGGATGATATTTCATCATTCTAAAAAATAACCTTGCTATCAGCGATGATAGAAAATAAGGATATTTCATTATAACTAAAAACAGCCATGCCACCAGTGATGAAAGATGAGAAAGATATTTCCTCATTCTAAAATTTGATTATAAAAACGACGACCCTTCCACCACAAGGATGGCAGTTAGGACAGGCAGTTAGTAGAGTAGAGAATAGTAGAGTAACAAATGGCAAGAACAGTAATAAAAAAAAAATGAAAATAAAACAATGTATCACCGTCGATCCGGGAAAATCGAAAACTGACGATGTCAAACGTTATCCTCATCAACAAAATTCTCGGAACAAGCAAAAAAAAAACAAAAAAAAAACAAACAAACAAGTAAACCCAAACTTTTAAAGAAACAAAAGAGACGGTAACACTGAGAACATTTTAAACACATACCAATACATGTAATTCATACCACGAAAAAGAAAAATACACATTGTTGTTATTAATGTCAACACGTGTCTCAAGTCTTATGGTTTATGATAGTGCTGTAGGTTTTAATCCATTTCGTTTTCAATATAAAAAAAAGAAAAAAAGAATTCCTCCTACACTACAAATGCATATAACAACGAGTTAATTACATTATACAACCACAAAATCCCACCCTGTTACACTCAACAAATAATATCACGCCGAGATGGCTACTACATCAACGCCAACTTATCTACCCCATTACACCATTAAGACACAAGGGGGCTACTGAGTATGAAAGAATACGAGAAAAAGAAAAACAATATTAAGGAGAGGGAACAATAAAAGAATGGAAATTAAGAAGACAGTAAATAACAATTGACATTGCATTTAAACTTTTGAAGATCAAAGTTGACCGGAAAGCAAGAAACCGGAAGAAGGTTTCACAACTAAGAAGTGTGAGAGAATAAACTGTTATCGTAGAACTTACGGTTATATCTGGCTATTTCAAATGTGTCGGAGTGAACTCCTCCTTAGTTCCTTAATCCTTCACCAGGGGTCTCTCTCTCTCTCCCTTGCTATAAATACTGGGTGACCTTTTGCCTCGATCTCTTTTTTTCCCCTCAAGGTCCGGGTAAACTTAGATAAGCCTAAGGTTAAGATGGCTGGTTACAGGAAATTGAACAGCTCATTATTTGGGGAGCAAGATTTCCGGGACCAGCTGCTACTAATGATACAAAGGGAGCTGACGGGGGCTGTGGTGGGAAATACCTGGTGGGATAATCTTAAATCCAAAATCAGAACGTTTGCTGCTGATTATAGTCGTCGGCTCAATCTAGATAGATTAGCGGCGCAAACGGCTTGTGAGCAAAAAGTTGATCGGGCGGTTAAATCCCGTGATAGTGGGGACGTAGCCTCAGCTAAGGCAGAGTTGGCCTCCTTGCTTATCAAGAAGGGTCAAGCTCTGGTAGTTAGGGTTAGGTTAAAAAGAATGTCTCCTGAGACAACGAATATGGCCGCTGAATTGCGTGCAGAGGATGTTCGGAATGCAACTCGGCGACATATCGCGTGCGTCATATTGCCAGATAAGTGGACCGTGACCACAAACGAGGGCATATGTGAGGCTTTTCGTGAGTACTTTCAGGAACTTTTCACCAGGGAGCCCAGTCTGAGCCCTACTCAGTTCAACGCCTATTTAGCTGACTTTCCCTGCCTTGAGGCAGCTGAAGCAGCTAGGTGCGAGGATCCCATTACAGAGACGGAAATCTGGAGTGCGCTGAAAAAGGTTGGCCCGGACAAATCTCCGGGATTAGATGGTCTTCGATACGAAGTGTACTTGAGGCAGTCACCCGTTTTTGTTCCCTTGCTGGCACTGATTTTCGGCAACTGGATGAAGCAGGGTCTATACCCCAACGCTTCACTAGAGGCGTAATCAAGTTGTTACGTAAGGATAAAGACGGTGGGGATGGGTTAGATAACTTTCGCCCTTTAACTATGTTTAACACAGAGTTAAAGATTTTGGCTAAGGTCTTAGCGAACCGCTTGCAGGCTGTTCTATCTAGTCTGATTGGCTCCGAACAGACTTGTGCTGTGAAGGGCAGGACTATTCAGGACAACCTTCATATGGTACGCTTGATCATCGAGCAAGTCGACAGTGAAGCCGCGCTGATCAATTTAGATCAGTCCAAGACTTTCGATAGGGTTGACCATCGGTTTTTGGAGGCTGTCCTTTCGGTGGCTGGTTTCGGGCCGTACTTTCGCACCTGGATCCGACTTCTGTATGCGACCCCCGGTGCGCTGGTGGAAGTGAATGGAGTACGATCGGAGCCTTACGTATTGTCTCGCTCCATTCGTCAAGGTTGTCCGCTTTCGCCTTTGCTGTACGTTCTTGCGTTGGAACCTTTCTTTCGCAAGTTAAAGACGAATCCGGTCCTACGCGGAATTTCCCTACCTGGCGCTACCAACGCGCCCAGGTATTCCGCCTATGCTGATGACGTTTCGGTTCTTGTGTCGAACAGGGCCGAGATTAACGAAATCAGCAAAGAAATCAGTGGTTATGAGATGGTGACAGGGGCTAAGATCAACCGCGATAAGTCTGTTGGCTTGCGGTTGGGTGCGTGGAAGGGAGTTTCTCTTCCCGGACCTTTCCTCTGGAGGGATGGGCCGGTCAAGATTCTCCGTATCTGGTTCGGTCCTGATCTCCAGTAGGATATGAATTGGTCGGAGGTGCAAGGGAAGGCCGAGATCGCAATTAATTTGTGGTCTCGGAGAAATCTTTCCTTAAAGGGGAGGGCGGAAGTATGTGTTTCACACATCTACCCGATTCTTCTTTACCAACTCTCTGTGCTTCCACTTCCGTCTGACACTTTACTGGCGTTAGTGAAGCTCTTGTTCTTGTGGGGAGCCAAGGCCGCCAGAGTCTCTCGGGAGATCTATTGTCTTCATCCATCTGAAGGCGTTCTAGGTATGCCTAGCATTGAGATTCGTCCATATATGCTTCGCATCGGGTTCCTGGATCGAATGTGTCGCGAACCGGATGAGGTGGGCGCCTTCTGGAAGGAAGACGCCCGTAAGAGTTTCCCATCCCTGAGAAGTGTGCACTCGTCCGAGGAGGCTCACCTTTTACCCAAAGTCGAGTTCTCCTTCTATCGTGAATGCTGTCGTGCCCTGAAACTCCCCTTACGGGCATTGGATGGCCCTCTCCAACGTCCAGACGTTGTCTCGTAAGGCATTATATCAGGTGTTAGTTGGGGGGGGCGTTCGTGATGATTTGATTGACGAGCTCGGTCTTATGAAGCAGGAGGCTCGCTCGATATGGCCTTGGGCGCCCGGGTTGAAATATCTCAATAACAATGAGGCATCACTCATCTGGCTGGTGATGCGTGGGGCCCTCTGGGTCACCAAATGACTTTGCTTAGCGGGCTTGGAGAAATATCCAAACTGCCGCCGCTGTAGTGAGGAAGTCGAGACCATTGGTCATGCTTTTTTTCATTGCACGGTTGTAGCACCGCTGTGCAAGTGAAGGCCTCATGGTTCGCATGCTGTCTGGAAAGTTCTTTGTTCTTGAGGCCGCTTCTGTTTGTAGCAATGTGGCTCCGCCGTTGACGAGGGCTGAACACTATGTGTTCTTATGCTTGCTAGGTGTTATGAGAGTCGTGATTTGGACGACACGTCAGAAGGGATTCTATGGAGGCGAGAAGTTTACCTCTTCCCAACTGATCTTGTACTTTAAGCATCAGCTTAAAGTCAAGATTAGGTCGGAAAGGCGGTGACTCACTTCATCTGAATTCGGCAAAAGGTGGGTGAATCTTGCGCGCTTGTGTCATGTGAAAGGGGCTGGCCTGGAGTGGCACTTTAATGCCGGTTAGGCATCAGAATATTGCTTTAGCTGGGTTGAACATGGGCAACCCATCCCAAAATTAGGTTAGCTTAGGTTTTGTTTTTGATTCTTTAGTTTCCTTTTTCAGTAAACTTAGCTAGGGTATGTATGCTCATTGGCCCCTTTTATTTCTGTCCCTATTTTTCGTTAAGTTTAATTCCCCATCCCCTCCCACGTTAGGCGGTCAGTGACGTCAGTTCTCTGGTGGATGCGGGGCGTTTTTTCGTTTCGGCTGTGATTTTTTGTATCTGTTGTTGTGTCTGAATGAGTGCATGTCTGTGTGAGTGCTTGAGATGGATGAATGTTTTTAATTTTTTATAGTCCCGCATTAATTTCGTCCGGTTAACTGATGTTTCTGCCACATTTAGTGATTGTGGGGGTTTTATTACTAACACGATTTTGTTTAGTTTCTTGTAAATAGTTATTTGTTTCATATTGTATTCACTCATTGGGGTTACTTTTTAAAATTTTTAATTGTTGTTTTATTCCCCTCCTCCCACAGACGATAAATTGTACATATAGGGTCTAGTTAGTATTTTCATGGAATCATTGAGGTATTATGGTGGGTGTGGTAAGAAAGGTAAGTAAGAATGTGTTGTTTTGGTGCAAGAAATATTGTTAGTATGATTGGGTCAGCGTTTGTGGCTAGCTAAGTTTAGAAGTTAAGACAGAGGACCGGCCTCTTCCCCATTCCCCATTCCCCACTTCGGCCTTGTGCCACATTTTCTGTTATAGTCCAGAAATAAATCATCTTTTTTTCCCTCAGGCCTTGGGCCGTATCTCACCTCGCGTGGAGGTGAGGTAATTCTTTCTTCATTTCACCTAATACCAATATGTGAGCTCTCACAAATACAGCGTTTTCCAAATTCTGGGAACACGCTAAGAACAATACACGTACGTACGAACACTCACCACAACACACACATAATATTCACCACACAAACTCTATGTAACCGTGCATGTCTTTGTACCTCGTTGTTAATACATATATTTGTTTACATATAATTATCGGTCGTGTTTGTTTTCTTTGTCTTCTTTGGACTTAATTAAAGTCCAACATTCTCATGTAGCTGGACCGGCTAGGAGGACATTTTAACCCACGTGCGTTCTTTACATCTTCACCCCACGGTCCTCTACAAATGTAAAATGATGAGATCTTGCTGCCGATCTAGTACTGCGCTTATATTTATAAAGTCCAGGTACCAAAGAGAAAAGCTCATTAGAACAATTACCATTATTTATAGAAAAGGCACGGGGAAAGCTACGTTTACAGCTGTGGTAAAGTGACTGAAATCGGGATGCCAGATCAGGACCTATACATTTATCTCTAAGTACATCGTAGAAACACCACACCAGACGTGACAGCAATATTGAATTCATGGACCAATGGAAGATTTATAAATGTGCAAAATAGATTCTGGAGCGAAAAATTGTCTAGTACGACGCAGTGAACCAACTTTCCTAGCAGCAGACCTAGCAATTGATTCAGTATAATTTTTCAACTTCATGTCAGTGGAAAACGTTAGCTCGAGAAGACACAATGGGCCACTCTCTTGGTGATTAGCATCAGCCATGCTGATGGAAGGCAAAAAAGATTTGAATTCGGCCTAACGCCCTTATTTTTGTTGTTATTATCCTAACATTTCATTTTCGTTCATTTTGTCTTCCGGTCTTCTTTAGGCGTTTTGGCAGTTCGGGTCACCTCCTGCTTAATTTACGGAGATATATATTGTTCTCATTCCACTGTCTGTGTTTCAGGATATCTCGTCTTGTTCTTTTTTAGTTCTGCTCAGTTTTTTCTCGGCCTGTTTCGACTGAGTAATTCTATATTATCCGGTAAAGGGACTGAACTCAACCTGATTCGTAAATTTGAAGGCTCATTTTTTTTTGTTGCTCGGTATGTTTCTAATGGGTCTAAGTCTGTATTACCCGGATCAGGGATTGAACTCGATTCATGAATTTGAAGTCTCAGTGTTTACTCGGCATGTTTCTACTGAGTCTAAGTCTGTATTACCCGGCTCAGAGAATGAACTCAACTTGATTCATGAAATTGATAACAGAGTAATTGTGGGTTCAATCCCTGGTCCGGGTAGTACGAACTCATAGTCAATCGAAACAGGGTGAATAATAAATGAACATTACTAAAAAAAAGAAAGGAAAAAAACGTGATATCCTTACATATTAATAGCAGAACGAGAACAACATTAACCCGTAGATTTAATAAAGGGTTAACTTAAAAATTCCTAAAGATTACCAAAATCGACAGACACCTGAAGAAAGTCAGAGAGACCAACGGCTGAAACGGCATGACAACAATTGCAAAGATAGTATAAATTTGTTTTATTAGTAGCATAAAATGATTAAAAATAATAATTAATTAAAAAGTGAGAATAAAGAAAAGTTAACCCCTTTCCCGCCAATTATTTTGGAAAAGACTTTTCATTTCCAGACGAAATTTTTATTTGATTTAATATAGTAAGTAAGAAACTGAAGTACCCGAGTGGTGGCTAGCACCTCCACCAGACGTATGAGTTGAAAATAGGACTCGTTTCAAGCTCAGAAGGGCATAAAAAGAATCAATCCCGACGTATAAACACGTCTGTAGCTGCTTTGTGATCGTTATTTTTTGAACGGGTTTATTCGTCCGTGTCTGAAAAAAAAACACTTTAGGTAAAAACGTATATATACCACTACGCCGGGGGAAGGGATTAAATAGTTTGAATCTGTCTTATACACTTATTTTTGAGATAATTTTATTATCAGAAAGAGCAATACAAATCCAGAAGGACGTGTACCTGCATTTTATACAGGGAACTCAGTAAAAAAGCGGTAAATTCAGAAAGAAATTTATTTAGCTATCATGATTCATGCACAAACTGAACAATCATAGTAGATATTCGAAATGATTGCCTGAATGTTCAACACAAAGTTGTAAGCATGTTAACGAGGAGGCAGTAGATTTGCGGATGATGTCAAGAGAAATTTCATTCCAAGCTTCAGTTAAGTTCCACTTTAATGAAAACGATGTCAAGACGACGGTTTTGTGAGTGAGTTAGGAGTATACTCCAGATCAGCATTTCTCAATCGGGGTTCCCCGGAACCCTAAGGTTCCGCAAAAAGACGCCAAGGGTTCTGCAAGAACAGGTGTTACCTGATTTACCTTATGCCTTTTCAACATTGCCAGTAAAGGATACAAAAATTTTAAAAAGTGATGCAGCAATTATCTGTTTTCGTTCTGTTTTACATTTATATTATAGGTATATGATATTGGTTACTCATGTTTATTTTTTACGTTCGAGTTTAGAATTTTATTTGTGTGAATGAAAACATCCTAATGAAGCATTAGAAACGAACAGTATGAATTTTATTTAGCATTACCGAAAAAATTTACAAAGAAGTATTAATTTTTCCTTAAACCAGTTATTCAAAAATATATACTGTGATATTTACCATGTGAACTACGATGAAATAAAATGAGAAAGATATGGTATATAATTTTATTTTTGCGCAGGGGTTCCTTGAGACATGTAATTTATTTTAAGGGTTACGCAAGGGTAAAAATGTTGAGAAACGCTGGTCTGGAGAAAATGTTTTAAGAAATTACGGACGATACTACACTGAAATGGTATGTGTAGTGGAATAGCGAAAGAAGCCTTTCAGAAGCTAAGCTAAGTATTAAGAAACAGTAACATTTCGTTGTAATCAAAAATAATTATGTAATATTCCTCATATATGGCAGTCAATGTTGGACAGTTTCGTCAAAAATGAAGAGGATATGTCAACAGAGATGCTGTTCTACAGAAATGTTGATTTTATTTCATTTGCTTGTTTAACGTCATATCAACACGTTATATGTCATTTAATGCCGAATTTTAATTTTCTTGGGAGCTTTGAAGTAATAAAAATACGATATACATGGTAGATTACTAAACACACACAATATAATCTTGGTTATTGTAATATAGACATCATCCTATCTAACCTGTGAAAGAAGAGTTTCCTACTATTCATGAGAAAGCAATTAATATATTGTTGCAGTTTGTGTGAGCAAGCCTTTTCTTATTTAACAAATATCAAGAGCAAAGACAGAAATCGTTTCCTCTCAATTGAGAATGAAATCCGTGTGTGTTTATTTTAAGTTCGACCTCCAATTAAGTATTTGTGTAGCAAAAGACAGTCACAGGTTTCACATTAGAGAAGCATGTTTCACGCTATCAAATGGCTCTGAAAGTAACATTTTCTTAGCCCATTTATTGGTTCCCAGGACATTTTGTCTTGATTTACCTTATGTCTTTTCAACATTGCCAGTAAAGGATAAAAAAATTAAAAATACTGATGCAGCAATTATCTGTTTTCGTTCTGTTTACATTTATATTATAGGTATATGACATTGGTTACTTATGCTTATTTTTTACGTTCGAGTTTAGAATTTTATTTGTGTGAATGAAAACTCCCTGATGAAGTATTAGAAACGAACAGTATGAATTTTATTTAGCATTACCGATAAAAATTGACAAAGTATTATTTTTTCCTTAAACCAGTTATTCAAAAAAATATACTATGATATCTCGAGAGAAAATACGAATAGGTTTTTCTGCTTATTTATTAAGTGGGTACGTCCTTTTTTTTTCTAATGGTAATTTCTTCTATTTTCCAACAGTTTTCGTTTTCCTTTCTCAAAGTTTTTTTTCATGGTTTGCGCCAATCGTTTCTATAATCTTACGTTATCTTGCCTTGTCCTTAATAAGGCGCATGAAAGAAATTTTTGTGCAAGCCTTTTTTATAAAATTTGTAATGTGTTTTATTTTAAATGTTTGTACCTTTCAAATTTCACGAGGTAGTTTCGAGTTCTGCTGGCGCCTTTTTAAATAGGAAGTCGACGCTCTTTTTTTTCTTCCATTCCCTCTCAAAGTAATTAAATTCTTTTGATAGGAACATTAGTTCTAATTTAAATAATAACTCCTCTTTCCAGAAATTTAAACATAAATTATTATCGTTAAGAATGTTTTGTGGAATCAATTTTAAACCTTTTTCAATGTTTTGTGGAATCCATCTCAAACGTTTTTTGTTTGTTTGTTTTTTAATATTTTGTGTAATAATGTTTCATCCATTTTATGTTTAACGAAATCAATTTCAACGCTATTTGCACGTTTTTTTAGGAAATCAATTTCAACCCTTTTTATGTTTTGCGGAATCAATTTCAACATTGTGTGGAGTCACGTGCGAGAGAAACACATTGATGTTTAAATAGAATCTTTGGATCAAGGCAAACATAGCGTGACAGGGTCGTAGAAGTAAACGGTCGAATTAAAAAAAAATATCTGCATACGTGAAAAATCGGGCGTAGGATGTAGTCTCGGGTCTGCAATAATCGTATCACGTCGCTTATTAATTTTTGAGAAAAAAAAAACAGGCCTCCGCTTTTGCTAAGAGAGTGAGTTACACTTTACACGCAGGTTATCAATCTTTTACATGATTCCAACCCCTTTGCTTATTAGATTTTGAAAAAAAAATTACCAACCCCCATCTCTTTTATGGGTAGACTAGCAGCATGGCCCGGCGTTGCCGGGGCTTGATTCAAAAATCGTACGACTCATACAGCAATCGCTATCACTTGACTTAAAATATTTTTCCCTTCCTTGCCTTTAAAGGAGTGTCCTTTGCCGTGATGATGTTGCTACATGCCTTACTTCTTGCCTAACTCACACTGCGAATTTTTTCTAAGCTCTATACTAAACATTAAAACTGTTACGAAAATAGAACTAAACAAAATGAACACAAAACGATCAGCTTTAAAAAAGGACTCGTAACTGGAAAAACCGAATGAAAAAAAGAATGTTAACAACAAATACTTTTTCACACCCAACCCAGTTCTGCGGAATCAGAATCAACGTTGAGTTTAAGCAAGCGAATGGGCCAATGGGAGTAAAGTGCCATGCAGATTTAAATTTTTCCCACTTGTGACGAATGCAGCTATCGGGAGTTTTTTTTTGCATGCTAGCATGTTAGTTAACATTTGTGTCAGTCAGCTGTTGGCTCTCAGTCTGGCCAGTAGAAAATGGCCGCAAACTACATGAAAACCGCCGTAGAGGCATAAAAAATCGATTATTTCCACTATCGATGGGATTTGGGAAATGCAAAGTCGGTCTTGGACATTTTTCTAACTTGGAGCACGTGCATGTTAATTTTGGTGCAAATCCCTCGAAAATTGCGGCCGTGCATTCGTTACACACACACACACACACACACACACACACACACACACACACACACACACACACATTCTGCCTTTTATAGACAGCGATAGTACGTTACGTGATCATAATAATTTTCCATCAAGTCAGCGCATGTATAGAAATTCCATGGAAATTTTTCGTGTGATCCACTCGGGTGATATAAATTACCCTTTCGTTTTTAATAGCGGCCCAGCCTTGTGAAGCAAGATTGTTTCCACGTCTAGACTATCGTTTACAGGACAGTCAAAGACTTTTCTTAGCATGTAATAATTGCAATAAAAATGGACATATTCTTTCTGGTTGTTCGATTTTAATAATAAGAAAAATATATAATTACCATAGAGAGATAAATTGAAAAAGGAAAAAGAAGCAAAGAAACCTATACCAACTTTCATTCCAGAATTCTATCAAGAACTCAAAACGTATGCACAATGAATAAAATAGAATAAAAAAACCCACCAAAGACAGGATTTTATATTACGTATATAATCAGCATGCTGATAACATTCGAATACAACTTCTGCTTGCAGAGAGAGGGCTGGAAGGACTTAATAATATGCAAATTACGTCATACATGTCGAACTCAAAATTTTGCATTAAGCCTATAACTACCAAATCAATCGACCACCAAACACATAATAGGCTACCAGTAGCTCCCAAACTTCGGCCTAACGATATATTGAAACACTGGTCATAATATTTTTCTATATGGGTTCAACAGCAAACCACTTACAACACACACATTTAGGTACTGTATTGGTATAACTTAGCGAACATTTAAAATTTCTTAGGTCTACTATCACCTGTTATAAAATATTACTGTGATTACTATCATAAAAATGCAAAGATGACACACATACTGTACCTAGTTGTCTGAATGGCCGCCTGTAGTTAAACCGCACTTCGATCAGTTTACACAGTGTATCAGCGGTTGGACTCGATGCCAGCTATAGCATTAATAGAATACTGAATTTGTGTTACTATTTAATTATTTTATATTAATTTCTGTGTTAATATGTCAAATATGTTCACCAAACACAAGCTTTAGTGGGATATTTTGTGTGGTAACCTGCTGGAGGTTACGTAAGTGGTGTATAGTGATTGTTAAGAGTACTGTGCCTGTTATATTGTCGGAGTTAGCTCCTCCTCAGTTCTTTAATCCTTCAACAGGGGTCTCTCTCCACTGGCTATAAATACTGGCTGGCCCTTCTCTCTCGCTCTCTTTTTCGACTTAGGCCATGGGCCGCTACCTCGCACGGAGACAAGGTAAAATCTCTCTTTTTCCACTTACACCAATATGTGACCTCTCACAGATACTGCGTTTCCCAAATTCTAGGAACGCGCTAAGAACAATACACGTATGTACGAACTCTTACAACACACACACATAATTTCTCCATACAAACTCTATGTAACAGTTCATGTCTTTGTTTAACTTGTTTTGTTATTAATATATATTTGTCTACCCATGTATATCGGTCTTGTTTGTTTTCTTCGGACTTAATTAAAGTCCGACATTCCCATGTAGCTGGACCTTCTGATATCTCTTCACACTATCACCCACATGGTCCGCTACAATATACAACTCGATTTTAAAGATTTTGTATTTTATACCTGCTATATAAGTTGAACTCTAGTTTTGAATAAGATTTAGGGTGGGGGCTTGAAAACTTGATTTGTACACTGAAGTTTACAGCAGATAGTTTCTAAGACCTTCAGATAGAAATTCGAATGAGCCTTCTTCTGCAGAAAGGACATGGGGCTTGGTTATAAGACCAGGCATACTGATGATTATTTATACTATTTACACATTTCAGACAGAAACACAAATGGCTGTTTAATAAATGGTCAGCTATATATTATAATTAGGTACCTCCAAAGAAAAGACATACTTAAAGCTTAAAACGAATTTTTAAAAATGGAAAATATTTCTTAAAGCTTTTATTTTAGTTTCAATTTTAAGCTAAGAATTTAAAGTGAATATTTCGAAGAAGCAAAATACTTAACTGTATTTCAAAACTAGTTTAAACTGACTGGATTTTTTTTTTTAATTGTTAAAAATGTCTAATTTTATTTTTAGCTATACTTATAAATCTGTAAGCACAATGTAATTCCCTTTATTCAAAAATCTTTCAAAAATAAAATATACTTTTCTGAAAGTTTATCTGCAGAATATTATTCACTTTAAATTTTAATTAACCTGATTTAAAACAAATATTACATACTTTCAGTTTAAAATTTCACAAAAAAACATTTTTCAACACAGAAGCGAGTGTTTTTAATGAGGTGTTTACAAATATCTTGATGCACTTATGTTTGTGATTTTTTCTACTGGAGACATATCTATAAAAATTACTTGATGAATATAACATAAGCTCCATTTTCATATATTTTTTTTAAACATCCAGTAATCTTAAAAATTTAGGAAAATATTCTAAATAATGTAATATTTTATTGAATTCTAGGTACATTGGCTTTAAATTTAGTAGAGTTAACATTCTTATTTTTTTGATAATGTATGGATGCCTGTATTTACAAAAATTGTCACGTTTATAAACACAGAAAAATTATTTTAATTCTTTTTAAAATACTGGAGGTTGCTTAAATGTAGTAAGCTTTTCCATTCATGATTAGAAAATATAGTTTTTACTTAATACCATTATCACCTAACTGCTACAAATTAATACAGAATTGATCATTAAATTCTTCAAGCACTTGTGCTTATAACTAATGTAAACATTAAGCCCTACAAAAATGAGTTTCTTGAAATTTCATAAAATTAAATAAGTGTGTGTGTGTTCGGGTAACAGATGTAAAAAATATTTTAAACAAGATTTTTTTTCTAATAGAAAACATTTCTCAAATAATTTAATTCATTTGTGAGTAAGGCCTGGAAATTTCGTTAAAATCTGATAATTATTTGATTTTTGCAAGAATTTTCAAATAAATGTGTTTTACACCACAAAAAGACACTAAAATTTCTCATATGTCACCTGTTGACATAAGAAAAAAAAATTGACCAACATTTTGAAGGTTCTAGAAATGATAAAAAAATATAATTTAAGAATCCAAAATGAACAGATGAAACCAAATTTGAACTCTTTGATAGTAAGACGAGCGGGAGAAAGACTGAAACATAAGGTTTAAAGTGTTTTTAAAGAAACACGGTGTTGCCCCAAACTTTTTGCATTCAGCCGATATATATGGGGGTGATGTGTAAATTATTGCCATTTTATATATTTAATTTCATACATGCACATTGTTTGTTTTTTATTTTGTCAACTCAATTCACTCTGCCAGCAATTTTGAAATGGTATGCTGTACTGCTTGGTATTCATAGTGGAAGCTCCAATATGAACATTTCAGAGTGTTTAGGTGTCAATCTGAGGACAGTGCAGAGGATTCGGAAAGAACTGGATGAGCCTAATGGTGATTATGAAGCTATGGCAGTTTGGAAAAATTCACTTTGGTCATTCTGATAAGAAAAGCAAGAATTTGTTGTGGTGGGGCTACATAAAATGTCTTGAGTAGAAGTTATTTAAAGAAATGCAGTGTGGACCCCAAACATTTACCTGTCAAGTATGTGTGTGTGTGTGTGTGTGTGTGTGTGTGTGTGTACACATATATATATATATATATATATATATATATATATATATGTGTGTGTGTGTGAGTATGTTGGTATCTGTCTGTCTATCTATCTCAGTCTGTATCTATCCATGTCCTTTTGTTCATCTATCTATCTATCTGCCAGCTTCTTTATTGCTCTCTCCCTTTATATATAAATGTGTGTGTACATGTCTGTATATATACATATGTGAACATGTAAAAAGATTTAACAATTAAAAGAAAAAATGAAATATGAACTAGCCTTGTTTATTATTAGTACTGCCATTATTTTGAATCTTTTTTACAAGTGGATGAGGTTATTATGTTTGTGTTTTCTACTAGTATGTTTCGGATGGAGTCTGGAAGGTTTGTGTGTGTTTAAATGGGTTCTAATGGAGCTCTGGTCAGATAAGTGTAATGTAAGGCGTCTGGTTAGGCATGTAATTGTGTGACTGATGTAATTATTTATGAGTTCGGTTTGATCAGGAACACATTGCCTTAAGGGGCATTTGAACTCATAGATAACATATATATATATATATATATATATGCATAATAAATTAGGCTATATATATATATATATATATATATATATATATATATATATATATATATATGTATAAATAATTAGGATATATATATATGTATATATATATATATATATGTATGTATGTATAAATAATTAGGATATATATATATATATATATATGTATGTATGTATAAATAATTAGGATATATATATATATATATGTATGTATAAATAATTAGGATATATATATATATATATGTATGTATGTATAAATAATTAGGATATATATATATATATATATATGTATGTATAAATAATTAGGATATATAATATATATATATATATATATATAAATAATTAGGATATATAATATATATATATATATATATATATGTATGTATGTATGTATAAATATTTAGGATATATATATGTATATATATATATGTATAAATAATTAGGATATATATATATATATATATATATGTATATGCATAAATAATTAAGATCAAGAACTTTTAATTGCATTTTCATCTTGTTTATAATTACGATGCATCTAGTTACAATAAAACAATTCAATGGAGTATTTATTTTTGTTTATATCAAGTTGGTTGCTTATATTATTTTTTCTAAACTTCTTTAAAGTTAATCTTATTTCTTCATCAGCAACATAGTTTGGGAAATTATTGTTGATAAGTCTTCGTTTTATGTTGCTTAGTTCTCTATAAAGCCTAATTATAAAGAAGATGAAAAGCCTATTAAATTTATAATCAGTCAGTATATGAAAGTTATATTATTTGTCAAAAATATTATATAACAAAAATGTAGGCACTTAACTTTAAAAATGTATCATACAACAGCATCATATTTTGTCTTCGTCAATAAAACCACCACCCACTTTACAAATTCTTGGTATTTTTCCAACATTAAAAAGATAAATAAATCTTTGAAAATACTGACATAATGACATAATCTTTTTTTCTTCAAACAGAAACAGCTGTTTTGCTTACAACATTAGTCAGTGTTGTGTTAACATTTAACCTAGTTGAAAATTTTCATATAAACGTTTTTGGTTAATATGTCTACTGAGGTGTTACATGTGAAAAGAAAATATAATGTTTCTCATATAAAATATTCATAATTTAGCAAAATATATTGTAAACAGATGAATCCAAATTTGAACTCTTTGATAGTAAGAGGATCCTGGAGAAAAACTGTAAAATAAAAGCAAATTCACTGTAGTTACTGAAATTTTTTACTTTAAAAAATACAAAGATATCTCATTTAAAGGTGTTTTTCACAGAAATGGAGAGTGGTTCCAAACTTTTTGCCTGTAGTATAAATGCAATGTTTGTTGGCTTGCAGTTGGTTTTATAAAGTAGAGAGTTTATTTTTTTAAAATCATTCCACCCCCAAGCAGGGCAATAAAGCCACTAAGATGCAACTTATGTTACTGAGAGTGAAAGAATTTTATAAAAAATCATTATTAAGGAGAGAGAACAATAAAAGAAAAGGAATGAAGAAAACAGAAGATAATCATTGACAATGCAATCAAATTTTTGATGATCGAAGATGACTGGAGAGCAAATATCTGGAAGTGAGTTCCACAAGTGAGAAGTATGAGTGAAGAAACTGCATAGAAGTTTTTAAACATCTACTAATTTCAACTGTAAAACTAGCTGCCAATCTAGTACTGTGCTTAAATTCATGAAGTCACTGTGCCGAAAAGGAAAGCTCATCAGAACAATTACCATGAAAATATTTATAGAAAAGGCACAGGGAAGTTCCATTTCAGTGGTAAGTGATTGAGGCTCATATGCCAGGTCAGGCCAATAACATTGCAGATCCTTCTTTGGATTTTGTAAAGAGTCTCTTGAAACATAGCAGAAGCACCAGACCAGATGTGGTTAGAATATTCAAGGTGGGGGGGCTGAAGTGTGTGCTTATGGTTACATTTCCTAGGCTAGATATGTACACCAGATGATGATGATGACAGATCCTGGAAAGAATATGCTAATAAAGCCTTTTTAGCTTTGAGAAGCATGCTCAGATGAGAAGGAATTTTGTCCTGAAGAAAGTGCTCCTTCAGTTGAGAATGCTGAAATATTCTTAGAGTTTTCTCTTGGATAAAGATTAGTCCTGAAAAATGTCAATCACTGTCTTCCATCTTTTTGTCGATAAACTGCACTCGCGTCCTGGGTAAGATGATAAACTACATCCAACAGCAAGGTCTCTGATCAAAAGGTTTTGAGGAGCGTGGAACCACCTCTTAATTGCTGGTGTTCCCAGGTCCACCCAGCTATGACAAATAGTTAACCCCAAAACTGATGTAAAAAGCATTATAAAATATTACCAGCAATACGTTTTTGAGGAAGAAAAAAAAAACTATTGCCAGCAATATGTTTTTGAAAAAAAAGTTGTTGGCATTAAATGACCCATTGAGGTTGATATGCCGTAAAACAAAACAAAACAAACCATCTTTTTGTACCCATTCTTTTATAGTTCTTACTCCTCCCTAAGGTTTTCTTATTTTCTTTCACTCTTACTATTTGCTTATGTTTTGTGGCTTTATTGCCTTGCTTGGGGTGAAATGATTAAAAAAAACAAATAGGTATTATATCAAGTATTAGCAGAGAGGGCCTGCAAGAAAATTTGATCAAAGCCTAATGAAAGGGAGAATTTCTTTCTATGGACCTGAGCACTTTGAGTGTATTTAAGGTGGGAAAAAATTATCTTATAAAGTACTACAATTTAATATCCACCTTGGCTGGTGACTAAATGCAATCAGAATCCCTACACTTAAAAGGGTATATATCTGGTAAAACAAGGAAAAATATATTGTTTTTCGCATGAATATATACAAGACACAGGTCAACAATAAACACTAGGTCAAGTGTATGAATTATTGTTCAGTCATTTTAACTGCACTGTCTATAACTTTAATGTCCTATCACCATTAAAAAAAAATTTAGTTTATAATGTATATTTTCTTAAGTTTTAATTACTGTGCATAAAGAAGTGAATGTGTGAGTAGGGCAGGTTGATTTTGAAACTGTGGTATTGCACCCATTTTGAAAGTTAAGGTTTGACATGATAAATAAAAACACAAAATATTATTATTACCATTTTTTGAGGAAATGAGTTTAAAGATTAAGTTTAGGTTCAAAATTGTCGCATTGGAATTTAATTTTGGTGATCAAATAGCACAGCCTTATAACATTTATAATTTACTGAAGCTTTACAAATTGTATATGGACAAGATGCATGGCACAAGCATATTATTACTAAATTGTTGTGCCATCAAATAAGACCTTCATTTTCTTCAAAGGGAAATTATACTGAACAATTTAGCTATATTATGATGTAATATAATATACAGTGTGGTAGTTTTAGTGAGATTTTCAATAAACAATATGAATTTAAAACATTTTGTCTTATAATATGTGCACAGCAGTATTATGATGTTATATACAGTTTTATCTATTTTTTGTTTTTATTAATTATGATTTAACAAATGAGCCAATAAATCTTATTCACTGAGTAGCCATTTTTCTAATCGTTTACAATATTTTTTTACACAGTTTTATTCACTGAATACAATAAAAAATGCATATTTTGCTTGTGGTGATTCATAATTAGAATTCTGGTTTGAATATATTTTCCATTCAATGTATCTAATACAAAAGATATCAACTTTATTTGGATTTATTCTTGAAATAGTAAAATTTTGAAGTCAGTTTACAAGCAAAATCTATGGAAATTAAGTTTTTCTGTACATTTTTTTAGACGGGTTTTAAAATTAAATGCTCAAAAATTGCTTAAAGCTATGAATCTAAATTTTGGTATCAGTACTTCACATCTAGTATCTCATCAAAACCCTAATTTCCACACCAAGTGCAAAGTTGCTTTTTAAAAACAGTGAAAAATCAACCTGCCTTAATACGCGAGTAGTGTAGCTGGAATTTGAACTTGATATGTTGATCCTATTTTCTGTAAACATAGCCATGATGATACCTGATATCTTACAGATATTTCAAGGTTTACAGGTAAGTTCATCACTATCAAATCACTGAGAGAAAAGTCACCTTGGGGAAAGTTTGCTGTAAAAGGATAAAAGTTAAACAATTTTTTAAGGCCTTCTAATTTTATTGATCAATGTAAGAGTAAAAGTAAATAATAACTGGCATTGTACATTTTAATTTAATTAATTTAATAATTAAAGCTACGATTTCTAATTAACTGATATTATGCATTTTAATTCAATTATTAAATCTGAGGTTTCTAATAACTGATATGTGATTTAATTAATTTAATAATTAAAACTTTGGTTTCTAATAACTGATATTATCCATTTTAATTTAACTAATTTAATAATTAAAGCATGGGTTTCTTGATATTAGTAGTCAGGGATACAGTTATCAAAATTGTAATTTAGAAGAGATTTTTGAATTTGCCTAGCAGAAGTAACAGGTTTTCCGTCCTTTTTTAGGTGCTTCCACACCATTGTACTGTTCACTTATGACTTCGATTAGCCTCTGTCCATTCTTAATGAAATTCAAAAATTTCCAAATATTGATCAATGAAATTAGAGCCCATTAAAAAATTGTTTAATTTTATTCTTTTGACTTGAACTTTCCTCGCAGTGATTTGATGGCATCCTGTCTAACCTTGTAACTGTCTGCCCTTGAGTAACAAGTAATTCTTTTATATATATATATATATATATATATATATATATATATAGCTGTTGAAACTTGACTAATGCATGGAATAATAATGCAACACAAAATGTACTTAGAACAAAATGTATTGAAACAAGAAAGTGTACACAATATTTACATATAGTCTTTTGTATATTCCTGGGAAGACCGTTCCTGGAGAATGTGTTGATTAAGTCGCAGTCGGGCAGAGTCTCTAGTTGAATCTCTTGATTCACCTCCCTGTCTTCCCGGTACCAACCATATTTATATAGTCAGTACTCCACTATGCAAATTAGGTGATTCCTACCACAACAATAGCATAATGAGAAGCCACGTATACTTACTTAATATGTATATAATATAGAAAAAACAACTGAAAAGTTGTAAATTAAAAAAAAAATTGAATTTTTTTTGTGGAAGTATTTATATTTTTTTATATATATATATATTTGATATTTCAGATCGTCCCCGATCTTTCTTCAGAAATAGCTGTTTTCAGAAGTTTGTTTACATTAAGTAGCGTCCGTCGCGAGATGCGGACGTCACGTGATATGGAATGCAACTGTGTTTGAATATTTCTAACGTAAATCTAACTGGAGTAATATTTTAGATGTTGTTTAAAAAAATTTTTTTAACTATATCTAACAAAAATTATTTGTTTAACTATTGAAATATTTATAAAGATTTAAAATACCCAAGTCTTTATTTAACCGTAGTTTATATGTATTTAAAAAGAAAAAAAAGAAAAATACTGGATTTTAAAATTAAAATTAGGCACATCACGCGAAATGATGGTTCCGTATAGGATACAGGTTCGATTCCTGTCAGAGAGCGGAAATTTTCTATGAAAATTTCTCGGACATTCAAGCCGGTAAATGTTATTTAATACTGTTTATTATAAAACAGAGCATTTTGCTTAAATACTTGTATCTATAAAAAGAACGTTAAACATAATATATATAAATGTCTTTAAATAAATTGTCGGACTATGTCCAATTCTAAAATATATATATAAATACCTGGTGTAACAGCAAAATTGTCCAGATAGAAACAGAAACAGCTGAGAGTGTGAAATCAAACTCAATTTCAGGATTCATGGAAATGATTATTCAACCGATCCTGTAACATTCTCCTAATTGGGGAACTAGCCTCTGGCTGATGGAATGTTAGAGCCCTAATGATTTAACTTTTGAGATAACGAGGACTTCTCAAGAAGGATGTACATCTGTGGATTTGACAACCATCAGTTGGAAACAGAAACAGCTGACAGAGTGAAATCAAGACACAAAGTCTATTCAGCAACTTCCCTTGCAAAATCTAATTGAAAAAAAAAATTTTGTCTGAAAAGAGTAAAAAGGAATGCCTGCAAGGCGAGTGAACATCCACTGACTGTCATACATTGTAGAAGCACTGGGTGTAACAGCAAAATTTTCCAATTTTTAGATTAAGATTTGAATCATCGTATCTTAGAAATGGTTATAGATATCTTACTTAAATTCTCCGAGGTTTTTATAACACTACTGGACTCTACTTTGAGCAAGAAGAATATATAATTACACTCCAAGCTTAACAGAAAGATCGTGATCAAATTGATTATAAATGAAAATGTCATGTTCATCATTAATTAATCATAGCTAATGATTAGATGCTCATGAAGTACTGAAATAAATTTCAAATATATATATATATATATTATTCCGGGATCATTTTTCCAACTTATTCAAGATGATCTCCATCCTGCCGAACCTTGTAACTGTCTGTCCTTGGGTAATAAGTAATTCTTATATATATATATATATATATTATAAATTAATAGATTTAAAATATGGTTTTTCCGCTACACAGTGATGACCATGTTTCAGAAATGGAAGCTAAAGCCCCTGAATTTAATTTTGTTATTAAACCAAAGACATTAGTTCTATTTCCTCATCAAGCGAATTTTGGAGTCTAAAATTCGCTTGATGAGGAAATAGAACTAATGTCTTTGGTTTAATAACAAAATTAAATTCAGGGGCTTTAGCTTCCATTTCTGAAACATGGTCATCACTGTGTAGCGGTAAAACCATATTTTAAATCTATTAATTTATAATATTAATGCTCTGTAAATTTAAATTTACATAGAGCACTATTGTGTAAAAATAAAAATATCTATAAGAACACCGGATTTTATATCTTACTGTTCTTTCCTTTTTATTTATATATACATATATATATATATATATATAGCTGGTGTAACAGCAAAATTGTCCAATTGTTAGATTAAGATTTAAACCATTGTATCTTAGAAATGATTAAAGATATCACACTGGAATTCTTTGAGGTTTCTATTGGACTATACTTTGAACAACTAGAATTTATTTAGCTCTAAGTTGAAATGATGACCCCTCTTGCTGTTGTGGCCTCCTGATCCAGTTTTCCTTTCTACTGTTCCCACTTTTTTAAACTTATTCACCATTCTCTTGATCGTTCTTGAATGGACTTTGATGATGGAAGCCAGAGTATGAATGTTCATGTCATTACTGAAGGCCTGAATGATCATTGGGAAGATATAGTGGGGCTGGCATAAGACGATTTTAACCTGTTCTTTTTCTAGCTGAATAAATGAAAATGTTTTTTTCAAGTGATTCTTACGACAAATGGTGTCAAGATGGCTAAACACCTTATCTGAAAACATGGAAAAAAGAAACTTAGTTAAGTGTTTTTTTAGATATTAAACATTTTGTGGGATGGACTATTATTCCATGCTGTTACGTGATTTGGACAATTTTTGCTGTTGCACCTGGTGCATGCTGCACCGATTGAGGTTGCAACAGATAATGCAAGACTCCCTGCAACTGATCAATCATGGCCTCAAGGAAAAAGCTTCATAGCTTTACAGTGATGTCATCCCTTTACACAGGAAATACACTGTGAAAGCTAGAAGCAACTTGATAAAATCCAAAGACGGATATGCAATGTAATTGGCCCTGATCTGGCTTCTCGTCTGCAGCTGCTCTCTCAGATGTGCCATTGTCTCCCTTTCACGGTAACTGCTCCGATAAGCTGCTTTCACTGGTTCCCAGACTTCATGAATTTAAGCGTTCAACTAAGCCGGCATCTTGCTCTCACCCTTTCACTGTTGAAACTGTTAAATGCAGCTGCCTCTTCTACTCCGATAGTTTCATGTGTCGTACTTCTCACCTGTGGAACGCCCTCCCCGGTTCTTGTTTTCCTGATAGCTATAATCTCCAACTATTCAAATGTAATGTCAATCGATGTCTCCAGATGCCCTGATCTATCCACTAACCGTCTCTTCATCCTTTCCTCTATCACTCCTCTTTGCTCTCGCTCCAACTCTCTGTAACCCCTTGCATGCTAGTGGCTTCCTTCTTGCTTGGGGTTGAATGCTTAAAAAATAAAAAAAAATGTCTCTCTCAAAAAGGGGACATACACAGATGTTCTTCAAAGAAATGCACAAGCAAAGAGAATGCTTTCCAAAGGGAAACAATAAGAATTTGAAACAAACTCAAAAAATGATAACGGGACATATGATGACTTATTGGAGAGATCAGTTCATACAGAGCAGATATTTACTATGTGTTGCCTGGTGGACCAGCAGTAGCTAAAGAAAGATCCTTAACCACTAAGGAGTCATGTGGCAGCATGCATGTAGAAATCTCTATCTATAAAAGGGAGGATGTGTGTGTGTGTTTTGCACCAAAAGTTACATGCACATGCTCCAAGTTAGCGAGAAGGACAAGACCGATTTTGCATTTCCCAACTCCCATCGATAGTGGAAATAATCGATTTTTTCATGCTTCTACGGCAGTTTTCATGTAGTTTGTGGCCATTTTCTACTGGCCAGACTGAGAGCTTATAGCTGGCTGCCACGAATAGGCAGGAAGATTCTATTGGCCAGCGTGAGAGCCAACAGCTGACTGACACGAATATTAACTAGCATGCTAGCATGCAAAAAAATCGATAGCTGCATTTGTCATAGGTGGGAAAAATTTAAATCTGCATGGCACTTTACTTCAATTGGCTCATTCGCTTGCTTAAACTCAACGTTGATTCTGATTCCACAGAACTGGGTTGGGTGTGAAAAAGTATTTGTTGTTAACATTCTTTTTTCATTCGTTTTTTTCCAGTTACGAGTCCTTTTTTAAAGCTGATCGTTTTGTGTTCATTCTGTTTAGTTCTTTTTTCATAACAGATTTAATGTTTAGTATAGAAAAAATTCGCAGTGTGAGATAGGCAAGAAGTAAGGCATGTAGCAATATCAGCATGGCAAAGGGCACTCCTTTAAAGGCAAGGAAGGGCAAAAATATTTTAAGTCAAGTGATAGCGATTGCTCTATGAGTCGTGCGATTTTTGAATCGAGCATGGGCAACGCCGGGCCATGCTGCTAGTTACCACTAAATGTATGTACATATATATCTACACTATTTACATTATTCAGAATATTGTCATCCTCTTTGTCACCATATTTATTACAACGTTTCGGCTGTTGTACACTCTGGCCATCTTCAGGTTGTTGGAATGTTGAAGTGAACTCTTTATTTCACTCACTGGGGTAGACTATTCTAGTTCCACATGGCATGTCTAATGGATGTCAGTTATCAGTTATCTCCTGTTAATTCCCCTCTCCAAGTTCTCCACCGCCTTAACCAGGTATTGAACTAACACTTTTTGGGTCCTGTCACTGGATCTAACTAACGCTCTTACCCACTGATTCATGTGCCCTTGAGTACCCAAAGAGTGTGTGTTCAATACCTGGTTAAGGCGGTGAAGAACTTGGACAGGGGAATTAACAGAAGATAACTGACATCCATTAAACATGGCACGTGGAACTAGAACAGTCTACCCCAGTGATCGAAATAAAGGGTTCAGTTCGACATTCCAACCACCTGAAGAAGGCCGGAGCGTACAATGGCTGAAATGTTGTAACATACATGGCAACAAAGATGAGGACAATAGTCCAAATAATGTAAATAGTGTACATAATACCTCATCTCAGAAATATAGACAGATGTATATATCTGTTTATATTTCTGAGATGTTATTTTCACTATTTACACTGTTAGCATTGTTCGGACTATCATCCTCATCTTTATTGCCATATTCATGACATTTCCGCTGTTGTATGTTCCAAACTTCAGGTGATATACATTGGAATTTTGAACCGAACCCTTTATTTCGTCCATGACTAAGAGTTATGAGTTTAATACCTGGTCACAGCAAGGGGAACAAAAACTTGAAAGTTGAATTACTGATACTGAGATATCAAAGAAAGGCATAGCATGTTAAATTAGAACAATTTACCCTCATGAACTAAATAAAGGAATCAGTTTGAAATTCGAATGTATATTGTTATATGAAGGTTAGAGTCTAAAACGGCCCAAATGTCATGAATATGACAATAATAATGTAAGTAATATAAACAGAAACATATATGTATGTGATAAATATCTATTTTCATATTTTTGCGGAATCTGAAAATTAGGCCCATAATCTTTTTTAACCTTATTACTACTAATACCATGCTTCTACCAGAGCAATGTCTCTAAGTTTTGGAACACTTATACTAGTCCCTTTGGTGACTGAACGCACTCCCAGATCATTGTGTTTTATGAATATGGATATAGTAATCTATTAACTGACACATAGATATGTACAGAAACACAAGACTAAAATGATACACACCTACCCATCTATATATATATATATATATATATATATATATATATATATATATATATATATATATATGCAGAAAATAGATATTCATGTGTCTACACCTGCTGTCATGTTAATGCTTTCTGTAAAGTCTCCAACTTGTTGAGACTGACGGTTGGTTACCTCTGAAGAGCAAATAAAAATGAACTTATATTCCCCTGGCTTGCCCGAGGATGTCTGCTCTGAAATGAATTCAGGACAATAACAAGATTGCTTTTCAATTCTATTCAGAACTTACACGCAGAAAACATCTGTCAGAAAAAATAAACAAACAAATAGTATTTTGTCAAAAAAAAAAAAAATGAAATGCAATTTGAAGAAAACAATTTTCTGTGAGTGAATCCATTTTTTAAACTGAAAATTTCAAATATATGGAGAGCTTGCACGGCTATAATTTTCTGAATGACAAGTCTACAATACTTTCATATTTATGAAAGATATTAAAGGAATTATCTTAAAAACATCAGAAATGCAAATGACAATGTTGACAGCAGACGCAAGAAGGAAACTACAGACACTCCAACAAAAGAAAGTGAGAAGAAAGGACTAATCATCAATGGTGAGAAGACAGAATATATGGTCGTTAGCAAGAGGGGCAGCCAAAAGAAAGTGAGAAGAAAAGACTAATCATCAATTGTGAGAAGACAGAATATATGGTCGTTAGCAAGAGGGGCAGCCAAAAGAAAGCGAGAAGAAAGGACTAATCATCAATTGTGAGAAGACAGAATATATGGTCGTTAGCAAGAGGGGCAGCCAAAAGAAAGCGAGAAGAAAGGACTAATCATCAATTGTGAGAAGACAGAATATATGGTCGTTAGCAAGAGGGGCAGCCAAAAGAAAGCGAGAAGAAAGGACTAATCATCAATTGTGAGAAGACAGAATATATGGTCGTTAGCAAGAGGGGCAGCCAAAAGAAAGCGAGAAGAAAGGACTAATCATCAATTGTGAGAAGACAGAATATATGGTCGTTAGCAAGAGGGGCAGCCAAAAGAAAGCGAGAAGAAAGGACTAATCATCAATTGTGAGAAGACAGAATATATGGTCGTTAGCAAGAGGGGCAGCCAAAAGAAAGCGAGAAGAAAGGACTAATCATCAATTGTGAGAAGACAGAATATATGGTCGTTAGCAAGAGGGGCAGCCAAAAGAAAGCGAGAAGAAAGGACTAATCATCAATTGTGAGAAGACAGAATATATGGTCGTTAGCAAGAGGGGCAGCCAAAAGAAAGCGAGAAGAAAGGACTAATCATCAATTGTGAGAAGACAGAATATATGGTCGTTAGCAAGAGGGGCAGCCAAAAGAAAGCGAGAAGAAAGGACTAATCATCAATTGTGAGAAGACAGAATATATGGTCGTTAGCAAGAGGGGCAGCCAAAAGAAAGCGAGAAGAAAGGACTAATCATCAATTGTGAGAAGACAGAATATATGGTCGTTAGCAAGAGGGGCAGCCAAAAGAAAGCGAGAAGAAAGGACTAATCATCAATTGTGAGAAGACAGAATATATGGTCGTTAGCAAGAGGGGCAGCCAAAAGAAAGCGAGAAGAAAGGACTAATCATCAATTGTGAGAAGACAGAATATATGGTCGTTAGCAAGAGGGGCAGCCAAAAGAAAGCGAGAAGAAAGGACTAATCATCAATTGTGAGAAGACAGAATATATGGTCGTTAGCAAGAGGGGCAGCCAAAAGAAAGCGAGAAGAAAGGACTAATCATCAATTGTGAGAAGACAGAATATATGGTCGTTAGCAAGAGGGGCAGCCAAAAGAAAGCGAGAAGAAAGGACTAATCATCAATTGTGAGAAGACAGAATATATGGTCGTTAGCAAGAGGGGCAGCCAAAAGAAAGCGAGAAGAAAGGACTAATCATCAATTGTGAGAAGACAGAATATATGGTCGTTAGCAAGAGGGGCAGCCAAAAGAAAGCGAGAAGAAAGGACTAATCATCAATTGTGAGAAGACAGAATATATGGTCGTTAGCAAGAGGGGCAGCCAAAAGAAAGCGAGAAGAAAGGACTAATCCTCAATTGTGAGAAGACAGAATATATGGTCGTTAACAAGAGGGGCAGCCAAAAGAAAGCGAGAAGAAAGGACTAATCATCAATTGTGAGAAGACAGAATATATGGTCGTTAGCAAGAGGGGCAGCCAAAAGAAAGCGAGAAGAAAGGACTAATCATCAATTGTGAGAAGACAGAATATATGGTCGTTAGCAAGAGGGGCAGCCAAAAGAAAGCGAGAAGAAAGGACTAATCATCAATTGTGAGAAGACAGAATATATGGTCGTTAGCAAGAGGGGCAGCCAAAAGAAAGCGAGAAGAAAGGACTAATCATCAATTGTGAGAAGACAGAATATATGGTCGTTAGCAAGAGGGGCAGCCAAAAGAAAGCGAGAAGAAAGGACTAATCATCAATTGTGAGAAGACAGAATATATGGTCGTTAGCAAGAGGGGCAGCCAAAAGAAAGTGAGAAGAAAGGACTAATCATCAATTGTGAGAAGACAGAATATATGGTCGTTAGCAAGAGGGGCAGCCAAAAGAAAGTGAGAAGAAAGGACTAATCATCAATTGTGAGAAGACAGAATATATGGTCGTTAGCAAGAGGGGCAGCCAAAAGAAAGCGAGGAGAAAGGATTAATCATCAATTGTAAGAAAAGAGAATGGTTATTAGCAAATTGAATGCAGATACAGAGAACGTAAACTACAGGAACACCTACTAAAGATTATAAAGGACAGTGAGAAGAAAGGACTAATCATCAATTGTTTGAAGACACAATATATGGTTGTTAGCAAGAGTGGCAGCCAAAAGAAAGTGAGAAGAAAGGACTAATCCTCAATTGTAAGAAGACAGAATATATGGCTGTCAGCAAAATAAAGACACTAAAATAAAGTGAGTAGAAAAATGTAAATATCTAGAAAATATTTTAACAGTGAATAGAAAATGTAAAACTGTATTCTGAAGGCGTAGTAGATATATATCAAAAAATGCCTTCCAAAAGCTAAGCAAAGTATTAAGAAACAGGAAAATTTCATTAGAAACAAAGAAAAGAGTATTGAAATGTTATGTAATGTCTTACTATATGGAAGTGAATACAGGACAATCTCTTCACAGATGAATAGACTTGAGGCAATAGAAATGTGATTCTACAGAAGGATGCTGAGAATACCATGGACTGAACAGGTGAGCAATGGTGAAGTTTTAGAGAAAATGGAAGCAAAAAGGACATTTATACTTAATATCAGAAAGAGAGAGTTGAAATTTCTATGCCACTTAATGAGGAAAGAGAGCTTGGAAAAATTGACACTCACAGGACAGAAGGCAAGAAGGACAGAGGAAAATAGCACATAACCTACCTAATGAACTTGTGTAAAGGCATGGCAGAGCAGGTTTTAGGAGAGATAGCAAAAAGATAAAATTTACTAAGAGCTCCAAAAGACAGGAAATTGTGGAGAGCCATGATCCCCTACATCCTGAAGGGGCATGTCACATAGAAGAAGAAGAAATTGAGGCTGAGGTGGTTAATTAAACATTTGAAAATTATAAATTCCAGGAAGAGAGATAAAAAGAATATTAGGCCCTTAACTGAGAGGGAATTTTTCATCATCTGCATTTCAGCTGTCACACTGCAATGATGGAAATTCTCGTCTTTTGCAGTTAAGCTGTTAATTTGAGATTGGGAAGAATTAAAATAAAATTGTGACAAAGAGTTGTTATTACGTTTATAATTTGGCCAATTATAGATCATTGAAAAGGAAGGAAAAAATGATGAGTAGAAAATGAAAGAGAAAACAAGGAGAGTAAAGAAAGAAAGAAAAAAAGAGGAAACAGACAAGTGGGGTGCCATAAGGAGATAACAGAAGGTGACAGGCAAGAGAAATATGGAAAGATGGGTGAGAAAAGAGAAAGCAAGGAAGAGAAAGAGAGAGAGAGAGAGAGAGGAAAGAGAGTGGGAACAAGAGAAAGATAGGACAAAGAGTGGAAGAAAGAGAAAGAAGGGAAGAAGAGTAGGAGCAAGAGAAAGAAGGGAGGGAGGGAAGAGAAATGGAAACAAAAGAAACATATGAAGGGGAAAGAGAGTGGGAGTAAAAGAAAGATGGAAAGGGAGTGGGAGTAAGAGAAAGATAGAAAAGGAGTGGGAGTAAGAGCAAGCTGTAAAGGGGAGTGGGAAAAAGAAAAATGGGAAGAGGAGCTGGAATAATAACAAGATGAAAAGGAGATGGGAAGACTAATTTTTTAGCCATGTATATATATATATATATATATATATGATAGATCCTGATCTGGCATCTAGTCTGCAATCACTTTCCCACAGACATGCTATGGCTTCCCTTTGTCTCTTCTACAAGTATTTTCACAGCAACTGTTCTGACAAGCTACCTACGCTGGTTCCCAGACTGCATGAATTTAAGCGAGCTACCAGGCTGGCATCTTGGTCCCACCCTTTCACTGTCAAAACGGTTAAATATAACTGTCTTTTTACTCAAACAGCTTCTTCTCTCACACTTCCTATTTGTGGAACTCCCTTCCCTTACTTGCTTCCCCAATGATTATAATCTTCAAGTATTCAAGTGTAATGTCAATGAACATCTGACACCCTGAGCTCATTCTCCATCCTTTTCTGTAACCTTTCCTCAAATATGACTCTTTACTCTTGTTCTCAATCCTCTGTAACCCCTTGCATGCTAGTAGCACTCCTGCCTTGCTTAAGGTGAATTGCTGATATATATATATATATATATATATATATATATTTATATATAGGTAACTATACTTGTGTCGAAAAACCTTCGAATTCTTGATTTACCAACAGTTAAATCAATCTCGAAGGGAAAAAAGGTTTTAAAAAAGAAAGAGCCAGGAACATGAAAGTCTGTCGAAAATAATCGCACAGATACAGGTTCAAGGCCCAAAGAAAAAACCCTGATACGAGTAAACAACTAACTAAAGAGCTTGATACAAATGTAGAGCAGGCCTAGTCAAACCTAATGAGCCAGACAAACCTACCAAGGTTTCACCTCGGCAGATCACCAGGGTAGATTTGCCTAAGTGAAACCTTGGTAGGTTTGTCTGGCTCATTAGGTTTGACTATATATATATATATATATACATATATATACACACACACACACACATAGATATATATATACATATATATACACACACACACACATAGATATATATATACATATATATACACACACACACACATATATATATACATACATATATATATATATACATATATATACACACACACACACACACACATATATATATACATATATATATATATACATATATATACACACACACACACACATATATATATACATATATATACACACACACACACACACATATATATATATACATATATATATATATATACATATATATATACACACACACACACACATATATATATATACATATATATATATATATATACATATATATACACACACACACACACATATATATATATACATATATATATATATATATACATATATATACACACACACACACACACACATATATATATATACATATATATATATATATACATATATATACACACACACACACACACACATATATATATATATATGCTTAAATCTTAATTTTGAGCTGAGGTGGGTAAGACAACATGAATTAATTGAGTGGCCATCACAAGGATGCAGTGGGCCACCTTGAATCTATGATACTGGATCTCCCATTCTATTAAGTCTGAATTTTTATAAGGTAGTATTCATATAAAATATAAATTTAATGTAATTATGTACAATGATGCATCATATGCAATATAGCAGAACAATTCAACTAGAAAAGTTGAAGATATATCTAAATACAAATTAGAGACATGTCATAACAGATCATTCCATCTTAAATAAATCAACAAGATTTTGTGGCAATTTTTAACATCAACCTGAGATTTTTCTTGTTAAAATATTTGCGTGAGTCCTGATAAAAACAAAATAGATAATAAAAAATAAAAAGAATTCAAATTAAAATAAAGCATTTGTGTTTTCCTTTAAAAACCCTCATCTCTTTTGTTCTCTCACTCTCTCTCTCTCTCTCTCTAAATGTCTTTTTCAGTACTTCTCTCAAATAATGAAAAGGCAACTGTCAACTAAAAATTAAAAAAAAAAGAAGGAAAACTGAACCCAGCCCAAAATGCTGGACATTTGCATGAGCAGAGCCTACTTATTTTTAACAGAAAAATACCAAAAATCAGGTTGGTGCCACACACAACTTCTGTTCTAAAAAAAAATCAAAGAGAAAGAAATGCCTGAAAATAAAATAATTTTGGCCAATTAAAAAAAATTGACACAAAGAGACTTTTGATGTTAGCTGAAGCCAATGCTCCCACCAGAGTCTCGGTAACTGCTCAAAAGGATATAAACTGACACCTCTGAGCTAGGAGCAGAAGAGATGGTGAGAGGATGTAACAAAAGATGTTACTGCAGAGAAACCAGCCCTCTGTGATGTGTGAAAAAGTAGTTAAGAGGTCATCTGCTAATGATTTCTCTGCCCTGCTAAGTGCCAAGAAAAACACAGTTAATTGACACCGCCCTATTTCTAATATTACTACTAACCCTGTCTGACTTCAAAACTACCACTACCGAGCCAAAACAGCCATTTCTCCAGACTACTACCAATATCCACCTCATAAACAAACATTTTGCACACTCCAAAGCAAATAAATAAAAATATATTATTTATTTTATACAGTTGAGAGCCAGCCCTTTTAATCCCTGAAGGTCCAATAACCAAGAACCCAAGAATATCTACAACACAAATATCTAGAGGTTGAAGAATTTTAACACATTTAACATCATGGATAAAAAATAGTTTCTTTTTTTTTACAGTGAGAGTCACCATTTACAAGGCCCAGGAGCCACTCGAGGTAGAGCATAATGTTAGGAGGCCATTTGTGTGTCTAGGTGAGGGAGATAATGATTAACTCTAGCCTTGAATAGGTTAAGATTGTAGTGACTAAGGAAACATTATTTTGGGATTCGATTCTACAGTGCAGTGGTTTGCAAGAAGAAGCTGCTTCAGTGCAACTTGCTTCTCGTTGATGAAATACATAGGGAATATTGGGTCGTTTGCTACTATGTAAGTGGCCTGGCATGTTCTTGCCATGGAGGCTTGCCTTGGTGGGACCAGGGAATGGAATTCATCTGAGCACTTTCCATGAAAGTAGTGTTGGAGCAGTGAGAGGCTTGCCACACCCCATCTGTAGAACAGGGGTGGAGAATAATTTGTCTACTTTTGAGCACTATCAACGCTGGAGTCTTGGCAGCTCCTATCCAGATATTACAACAATACTCCATTTTTAACCTGATCTGTCTCTTGTAAAAGTAGAGGATAGCAGGAGGAGTCAGGTTCTTACTGGAGCGGTACAGGGAGCCAATCATTTTACCTGCTTTTATGTAGAGCGATAAAGGGAGCTGACCATTTTACCTGCATCCTTAGCAATGGATCATATTTACGAATTCCACTTGAGGTCAGGTGTAAGTTTGAGGCCCAACAGTCTTTCAAGGCAAAGTGCTTCCCCAAGAGGACCTCCATTCATCTTGATTGGTGGTAGTTCAGGGTTAGATCGGCGATGATGGAATGTAACTAGTTTGGTCTTCGAGACATTGCATGTAAGCAGCCAGTTTTTATCCCATTGAGTCGTTTCTACAAGATCTGACCATCAACAGTTTTTAGAGGTGCACCTGTATATAGTCATATTGTTTGCATAAATGTTTACAAATGATCTGAGTATATTCTTTATCATTTATATAGATCAAAAGGAGGGTTGGTCCAAGGAGTGACCCCCAGTAGGATGACAGCATTGACCACTGGGGCACCGGAGGACTGGCCATTAATAACTACCTTCAGGGACCTACCTGTTAGGAAGGATTTTATGATTGAGAAGACCCTTCCAGTGATTCCATAACTGGAGAGCTTATGTAGTAAACATTTATGGAACAGCTTTTGTCATCAAGAGCCTCACTGATTCTGTGAGTGATGGTAGTTAAGACATTGGCAGTGGATCAGGCCAACCAAAAACCATAGTTTTCATTGCTGAAGTGTTTGTTTTCTCTAGGTGCTTGACAACCTTCTTATTGATTATGGCCTCCAAAAGATTACTAATGATACAGAGGAGATTGATGGGTCTGTACTGGGACACAGAAGGCCGTGCACCCACATTCTTGAAAACCTTGACATTCTTCACAGGCTTGGAAAGGTGTGAATTTTATAGAGTGTTTCTTCGAGACTTAATATGAGCAAAACAACTTAATGGATTTGAACAAAAAACGACCCCAGAATGATGTCAAAATTTGCAAAAAATTTTTATCCTTTAATAGTTGTGCATTAGTTTAATTTGTAATGTATATAAATCTAGGTAGAAAAGATAAGATAGTGAGTGTCACAAAGCACTGTCCAGGGCCGCAAATCAGGCTTGGTCCAACTGGTCAGCGAGTTTGTGGGTAGTATACACTGGCCCTGGCCATCATGATCACCAGACCTAACACCACCAGACTTTTTCTTGTGGCATGTCCTGAAAGATCTTGTTTACAGGCTCAAGCCTTGCGAAATGGAGTGGCTCTTGCAGCATGTCTCACTGGCAACAGTTCGAGGTAATGCTTTCTCCATCATAGCAGCTGGCAGAGGATAGAAAAAATTGTTTATAGTTACGTTGTTCTGGAATTTTTATCATTGGTCGATTGAACTTGCTTTGTTTGAATGACTTTTGTTTTATTATTATTAGTTACTTTGTTCAATAAAATTATATAATATTTTTAAAAAAAAATAATAAGTATTAGTAAACAAACAATCAAATTCTCACACTCTTGAATTAAAACAAGCAATTCTGACAAATTTTCTGAAATTAATGTAGAAACATGTCAAATGGTTTGCTGACAGGGCTCAGTGTTGTATCAAACATGAAGCGGAGCATTTTGAACATGTTAAATAGTTTGTTAATCATAACAAATCATGTGACAATACTTACCAATTTTCTTAAACTACAGTAATTTACTTTTGTTCAATAAAATGAATAAATAAAAAGGGTGTTATTTTTGGTTCATCCTATATATATATATATATATATATATATATATATATATACACATTCATATTTTTCCAGTGAAACATGACCCAGTGCACATGTTAGTATTTTGTCTATCCATTCCCCAAAGTCTTTTCTTGCAGACTGATCATAGATTCTTGATTGGCCTTAAATCAGGAGAGTTTCCAGGCCTGTCTATAGTACTTTGATTTTCTCACTGGTAACGCTTGTGTTACAATTTTCGTACACTTCCTTGGAATAACGTCCATTGCAGACAATGGCTGTAGGACAATTAATCGACAGTCAAGACAATAGTGTCTTGGTGTGATAAAAATCTGAAGCAATCACGCAATATTTTTCAAGACCAAACAAATTTCATCATACACTCTGAAAATAGATTCATATTACTGCGCACCACTGCAAATGGCCTAATCTAAGGAAAAGACAGAAATCGATTACACCCTGTCTTTCCAGTGGATCTAAAACTGACCATATGTTGAAAGAAAGGAAACGAAAGCAGTTGTTTCATTTAATTTGCACAAGGGTGTACATATATATATATATATATATATATATATATATATATATATATATATATATATATATATATATATATATATATATATGAGTTGGTATCAAATATAGATCAGAATCTGACAGAATGCTAAGATACGGAATAAATAGGAAACATTATTTAACATGTTTCACTTTTATTAAAGCTTAGTCAAAGACTGAGATTGACCAAGCTTTAATAAAAGTCTGACATGTTTGAGTGATAAATGTTTGCTATTTATTCTTTATCTTAATAAAAATAAATAAAAATAGGGAATCTATTTCTAGTATGAAGTATTTACTATAATAACTGTTTGAAATAATAAATATATATATATATATATATATCTATATGTGTGTGTCTACTTCTTTTGAGTGACACCTGTTCACCTCAATGCAAAATATTTATTTATTTAAACAAAGTCAATGAAACAAGGAAGAAAACTTTGTATGCAGTCAATGACAAATTAGTATATGTATTTATGTTCTGATATATTTATATGGCTTTTTTCTATTATTTAAAAAGAAAGTAAATAGATTAAAAACAATTCTCTGTTTTATGTACAAAGGTCTCCTTTCTCACCTTCACTGACAGAAGAGTGCAAAAGGGAAATTAATTCAGATGGAAAAAGAAATAAAAAAAAAAACAAATTGAAAAAAAAATAGAAATTTTATTGCTAGATTTTTTTTTTTACCAAAACAAAAAAATCTTCTCATATATTCGGAATTAAGTCTATCCAAGTGATGAAGTCAGAAAAATAATTGGAAATACAATAGAGAGTAAAAAAGAAGTTCTGTCTGACAGAGTAGATGGCAATATTAAAAGTGTTATATTTTTCAATATTATTCTGTGATGATGTCTCATCGGAAAAAGTTTTTCAGTTCTATTTGCTATGTGAGCATTTAGTGAAAAGTTCTCAGTCCAACCAAGAAGCCCTTCACCAAAAACATAAAATATTCTGATATTTGATCAGATTTTGAAAATTGGTTTAACTTCAAAACTTTTCAGCACTCCATTTTAAAATTTCTACAGAATTATCATGAATTAAATTAACAGGATTAAAAACTCAAATATTTGATTGACATTATCCAAATTATGGCTGAAATTCAATAATGAAGTTATTTTGAATAAACAAGAGTTTTATGAAGTTACTAATAATCTATGAAGGGGTGCTGAAAACTTCTGAAACTGACCTACTTCTTAAAATCTAGCATACAGTCAAATCATCCTGAAAACACTGGTTCTTGTTTGATCAGCAAAGTTAAGCAGTGTCGAGGCTGGTCAGTTCCTAGATGGGGGACTGCTTGTGAATACTGGGTACTGTAAGTGGCCTCCTACAATCTGAAGTATGTTTCAACTTTAAATAACCCACAGGGGGTTGATAAGCCATAAAAACCAAATCAATCTCTCTCTTTCTCTTTCTCTCTCTCTTGGTACTTAGATGGAGGACTACTTGAGAACATTGGGTTCTGTTAAAAACCTTCTTCAATCTGAAATATGTTTCAGCTTTAAATAACACAGAAAGGGTTGATAAGCCATAAAAAACAATCAATTCCAAAGTCTGACCAAAATTTGGGCAAAGGAAGCTTTTTGGTAAGGATGATAACTTTTTAGAACCAAGTCACACATTAACATCTTCATTAGCTTTTGTTATTTTAAATTCAAAAGAAAGTTGCCAGTGATCATGTTAGTATTATTATCTGTACCTTTTTTCAATGTTACCCAGTGCTCCAATTATTATAGGCATGACAGTCATTTTAAGGTTTCATATTTTTTTCAGTCTCAATTTCAAGATCCTTTTATTTACTTATTTTTATCATATTCTTTGACAGTGATTCTTTGACTAACAGTTTTTGCTCTTCCTAATATTGATGGAAGGTTCCATTTCAAGCCTTTTTACAGATGAGCAGAGTTCTGTACAGAAAAACATATTGATTCTGTTAAATAGGGGCTACCAAGGATTTTCTTAATTTTCTTGTCTGTACCTTTTTGATCGTACCCAGTGCTCCAAGGATTATAGGTATAACAGCTGTTTTAAAGTGGGCCATTTCTTTCACATTCAAGATGATATTCAAAAGCAAGTGAATGTTACAACTCTCAAGGAAGATGAAATGATAATATGTCTACTCAGTACCATTGTTTATTATTTTCTGCTTCTTTTGCTTTCTGTTTAGTACAATCCCTTACCAGGTCATTGTCCAAGATGTAGGATAAGGTAATGTAGTAAATATATGCATTCTGTTTGCATAGCTGCTGGTATTAAATAATACTTGATATTGTTGTAATGGAATGTCCCACTCTCCCTATCGCCTATTGTGGACTGACTATATCAGTAGAGATATATATTAAACACAGGATATACCTGGCAGACTTTCTTCAGCAATTAGTTGGAGATTTGTCTCCAGCTGTGCTGATCGAATTCTCTGCCTTTGGACAGAGAGGAACCCAGACGAGGCTATGAAGAAGGGCAGAGGCTAACTATTTACACAAGCTCATTCAGTAGGTTATTTGCTGCTTTCTCCTATCACTACTGCCTTTAATATGCCCTGTGAGTGTCAAATTTTCCAAGCCTTCTTTCCTCCTTATGTACCCGAGAAATTACAATTGTTTCTCTCTGATTCTAAGTATAAGCGACCTTTTCGTTTCCATCTTCTCTAAAACTTGCTAGGTAGGTTATGCATTGTTTTCCTCTATTCCTCTTTGCCTTCAATCTATCATGTGAGTATCAAATTTTCCAAGCCCTCTTTCCTCATTATGTATCTGAGAATTTTCAATTGTTTCTTTCTGATTCTAAGTATAAGTGTCCTTTTTGTTTCCATTTTCTCTAAAACTTTGTCATTGATCACATGTCCAGTCCATGGTATTCACAGTATCCTTCTGTAGAACCATATTTCTCTTCTTTGTCTCTGAGGCGATTGTACAGCCTTCACTACCATATAGGATGACCAATGTTACATGAGAGTTAATTACCGTTTTCTTTGTTTCTAATTAAATTTTCCTCTTTCTTTGCTTGGCTTTTGGAAGGTATCTTTCGCCATCTCAATGTGACTTATGATTTTGGTGTCATGTTTTCTCATCTTCTGTTAAAACAAATTTCTAGATATTTGCATTTTTGTAACTGCTTGATTTTGGAATCCCAATTTTTAATTTGCATGTTTCTATATTTTTCTTTCTATATTTGCTATCAACTCTGCGTCATTTGCATGTCTAACGGTGTTAAGATTGTGGCGCCACCAATAATGAATCCTGGTAAGAATTCTAATTCTTTCAGTATCATCTGACTGTAAAGATTGAATAAATCTGCTGAGAAGACACATCCATGGGTGACTGCTTGGGAATAGCAGGTGATGCAAGCTTGGATGTGCAGGTGGTGTAATGGATAGCAAGAACTGGAGATCAGAGAGCTGAGTTTCATTTACAATCTAGTTTGTTATATTCACTTAAATGCAAATACTATTTAGGAAAAGGCATGACTCCACTTCTTCTCCCCCATCTATGGGATAATTAGTAGAACTCGTATCAATAAATCATTATTATCTTCAAAAATTTCTTACAATATAAAAATATTTTCTGGCTTTAAATAACCTGCAAACGGTTGATAAGCCATAAAAAACAAATCAGTTATAGAAGATACATCATTGTCTCACACCTCTAAGTTTCAGTATCTGTCTATATTTCTGAGATGATGTATTATGTACATTGTTTACATTATTCGGACTATTGTCCTTATCTTTGTCACCATATAACTGACATCCATTAAAACATGGCATGTGGAACTAGAACAGTCTACCCCAGTGAGTGAAATAAAGGGTTCATTTTGACATTCCAACCACCTGAAGAAGGCCAGAGCGTACAATGGCCGAAACGTTGTAATTAAAATGGCAAAAAAAGATGAGGACAATAGTCTGAATAATGTAAATAATGTACCTCTAAATTTATTTGTCGTTTTCTTTTTGATCCTGGCCTGGCGTCTCAACTTCAGTTACTTTCTCACAGACATAACATGGCTTCCCTCTGTCTTTTCTACAAATATTTTCATGGCAACTGCTCTGATGAGCCTTTACCCTGCTGCCCCGACTATGTGAATTCAAGTGTGCTACTAGATTGGCAACTAGGTCCTACTCATTTACTGCTGAAATTTATTATCAATGGAGTCGGCAATTCAATTAACATTTCATCAGTGAGACAAAAACGATACTATACTCTGTGATATCATACTATCAACAAAAAAAAAGCCCCGAGCAATATGTGAAAACTTAAAACAGTTAATTTTCAACTTCTTCATCTGAGACTCCTCTCAAGCACACCAAACCTTCCTTGATGATATAAAACAATTTCTTTTTACAATGAAACTCATCCTGTGCTAGGCCCGAGAGCCACACAAGCTAGAGGGTTACAGAGTAAGAGGCACAGTTTATGCAGATATGTGAGAAAGATAATGGTTAACCCTAGACTTGAACAGGTTAAGATTGTAGTGATTGGGGAAGTATCCTCTTGGGTGTCAGTTCCACAAAGCCGCAGTTCAGGGGAAGAAGCTGCTTGAGTGGAACTTACATCTCATCAAAGGAATATGAAGGGAATTAGGGTAGTTTGCTACAATGTGCATAGCACGTTGGGTCTTAGTCATGAAGGTTAGAACTGACTGAACTAAGAAATGTTGTTTTTTCTGAGCACTTTGCATGAAAATAGCAACAGAGCAGCGAGAACCTTATGATGCTTCATCTGCGAGAAAGAAGTTGTGTAGAAAATAATTCATCACCCACAGGGATGCAGAGATGTTTTAGGACTCTATCAAGACTGATAAGACTGAGCATCATATATGGCAACAGTACTCCATTTTTGGTTAGATCTGGCTCTTGTAAAGGTAGAAGATAACATGAGGAGCCAAGTACTTACTGGAGTGGCACAGGGGACCGACTATTTTTTAAGCATCTTTAGTGATGGATCCTATATGTAATTTCTGCAACTATAATTTTACAAAACTGTACCAACTTCAACAAGTTTACCATAATACATCACTTCCTTCACCTAACTACAGATACTTCCACTACTACAATGAGCTATCAACCTCAAACAGGTTGGAAAAATAGTAAGACCTCAAAAACTTCACTGTCACTCTCTAGTTTTATTTTTATTTTAGCAACTAATGTAATTCCTTTTTTTTCTTAGGAATATCTTCCTCTGTTGAGCTTATTTTTTTAGTTACTCAAAATAATAAGTTGAGTAAGTTTTTAAACAATTCTTCTTTTCAAAGAAATTATTGTAAATAAACAAATTATTGCTGTTCCAATTCCACATGTATATATATATATATATATAATTGTTTATTTAAAAATTATAACATAAATATGTTATAAAATAACTACAGAAATAGCCATTTTGTTTCAACACCTCCAGTGTCTTATCAAGTGATGATGTTTCAACATCATCACTTGATAAGACACTGGAGGTGTTGAAACAAAATGGCTATTTCTGTAGTTATTTTATAACATATTTATGTTATAATTTTTAAATAAACAATTATATATGCTCTACTCTGTATTGAGCACTCTTTTAAGAATAGTAATTGTTGGTTATTGGAATTTATTCCATATACACCAATCCTAGACTTGGATATATATATATATATATATATATATATATATATATATATATGTTCTATTTTTTTATATGAGAAAATCCCATATAATTTTAAAATGATGTCTCAAGAGATGCTAGTATCTCCACTTTATAATATCAGAAACAAATTATACAGTTGAATAGTTCTGATAACAACATGATAAATACATAATATACAGGGTGTGATGGGTAAATTGTCACTATTTTACATTTTTAATTTCATATTATGTGCATTGTTTGTTCTGGATTTTGCTGATTCCACCATTGGCACCATCTGTGAGAAAAAGAGCACCATGACGCAATTCACTCTGCCAGAAATTTCGAAAAAGAATGCTGTACTGTTTGGCATTCACACTGGAAGTTACAATACAAATATTTCAGAGTGTTTTGGTGTCAATCTGGGGACAGTGCAGAGGATTTGGAAAGAGTTGGATGAGTCTAATGGTGATTATGAAGGTGTTTGTAGTGTTAACTAGTGATGGCTAAGTTTTGCCTCAATTTATCTTCCCACGGTGCCTCAGACACAACACGAAGGCCTACATCAAGTGCCTTGAGGATGTAGTGCTGCTTTGGGTCAAGAGGGTGGCTGCTGGAAGACTCTTTGTCTAGCAAAAGAACTTTACACCATGCTACACAAGCAGGAGAACCCAGTCATGGCTGTCAGACAATTTCTGCAATCACATCACCCCTTACATCTGGCCACTTAATTCCCCAGATTGCAACCCCCTTAATTATTATGTGTGAGGCACAGTTGAGCGCGAGACCAACAAAACTCCTTGTAACACTAAAGATGAACTGAAGGTAAGGATTATGGCAGCATTAACCAATTTAAACAAAGAGACAGTCCAGAGGAGTTGCAAGAGATTCCAAAGTCATCTGGAGGCTGTGGTTGAAGCCAATCATGATTTTATTGAATAAATTTACTCTTTAATATTTCAAAATATTTTTGTGTAATTTTGGTAAATATATCTGTTAAAATTAGATGAAAAGTGTTATTTTCATTTTTGTATAATTTAGACAACAATGTATCCATCACCCCTTGTAAATAATGGATTGCGGTCATACATAGTCATATATGCAGTATATATTTAATAGCCTTTGGAGTAATGGCTGTCAAAAACAAAAATACTTTTGATATACCCTAATAATTATAATAATAGTTGAGTATTAGTCTTTAGATATGTACATGAGATAAACTTTGAAGTAAACGGCTGTAAGAAATGAATTTTTTTTAATATATTCTATTCTTTTAATATACCCTAATATAATATTACTAATATTATTATTATTAATAATAATAATAATAATGATAATAATAATAATAATGATAATAATAATGATAATAATAATAACAATACACTTTTTACAATACACACAGAGAGAACAATCAAAGCTAATCACCCAGACATTGTGATCAAAGACCACAAAAATAGAATGTGCTTTCTTATTGACATGATACTTCCTGTAGACTCTAATGTATCTTTGAAGATCTTAAAAAATACTATCAAAATACAAGGATCTTGAAGTGGAAATCTTAAAAATGTGGCACGTGAGGACATCAATAATTCCAGTTGTAGTTGGAGCCTTCGATTTGATTGGAAAAGGTTCCGATAAACTAATTGAAGGGATCACTGGTAGCCCATACCTGAAAGAAATACAAAAAATTGTACTCACAAGTACAGCTCACACCTTATGAAGGGCTTTAGCTATGCAAAATTTGTGTTATAGACATAGGACCTGTGACAATTTTATGGGACTTTACAATACATACAGGCAGAACTATCAAAGCTAATCACTCAGACTAAAAAACTATAAAAATACAAGGATCTTGAAGTGAAACAAACAAAAGATGTTGTACATGAAGGCATTAATAATTCCAGTTGGCATTGGGGCCCTGGATTTGGCTCATGGAAGAGATCCCTGATAGCCCATGCCTTAAAGAAATACAAAAAATTGTACTCACAAGTACAGCCCACAATTTACAAAGGACTTTATCTATATATATATTAGGTTGTTTTATTTTTATTTTTTTTATAAAAATGTTCAGTGGAAAATATCACGATGCCATTTTCAACCTTCGGTCTCTGGTTAGGACCCGGAAAGAAATGAGTATAGAACAGAAATCAAATAGTGGTGGTGGAGGCGGCGGAGGAGGAGGAGGAGAATAATAATAATTATTATTATTAAAAAAAATAATAAGTTGAGTCTTAGATACTCTTTAGATGTGTACACGGAATAAGATTTGAAGCTGTAAAAAAAAAATGAAAGTACTATTTATCCAACTACATGTATAATAATAATAATATTAATTGTATACTGGTGTACTTATTGACTCAAAAATAACTGCAATTGTGAGAAAGTTTTAATAGTCAGAAGCAAGGAAGCAAAAATCTTGATACAATGTATTGAGATTCAATACAGTATCTCTACTGTATTGAATCTCAATACATTGTATCAAGATTTAAAGAATTCACAATTAAAATAGAGGCAAATTTATTTTATTAATCCGTTCCCTTTATATTTTTAGATGTTCAATCATTTCTATGATTTATTGTTTACTCCTGGTATTATATAAATTGCTTTTTGCTCAGTACCTTTCCATGTTAAAAATCTTATGTGTTTAATATAACAGTGAAATGGAAATATCTCTTGGAAGAAAGAGATTAGCAACAGAACAACAGACAGCAATGACAAAGCCTATTTCAAAATCAAGTTGAAGCAAGATGATCACTTAATAGACAAAGTTATCTGTGTGCCTCACATGAATGGCTTGAACAAATAAAACTGCAATCTAAGTACTGTAGGAGTAAAGGAAATGATTAATTAATTTTGCTTGTTAACTAATTTTGCCTAAATGTGGATAAATATTTCATTTGTATGTATTATTAAAATGAATAAGGGAAATAATCACTCACAAATTTACTAACTTATGTTGATTTACCTCCATAAACGCTACAGATGGAACAGGAAATACATAAATAAATACACACTGATAAATATTATATGGTTAGATTAGAGTTATAGATAGTCAATTGATGTACACAGGAGTTAAGCTTTGAAGTAAAAGTCTGTAAAAAATTAATATAACCTAATATAATTGTTATGTTTTGCATATCTCTCTGCATAGTAGTAGTCGTAGTATAGTTCTCCATGTCCTGAATAGCATCTGGGTTTGCTAGGCATAGCCACCCTATGTTCGCCAGTTGTGCTCTATTTACACTTGTCTATCTAATTTGCATATGATACTACAATAATATAAATTATTAATGATAACGTGTAGAGCTAGATAGTCTTTTGCTATGTATATGAAATAAACTTTGGTGTATAGGTCTATAAGAAATGAAAATGATACAGTAAATTTTGGCTGTCAGATAAAACAGAAACAATAATCATGTTTGGGCGTGAGTGGCAAGTGGATTTGAACATTATATCTACAGGCAAGTGTTTAGTTTCATTCATTACTGTCAGCTGTCTTTGCGACTCTTTCATCTCTTCCTGGTTGAGATTTAGTCATCATGACATTATCAAGAACTTTGTTATCTGGTGATAAGACAAAGTGACTTCATGCCTTTCCAGTTATTATGTCGCAGATATTCACAACACCATTTACAATTAATTCCTGTTGTTGTACAGTGAAATGGGCTTGTTTATTGCCGGTGATTTATAAGCAGCAGTACTGAAGAGTTGTTAAATTATTAACCAAATGGTTTCCTGAAGTGCACAGATGCGAATAAAGGCTTCTAATACAAGTATCCAGCTACGTGTTTTCATGTTGACAGAATATTATTATAATATTAATATAGTTTTTAAGGAATTTTATTTTTATGAGTATATTTTTGAAAGTTTTATCAATTTGTTATAAGACAAGATCAAGAGTCACTCAAGGTAGAGGCCTTCTGTGTGGTGTTGTATGAGTATAACAAAAGTCAAGAAGAGAGGTTATGCAGGAAAGATAAGGGTTAGCCGAGCAGTCCCTGTGATTAAACTGTCCAAGTTGAATTTCTTACTCATGGAACATGAAAAGAATCAGGAGAATACATCAACGTGAATGTGGCATGGCAGGTCCCAGCTACAAAGAGCCAAGAAATGTAGCTTGTCAAAACACTTTCCATAAAGATAGCGATAGAGTAATGAAAGGCTTCTAATATTTTAGCTGTAGGAAAGGGGCTGTAGCTTGGAAAATAATTCATTACCCACAAGGACAAGTAAATGCCTTTGAACTCTATCAAGAGAGGCAAGTGACGATTGGGCATCTTCAGCCCATATATGGCAGCAATACACCATTTTTGGTCTGATCTGACTCTTGTAAAGATAGAGCAGGGCATAAGGAGTCAGGTACTTTTTAAAGTGATAAAAGCTGGAAAGAGAGGATTGGGCAGCTCCAGCCCAGATATGGCAGCAATACACCATTTTTGGTCTGATCTGACTCTTGTAAGGATAGAGCAGGGCATAAGGAGTCAGGTACTTTTTAAAGTGATACAAGCTGGAAAGTGAGGATTGGGCATCTTCAGCCCATATATGGCAGCAATACACCATTTTTGGTCTGATCTGACTCTTGTAAAGATAGAGCAGGGCATAAGGAGTCAGGTACTTTTTAAAGTGATACAAGCTGGAAAGTGAGGATTGGGCATCTCCAGCCCATATATGGCAGCAATACACCATTTTTGGTCTGATCTGACTCTTGTAAAGATAGAGCAGGACATAAGGAGTCAGGTACTTTTTAAAGTGATACAAGCTGGAAAATGAGGATTGGGCAGCTCCAGCCCAGATATGCCAGCAATACACCATTTTTGGTCTCATCTGACTCTTGTAAAGATAGAGCAGGGCATAAGGAGTCAGGTACTTTTTAAAGTGATACAAGCTGGAAAGAGAGGATTGGGCATCTCCAGCCCAGATATGACAGCAATACACCATTTTTGGTCTGATCTGACTCTTGTAAAGATAGAGCAGGGCATAAGGAGTCAGGTACTTTTTAAAGTGATACAAGCTGGAAAGTGAGGATTTGGCAGCTCCAGTACAGATATGGCAGTAATATGCCATTCTAAGTCTGATTTCATCCTTGGAAATATCTGACACCTCACTGCTATACTCTATAGCATGGGAGTCTGACAGTTACTGGAACAGTACAATAAACTGGTCTAGGAGAAGGACAACTCTGAATTCAAAACCTGCGGAGGGTCGTTTGGGGACCTTGTGGCATCCGTTGCACCAGGTCCCTGTATTCGTCCCTCCAAAAAGTGTGAATGGCCCTGCACAAAGCCTTCACCACTATAATCAAATCCTGTGTGGCTGTTGGGCTTTCAGTTTCTGGGAACTGATTTGTCTGACCCTCATACGTCGAGTTCGACGGGAGAGTGATATACAATGAACTGACCATTTTTCCAGTAACTTTAGTAATAGATATGAGTTCCACTTGAGTTCTGGGGAGAGCTTTAGTTCCATAGATATTTAAGGTAAGGAGTTTCCTTGTTATTTTACTCTTTAAAATGATATTACTTTCATTTTAATTTCAACTGTTTTTAATTGCAACTCACATATAATTATTCTAGGGCTAATAACCAGTTGAATGAATTAAATATTTAAAATCTTAGTTATTTAATAAATGAAATAACAACCTGAGAGTTTGAATAAAGAGAAAAAAGAATTAAGATGAAAAAACAGAATTGAGTCAGTTTAGGCATAGATAGTTTGGTTATACAAATGCAGTAGAAATGAAGAAAGAGGTATTGTCGATGGTCAGGAATTGTGTCATTTGTTACTGTCTGGACATGGATAGTTTGACTATGAAAGAAATACTAGCAAAGGATGGCATAAGATATGCAGATGATGACATCTTCATAGAAGACACAGAAATAAACTACAGGAACTCCGACAGAAGATAATAAAAAATTGTGAGAAGAAAGGATTAAACATAAATTCTAAGAAGACAGTATGGATAGTTATCGGTAAAAGGAATATCCCCCCCCCCCAATGTGCAAACTATGACTTGGAGATACCAAAACCAAGTCCCAGATTTAAATATCAAAGAAGTGTTTTAAAAGAGGATGGAAAATGCAACACCGAAATCAGAAAGAACATTGGAATATCAAAAACCTTCGAAAACCTCTGCAAAGAAACAGGAAAATTTTATCAGAATACTGAACTGTTATGCAATATCAGTCCTACTATAAGCCACTAAATGCTGAACAATCTCGTTGCAGATAAAGAAAAAACTTGAGGCAACCAATATATCATTGCTGGGAATCACATAGACTGGACATGTGAACAACGTTGAAGTTTTTGAGAAAATGTAAACAAAAATGGACACTTATACTTAGAATCAGAAAAAGAGAGTTAAAATCTCTAGGGCATAGGAAAGAGGGCTCGGAAAATTTGACACTCACAGGACATACTAAAGACAAGAGACACAAAGGAAAGAAGTGAATAAACTACCTAATAAGCTCATGTAAATGGTTAGCCAAATAGCAAAAGAGGCAAACCTTACTAAAAACTACAAAAACTCTGGAAATTGTGGAGAGCCATGATTACACAGCAAATTAATTTACACTCAGTCTTTACATTGTGCATTGAAAATAAGAAAGGGATTGTCAGGGGGTCAGAATGAAGGCAATTGTTGTTACAGACTGAACAGGAAATATTTTGACTAAAAAAAAAGCAGAACAAACGAAGGAAGAGGGATTGTTGGTGGTCAGGAACTGAACCAACTGATACTATCTGGAGATGAATAGTTTGGTTATGAAACTCCTGTAGAGATGATTGAAGAGGTGTTATCAGAGGTCAGGAATTGAGTCAATTGTTACTGTCTAGACATGGATAGTGTGACTATAAGAATACAGTACAAATTAATGAAGAGGGTTAGTCTGTGGTCAGGTATTGAGTTAATTGCTACTGTCTGGGCATGTATAGTTTAACTATAAAAATGCAGTAGAAATGAAGGAACAGGGATAGTCAGTGGTCTGGAATTGAGTCTTTTGCTACTGTTTAAGAAGGACAGTTTGTATATAAAAATTCAGGACAAAAGATTGAAGAGGAATTGTCAATGGTCAGGAATTAAAGCAAGCACTATTGACTTCAAAGTGATATTTTATTCCAAAATGTATTGTAAATGAATACAATGAATTATCAGAGTTAGAAATGAAGCAAACATTACTAATAAAACCTATTATCTTTAATAGAATTCAGCATTGAATTTATCTGAGAGTGGTATGAAGATATAAAAATTTTGAATCAGTTATCGTCATTTTCAATAATCACATTACCAATATTCTTCAATGGAATTCATGCCACCGTTTCTACAAAACTGTTCCAAAGATGCTGATTTTAAATTAATTCTGCCATTATTCTTTTTATCAGAATAATCCATATCGTTGGACTTAACAAAATTATAATTGAGCAAAATTTAATATTCCACGTTTGACATATGCACACTTGTCGTGACCCTCAATTATTATTCCAAATCCAATGATAAATTAAATATGATCATTGCACAGCTGAATATCTGTCTTGAAATTATGGTACCTTGTTCTACACTCTTACGGAATCGGCCAAATGTTTCAATTATGATTTTTTTTTTTTGACAAAATCTAATTTTTACATGACAGCAAAGATGTGCTTGCAGGATGTAGAATTATATCCCAACAAAAGCAAAGATTTTTTATTTTTTTTTACTAATGTTCACACACTATGTGGCCCAAGAGCCACTCAAGTTAGAGCATTATTGTATGATGTTGTATGGTGCTTGTAGGATGAAGAATTATATCCATGCCAAAGGAGAGATTTTTGCTTCTTACTAGTGTTCAGCCAATACATGGCTCAAGAGCCACTCAAGATAGAGTGTTATTGTATGATGTTGTATGATGTTTGTAGGATGCAGAATGGTATTAAAAAAAAAGTGGAGATTTTTTGTACTAACGTTCAAAGCCTAAGAGCCACTCAAGACAGATGCTTATCGTATGGTGTTGAATGAGCATAATAAAAAGCAAGAAGTGCAGTTCATGAGGTCATGTAAGAGTGGAACTTCCTTCTTATTTCTTTATTCTGGAATACAAAGGGAATTAGGTGGATTCATTGCCATGGTGGTGGCATGACAGGTCCCTGCTGCAAAAAGTCAGGACTGGGAGAACCAAGGAATGTAGCTCATCAGAACATTTTCCATGGAAATAGCAATAGGGTAGTGACAGGTTTCCAGTGTTTTCTCTGTAGGAAAGAGGTTGCAGGGAGGAAGATAGTTCATCACCAACAAGGCCATGTTCATTCTGTTGAACTCAAGACAGGCAAGTGAAGAATAGGCAGCTCCAGCTGAAATATGGCAGCAATAAGGCAAAAGTAGCAAATCTTTTATAGACAATGTGTATCGGCTCATTATGGCTGGCACCTCAGGTTCAAATGAGAGACAAAGCCTATGCATAAGGAGAAAGCACATTGGAATTTTTGAGTAAGCGGTAATAAGTAATGCTAGCAGATGCTGTGACAAAAGTTCTTTTTTCTCTATTGAAGCTGTTAACATCTGCTGGATTTGAAATTAGACTACTTTGAGTATACTTATTTTTTTCATTTGTTAGTTTATATACCGCATTGTGTTATCATTGCGTGTGCAATGATCACTGATATTGTGTATGAGGCTGGTCTGAGGTTGACATAGAGAATTGTGAGATCAGTGCACTTTCAATGCATTTTCTTCTTAGTGAATTATTTTTTCTTCTAATCAGACTGGCATTTCTTAGAACTGAGTCTTGTATTTTCTACCCTGTAATCGGGAGAATGTTCCACTCAGATGTTTCCCAAAACTGCCATTTGTGGTATAGACTCACATGTTACCGTCAAATGTTTTAAGCCCTCTTTCCTTATTATGTCCCTTGGGAAATTTCAACTCCTTCTCTCTGATGATTGTTCTGGGTATGACAAACTAAATCCAATAGGAAGGCATCTGATCAGTAGATTTTGAGGAGCATGGAACCACCTCTTGACTGCTGTTGTTCTCAGGTCCACCCTGACCCTGGGGTGATAGCATATGTTAGGTCCCAACTAAAGACAAATAGTGAAATATTTTTTTTTTTTTAAATTGCTACTAATACATTTTCATAGTAAATAAGAAATAAAAAAGTACCAGTAATACATTATTGGAAAAAAAACCCAAATCTCACAAGAAAATTACATTTCAGCATGGAGTTGATATGCCATTAAACAAACAAGCCAAAACAAATCTTTCTGATGCTAAGTATAAGTGTCCTTTTTTGTTTCCATTTTCCCGAAAACTTTGTCGTTGCTCACATATTGATTGATTGGTTGATTAATTGATTAATTCTCTATGTTAGTTTTATTGTCGATAATGGTGATTGTTTTATTGTCAATAATAGTGATTGTTTTATTGTCAATAATGGTGATTGTTTTATTGTCAATAATGGCGATTGTTTTATTGTCAATAATGGCGATTGTTTTATTGTCAATAATGGTGATTGTTTTATTGTCAATAATAGTGATTGTACAAGGACCAGTGTTTCAATGAGGATGTGGCCGTAAGCCATCAAGAAGAGAAATGTGGTTCCACAGATGCTGAAAATAGCATGAACTGAACATGTGAGGCTTACAACCACATCATGTGGAAACATACACTCCCATACAATCCCCTAAGTTAAGCAATGTTTAGACTAGTCAGTACCTTGATGGGTAACCACTTAGAAATACTAGGTGCTGTAAGCTTTGATGTGCAGGTGGTGTAATGGATAATGACTCAGAATTGTTAATTTGAGAGGCAAGTTCAAATTCTCGACAATTACTTAACTCAACATGAAAGTACAATTATTGACGAGTTATTTTTGTTATGTAATGTATATGATGCGGCGGTGATATTTATCATCATTTAATATGAATAACATCAGATCAGACGATAGAAAAGAAATTAAATTCTTTAAAAGTTTATGGAAAGGAATTAGTCTCTTGATCCAGTTTATTTTTTTTAGTTTAGTGACATATCAGCCAAAATCTAAATTTTTTGTATGCAATTTTATTTGTATATTTTGTTTCCTTTTGGACATAATAATGGTTTTATTAATTAACCCATAGCTGGTGGGGGACAAGAGGTGGAGTCATACCTTTCCCAAGGGTATTTGCCTGTAAGTGATTATAACAAACCCAACTGAGATTGGAAATCAACTATCCGATTAATGATTCTGTGCCATTATCCATTATATCAACCATATATCTGAGCTTACAGCACCTTGTATTCCCATGTGGTCACCCACAGGTGCTGACTAGGCTTGACATTGCTTAACTTTGATGAACTAGTGTTTCAATATGATGTCACCATAAGAATATTATAATGATCCAGAATATAGTGAGGAATAGCAAGACCTTGAGAGAGGTTCTGGTAGTTTTAAGGACACATTTAGTAATGCTAAGTATTTACTTGAAATTAAAAAGATATGATTTCTTATTACACCATTTAGAGGACAGGACCACAGCTTCATCATGCTAGGTGATACAGATGTGGTTTCCATAGCATGTAAATTTTTTACAGGATGGAGTTACCAGCCTCATGCACAACTAGTTTTGTATTCAGATGCATCCTTCTCCTAGACTGGTTACCAACCAAGACTAGAGAGTATGAGCTGTACAGCTGTTTCACTCATAGCTGGAAGCGGAAGAAATAGATTCATACCTTTCACAAGGGTGATGCACATGAAAGGGAACATATTGAACTTTGATTGAATTCAGCATGCTGAACTCACTTTCACTCCCAATAAGCATTATGCCAGATGTGCATCACCCACCAAAAGGAAGTTAATAAAATAAATAAAACAAATAAAAATAAATGCATTATTGGGAGCCATCACCTAGTGGCGGAAACAGAGAGCACTAACTGGGAGTAATTACTGATACCAAGCAAAAGAAAGGAGACATTCGAGACTCTTTGAAATGGTAATATAGCCACATCATCACTTTGAAATATTATTTCAAAAAAAAAAGTTCAGAGATGCAACATCAACACAATATGCAAAAACACAGCTCAACTTTATGGAGCGAAACACTTTTCAAATATTTCAAACTCTCATCTTGGGCTATCCCTCTTGCTGATGACCATACTTTCTGTCTTCTTGCAGTTAGTCCTTTTGTCTCCCTTTCTTTTTATAGTCTATTATGTTAAAAATGATGACCATACTTTCTGTCTTCTTGCAGTTAGTCCTTTTGTCTCCCTTTCTTTTTATAGTCTATTATGTTAAAAATGATGACCATACTTTCTGTCTTCTTGCAGTTAGTCCTTTTGTCTCCCTTTCTTTTTATAGTCTATTATGTTAAAAATGATGACCATACTTTCTGTCTTCTTGCAGTTAGTCCTTTTGTCTCCCTTTCTTTTTATAGTCTATTATGTTAAAAATGATGACCATACTTTCTGTCTTCTTGCAGTTAGTCCTTTTGTCTCCCTTTCTTTTTATAGTCTATTATGTTAAAAATGATGACCATACTTTCTGTCTTCTTGCAGTTAGTCCTTTTGTCTCCCTTTCTTTTTATAGTCTATTATGTTAAAAATGATGACCATACTTTCTGTCTTCTTGCAGTTAGTCCTTTTGTCTCCCTTTCTTTTTATAGTCTATTATGTTAAAAAAAAGTAATCTCATTCTACTGTAATATTCAAGAAAATAAACCATTTTCATATAAATGTGTTTGAAATATTTCAGAATCCTTTTCAAAAACATATTCAAACAGAATTAATAAAATATTTATTTCAAAAAAGAATTTACATATTCTTTTTTCATTTTTATCATTTCATATAAAAATTTCTTCAACCAATTAGATAACTGTCCATTAATTGTTTTCTTAGATGCCTCACTGATGACCATACTGTCTTCTTGCAGTTAGCCCTTTTGTCTTCCTTTCTTCTTATAGCCTCACAATGGAGTAATGGATGGTGGCTTGTTATTGAGGAATCGGAGAGCCAAGTTTGAATTCCAGTCGAATCCATTACATTCACTTACGTGCTAATACCCTTGGGAAAGGTAAGCATCCTCTTCTTCTCCCCCAGCTATGGTTAAATAGCAGGACAGACCAGGTTCTGTAGCCTTAGATGGCAACTGGTCTACCACAGAAAGAAATGGCAACCTACTGCAGGGAAAAAAAATCAGCCTTGTCAGTCATGTATCAAAAGATACATGATTGCTTAAGTGTGTATCACACATGGCACGTAACTGACTGATTGAATTTCATTCTATTGTAATATTCAAGAAAAATAAACCATTTTCATATAAATGTGTTTGAAATATTTCAGAAGCCTTTTCAAAAAACATATTCAAATAGAATAAAATATTTAATTCAGAAAAGAAATTACATATTCTTTTTTTCATTTTTAACTTTTTATCTAAAAATTTTTCCAACCAACTAGACAACTGTCAGTTAATCGTTTTCTTAGATGCCTCATTGAAGAACAAATTAGATTTGAAGAGTTTTATTTACTATGTAATATGAAAAACCATTTCACAAGATGAAGAAAAAACATCATTTCCATATAAGTGGATGGTCTGGAATTAGAAATATTATTTGCAGATAACTAAGTGTTTTATAAGTATGCTAGAACGACAGATGACGAGTTAAAAGTTTTGTCTCAAAAGCTACATTATCAACATTCAATTCTATTGAGCAATCCTGATTTGCCCACACCACCCATTATCCTTCCTCCTCACTAAATTCTTCTTCTTCTTTTTCACTTTCAGCGACTGCTTCCTTTATAGTGGCATTATCACCTTGCTTGGGGTGAAATGATTAAAAATTAATCTTCAGCATTTCTTGATGTAAAATTTTAACTGATGTTCAGTGAAACCAGTTTTGACATACAACTGTGCTACATGGGGACTGACAGAGAAAGGTGAAGAAATTCATTCGATTGAAAACAGCTAAAACCTCTAATTGGCAAAGGATACCACCACGTCATCTACAATTCCAACTTGAGCAAAAAAAATAAAATGTACCCTATCTAACTTTTCCTCCTCTGATCATGCTGGAAACTGGATGTGTATTGTGACTAGATTAGCAAAATGCTTCTGATAAAGATATGTTGCTTTTACTTTGAGAAGACCAATGCAACACAGTTCTGCAAAAGAACTCCAACAACCATTGGATACACATTGAAAAATGTCATCAAAAGAACTATGAAGTGTTAAACTCCATTATTCCCTGTAAACACTTTGAAGATTTTAGAAGACTGCTGTATTTTTGTAAGGTTGCACAAGACAGGAAAAATTGGAGAGGGGTGCTGGTAAAAGATATTTACAAAGTTATTATTGTGAGAGACAAAAAGTTATCTCCCCTTGACAAACAAAAATAACAATGAAAATAATTATAAATATTCACGAGAATTAAAAACAGTCATGCAACCTGACAAGACTCGCACAAGACATCATTAGGTGGGAAAGTGAATCTTTCTCTTTTTGCTCTGTGAAGTTATAAAAACAGGGTGTATGCAATTCAGGTTTGTGACAAACTGAACAGATAACTACAAAAATTCATATTGTTTTTTGATACTTAGTCTTTTGCAAGTTGATCCCTGCTAACTTTGTATTAAGAATTTTGAATATAAACTATATATATGCAAGTGTTTTTATATGTAGATTTTTGTGTTTTGTTTGAACGTTTCATATATTTATGTTGACATATATTTCATTCACTTTAAATGAGGTTCGATGTTTCACATCTCCACACAACATTATAATGATTTGTAATGTCCAGTCGAATTTGTTAGATTCACTTATACACAAATACCATTGGGGAAGGTATGAATCCATCTATTCTTCCCTCAGCTATGGGTCGAATAGCAGAACAGACTTGGTTCTTTAAACTTGGTTGACAGTCTACTATAGAAAGAAATGGCAACCTACAGCAGGAAAAAAATCAGCCTCATCAGTCATGTATTGAAAGATACATGATCGCCTAAGCATGTATCACGTATGGCGCATAACTGACTGACTGAATGTACGTTAAAGCCAAAGCAGCTCTGATAATGACATTCGTTTTTATTTCTTCCAATTCCATCGATAAAAAAAACTTTAAACAAATGTAGGTCACTGATATTTAGGGTGTTTGTGCTTTCTGGGTTTGTTGTTTATGGATTTACAGGACTCTGGAGTCCAGACTGAGTAGAACAAGACTTGCTACAGTATGGGCAGGTAAGATCTTTGTTAACTTGACAAACTTGGTAGTTACAGCTGGGTCTCATGTGACTGATGAGGCTTACTTGGGATAAACAGATACAATTGCATTCTGAACTTGCATTTTATATATATATATATATATATATATATATATATATATATATATATGATAGAAATTATTAGGAGGATTTGATAATTATATTTAAGTAATTCATTGAGTCTGAAACCTCAACAGAATGCAGAAAGCACTGGACGGCCGTTTCATCCTATATTTGGGACTCATCAGCAGTGCACATCCACTACCGAGAATTGAAACCCTGACAGTTAGGTTGTCAAGTTAGGTTTCAATTCTCGGTAGTGGATACGCACTGCTGATGAGTCCCAAATATAGGACGAAACGGCCGTCCAGTGCTTTCTGCATTCTGTTGAGGTTTCAGACTCAATGAATTACTTAAATGTAATTATCGAATCCTCCTAATAGTTTCTATCGTGTGTATATCATTGCTTGAACCGGCTTCTAATGCTCTAGAGTGAGCGGCTTGGTGATAGTAGTCGTGGCTCCAGGGGGCACAGTCCTATGGTTAGAGAGAATCTTAGTAGAGTTTCACCATGGAATATGTGAGTGAGCAGCACTATATTGAGTCTGATTTGATATCTCTTCATCACCGAGGACCATTGGAACAGTTGGTGTGGTGTTTGCTTGACAATCTGTCAGGGTTTCAACTCTCGGTAGTGGATGCGCACTGCTGATGAGTCCCAAATATAGCACGAAACGGCCATCCAGTGCTTTCTGCATTCTGTTGAGGTTTCAGACTTGATGAATTACTTAAATATATATATATATATATATATATATATATATATATATATATATATATATATATATGATCGACTCTCCCGTTGAATTCGACGTATGAGGGTCAGGCAGATCAGTTCCTAGAAACTGAAAAGCCCGACTCTGACACATGAGATTTGATTATAGTGGTGAAGGCTTTGTGCAGGGCCATCCACACTTTTTGGAGGGACGAATACAGGGACCTGGTGCAGCGAATGACACAAGGTCCCCAAACGACCCTCCGCAGATTTTGAATTCAGAGTTGTCCCTCTCCTAGACCAGTTGCCATCCAAGGCTATAGAATCCAGTCTGTCCTGCTATTTACCCATAGCTGGAGGGAGAAGAAGAGGATACACACCTTTCCCAAGGGTATTAGCACATAATATAATGGCTACTTGTTTTCTGAGTACACTCATCTGCTAGAAAGACTAGCTAATCCCTGTTACAGACATCCCCTGCTGGCACAGTATATTGCTTCAGCATCCACAGAGACAACCAGTAGTTTATGCCTTTTCTCTTAAAAGGTTTTCATCCAAAACAAGGCTTGAGAGTAACTCGAGGTAGAGGGTTACAGCTGAAATAATTATGATTAATGGGGTGCATGATATTAATAAAAAGAAAGTAGTAGGAAGAGGACAAGGAGGATAGATAACAATTAACGATTGACTTGAAAAGTTCAGGATTTATAGTGTTCAGGGAGAGCCTGTTCCATGAAGT
>OZ038489.1:43538820-43616320 GCA_964036315.1 Acanthosepion esculentum | reverse complement strand
ATCTTTTGGATCTCATTTCATCTGTGATTTGCTGTATAAACGCAATGAAAATGCACCCTTTTCAATCTGAGCAAAAAGAATCTTCTGGATCTCATTTCATCTGTGATTTGCTGTATAAACGCAATGAAAATGCACCCTTTTCAATCTGAGCAAAAAGAATCTTCTGGATCTCATTTCATCTGTGATTTGCTGTATAAACGCAATGAAAATGCACCCTTTTCAATCTGAGCGAAAAGAATCTTTTGGATCTCATTTCATCTGTGATTTGCTGTATAAACGCAATGAAAATGCACCCTTTTCAATCTGAGCAAAAAGAATCTTCTGGATCTCATTTCATCTGTGATTTGCTGTATAAACGCAATGAAAATGCACCCTTTTCAATCTGAGCGAAAAGAATCTTTTGGATCTCATTTCATCTGTGATTTGCTGTATAAACGCAATGAAAATGCACCCTTTTCAATCTGAGCAAAAAGAATCTTCTGGATCTCATTTCATCTGTGATTTGCTGTATAAACGCAATGAAAATGCACCCTTTTCAATCTGAGCGAAAAGAATCTTTTGGATCTCATTTCATCTGTGATTTGCTGTATAAACGCAATGAAAATGCACCCTTTTCAATCTGAGCAAAAAGAATCTTCTGGATCTCATTTCATCTGTGATTTGCTGTATAAACGCAATGAAAATGCACCCTTTTCAATCTGAGCAAAAAGAATCTTCTGGATCTCATTTCATCTGTGATTTGCTGTATAAACGCAATGAAAATGCACCCTTTTCAATCTGAGCGAAAAGAATCTTTTGGATCTCATTTCATCTGTGATTTGCTGTATAAACGCAATGAAAATGCACCCTTTTCAATCTGAGCAAAAAGAATCTTCTGGATCTCATTTCATCTGTGATTTGCTGTATAAACGCAATGAAAATGCACCCTTTTCAATCTGAGCGAAAAGAATCTTTTGGATCTCATTTCATCTGTGATTTGCTGTATAAACGCAATGAAAATGCACCCTTTTCAATCTGAGCAAAAAGAATCTTCTGGATCTCATTTCATCTGTGATTTGCTGTATAAACGCAATGAAAATGCACCCTTTTCAATCTGAGCGAATAAGAATCTTTTGGATCTCATTTCATCTGTGATTTGCTGTATAAACGCAATGAAAATGCACCCTTTTCAATCTGAGCAAAAAGAATCTTCTGGATCTCATTTCATCTGTGATTTGCTGTATAAACGCAATGAAAATGCACCCTTTTCAATCTGAGCGAAAAGAATCTTTTGGATCTCATTTCATCTGTGATTTGCTGTATAAACGCAATGAAAATGCACCCTTTTCAATCTGAGCAAAAAGAATCTTCTGGATCTCATTTCATCTGTGATTTGCTGTATAAACGCAATGAAAATGCACCCTTTTCAATCTGAGCGAAAAGAATCTTTTGGATCTCATTTCATCTGTGATTTGCTGTATAAACGCAATGAAAATGCACCCTTTTCAATCTGAGCAAAAAGAATCTTCTGGATCTCATTTCATCTGTGATTTGCTGTATAAACGCAATGAAAATGCACCCTTTTCAATCTTAGCAAAAAGAATCTTCTGGATCTCATTTCATCTGTGATTTGCTGTATAAACGCAATGAAAATGCACCCTTTTCAATCTGAGCGAAAAGAATCTTTTGGATCTCATTTCATCTGTGATTTGCTGTATAAACGCAATGAAAATGCACCCTTTTCAATCTGAGCGAAAAGAATCTTTTGGATCTCATTTCATCTGTGATTTGCTGTATAAACGCAATGAAAATGCACCCTTTTCAATCTGAGCAAAAAGAATCTTCTGGATCTCATTTCATCTGTGATTTGCTGTATAAACGCAATGAAAATGCACCCTTTTCAATCTTAGCAAAAAGAATCTTCTGGATCTCATTTCATCTGTGATTTGCTGTATAAACGCAATGAAAATGCACCCTTTTCAATCTGAGCGAAAAGAATCTTTTGGATCTCATTTCATCTGTGATTTGCTGTATAAACGCAATGAAAATGCACCCTTTTCAATCTGAGCAAAAAGAATCTTTTGGATCTCATTTCATCTGTGATTTGCTGTATAAACGCAATGAAAATGCACCCTTTTCAATCTGAGCGAAAAGAATCTTCTGGATCTCATTTCATCTGTGATTTGCTGTATAAACGCAATGAAAATGCACCCTTTTCAATCTGAGCAAAAAGAATCTTCTGGATCTCATTTCATCTGTGATTTGCTGTATAAACGCAATGAAAATGCACCCTTTTCAATCTGAGCGAAAAGAATCTTTTGGATCTCATTTCATCTGTGATTTGCTGTATAAACGCAATGAAAATGCACCCATTTCAATCTGAGCGAAAAGAATCTTCTGGATCTCATTTCATCTGTGATTTGCTGTATAAACGCAATGAAAATGCACCCTTTTCAATCTGAGCGAAAAGAATCTTTTGGATCTCATTTCATCTGTGATTTGCTGTATAAACGCAATGAAAATGCACCCTTTTCAATCTGAGCAAAAAGAATCTTTTGGATCTCATTTCATCTGTGATTTGCTGTATAAACGCAATGAAAATGCACCCTTTTCAATCTGAGCAAAAAGAATCTTCTGGATCTCATTTCATCTGTGATTTGCTGTATAAACGCAATGAAAATGCACCCTTTTCAATCTGAGCGAAAAGAATCTTTTGGATCTCATTTCATCTGTGATTTGCTGTATAAACGCAATGAAAATGCACCCTTTTCAATCTGAGCAAAAAGAATCTTCTGGATCTCATTTCATCTGTGATTTGCTGTATAAACGCAATGAAAATGCACCCTTTTCAATCTGAGCGAAAAGAATCTTTTGGATCTCATTTCATCTGTGATTTGCTGTATAAACGCAATGAAAATGCACCCTTTTCAATCTGAGCAAAAAGAATCTTCTGGATCTCATTTCATCTGTGATTTGCTGTATAAACGCAATGAAAATGCACCCTTTTCAATCTGAGCAAAAAGAATCTTTTGGATCTCATTTCATCTGTGATTTGCTGTATAAACGCAATGAAAATGCACCCTTTTCAATCTGAGCAAAAAGAATCTTTTGGATCTCATTTCATCTGTGATTTGCTGTATAAACGCAATGAAAATGCACCCTTTTCAATCTGAGCAAAAAGAATCTTCTGGATCTCATTTCATCTGTGATTTGCTGTATAAACGCAATGAAAATGCACCCTTTTCAATCTGAGCGAAAAGAATCTTTTGGATCTCATTTCATCTGTGATTTGCTGTATAAACGCAATGAAAATGCACCCTTTTCAATCTGAGCAAAAAGAATCTTCTGGATCTCATTTCATCTGTGATTTGCTGTATAAACGCAATGAAAATGCACCCTTTTCAATCTGAGCGAAAAGAATCTTTTGGATCTCATTTCATCTGTGATTTGCTGTATAAACGCAATGAAAATGCACCCTTTTCAATCTGAGCAAAAAGAATCTTCTGGATCTCATTTCATCTGTGATTTGCTGTATAAACGCAATGAAAATGCACCCTTTTCAATCTGAGCAAAAAGAATCTTTTGGATCTCATTTCATCTGTGATTTGCTGTATAAACGCAATGAAAATGCACCCTTTTCAATCTGAGCAAAAAGAATCTTTTGGATCTCATTTCATCTGTGATTTGCTGTATAAACGCAATGAAAATGCACCCTTTTTGGAGCAAATTGTGGCAGGTGATGAGAAATGGATCATTTACAACAATGTTCAGTGAAAAAGATCCTGGGGTAAGCGACATGAGCCAACTTTAGCCACCTCAAAAGCAGGTCTTCATCCTAAGAAAGTCATGTTGTGCATCAGGTGGGATTAGAAATGAATCCTGTACTATGAGCTTCTCCCAGGTAAATAGTCAATTGATTCTGAAAAGTATTGCTCGCAACTGGAAGAATTAATGGCAGCAATTCAGCAGCTGAGTCAGGATTTTATCTTATCTATATATCTTTCTATCATAGACCTACTGGTCTGAATAGATCAATGTATAATAATGATAATTCCTTATTTCAGGACTATTACAACCAAGATAAGGATACTAGTTTGAATAGATCAATGTGCAATAATGATAATTCCTCATCTCATATAACAACCAAGATGAGGATACTTTTCTGAATATATCAATATATAATAATGATAATTCCTCATCTCATATAACAATTTAGATAAGGATATTAGTCTGAATAGATCAATATAGAATAATGATAATTTCTCATCTCAGAAATAGCCAAAACAGTGTGACTATAACATCCAAGATATAAATTTATGTAACTTTGACTTTGAACTATTGCATAAAAATTAAAGGTTGCTTGCCTTTTTCAAAATTAATTTACTAGCTCACTTTGTGTAAGATAAGCTTTTCTTGAAGTTTTATTTAACAACAACATGAATAAATAATAATAATGAAATTAACACCTTTACTGTATAAATTATTCTTAAGATTTAACCCTTTTCAGCTTAATCTACCTGGCTGGCTAATGATTATCTTTTTGCTGGTGGATTTATATTTTAGGTAACCCTTCTCTAAAAATTTAGATGCCATACATTAATGGGTTTAATAGTTTTCACACTGTAGCTTAGTAGGAGGTAGTTAAACCAAAGAAGGCATGTAACTTACTAATTATTACATTCGGACTTTTGAACTAAAGTGTATATATTAACACTTCTAATCAATTCAGATCAAAAGCCAGCAGAGACCTTTCTGGTGTAGCATTAAGGGATTATTATTAATATTATTATTATTATTATTATTATTTCTTCATCATCATCATCAACATTATTATTATTATTATTATTATTATTATTATTATTATTATTTCTTCATCATCATCATCATCATCAACATTATTATTATTATTATTATTTCTTCATCATCATCATCATCAACATTATTATTATTATTATTATTATTTCTTCATCATCAACATTATTATTATTATTATTATTTCTTCTTCATCATCATCATCATCAACATTATTATTATTTCTTCATCATCATCATCATCATCATCAACATTATTATTATTATTATTATTATTATTATTATTATTTCTTCATCATCATCATCATCAACATTATTATTATTATTATTATTATTATATGCATTTCTGGAGGTCTCCAAAAACCTTTGTTATCAAGTATTTAGATGTGGCTCCCAAGTCACCTTGACTGCCTCATTCACAGACTTAAAATATAACCAAGACTCTCAACAGCCAAACATAATGCCCCCCCACCCCGATTCCTACTCATGAACAGAAATGGGCAGAGAGTCAATCCCCCCTTTTTATAAATACTTTCATGGTAATTGTTCTGATGAGCTCTTTGCTATGACAACTCAACTGTAAGAATTTAAGCACAATACTAGACTGGCAGTGATATCTCATCAATTTACAGTTGAGCTAGATAGATGTAGCCATAAATTCTATACTGGCAGCTTCTTTTCTCGCACTTCTCGCTTGTGGAACTCCCTTCCGACTCCAGGCATTCCAGCCAACTTTAATCTGCAAAAATTTAAATGCAATATCAATTGTTATCTACTGTCCTTCTGATTACTCTTTTCTCTTTCTACTCATTATTAATGTTGCTGTTCCTAATTTCCCTCACCCCCTGTAACCCCTTGCATGCTAGTGGCTGTACCGTCTTTCTTGGGTTGATACTGATTAAGAAAAAAAGAAAAAAAAGAAAAGAAAACACTCTATTTGAAAGTGACATGTCTATAACATGATGCAGTCAAGTTTCATGTGTGAATCTTTGTGTGCATATATTTTCTCTGTATTGTGTATCAACAAACCAGTTGCAGAGGAAGAAATCCCCACTCACAGTCACAATATGTGGAATGGTATCTGTAAAAGAACCATTTCCATCTATGCTTAAGTAGCCAAAGTGTTCCAGCCACTCATACTGACAATAGTTACATGCCAGTTCCATCTTCAGAATTAGTGATGATTGTCTAAATGGATCTACTTTCTTGCTTCTTGACGATTCTGCAATATCGCCATCTGGGTAATGTCCCCAAGTTATGATGACAGCGACAGTTATAGGAAATGACAAGACCTACGATACAATCGATTTTCTTAAAAGATTGGCAAATAAAAGCCAACAGACTTTATACATGAAGAACTAGATTCATGCGTTTATTTGCTTATTTGTGCACATACAATTTTGGTTTCTATTAATCAAACTAAGTTGCAAATTGATGTTGTATTTGATCAAATCAACCTTATTAGAGGAATCCATAGGTGCTAGACCTGTGCATATAATAAGAGATATTGGAACCATTTCACTATGTAGACCAATTAAATTGAAGCCGGGAGACGTTTCGTCTTCAGAATAGAATGTTCAGGCATTATCATCTGAGTAGAACTTTTTTGGCATTTGGATTCCAAACGTGTGGGATTTTTTTAAAAAAAAATACTGGCTTAAAATAGAAGTCTCTTGAGCCACTCAAGGTAGAGGCTTATTTTAAAAATGGTTAGAATGAATGTGTTATATGATGGTATTAAGGTGTGAAGATTATCCAGATAAGGAGGCTAGATAATGACTGTCAGCTTAAGTGGGTTAAGATTTTTGTGTTCAGGGAAGCATCAGTATAGGAGTTTGTTAAACAAAGTGTTAGCTCTCTTGAAAAAGCTGTTTGAGTGGTATTAAATATTTTTGTGCTAGGAAATGCTATGTTTCATCAATTTATTCTGTTTCAAAGTTAAACCTATTAATCACAATAAAAAATTAGTGTAGTGTTTGGTATTAGAAAATATATAATGCAATATTAAAACATTTTATCCTGGTCCACTAGCCCAAATCTGACTAAATAACTAAACATCTCTTCTTGGTGAGGCACCTACCATATAAATGATGTTATGGAATAACCTGTCGACCCCATGAGTGACTACACTATAGGTAGTAATTAACTATAAGTATCTGTAAGTCAACAGACTACAGAGTCTTGCTGGGATCTGTTGAGTACGACTCAGACTTATGCGAAAACTACTGACCATCCTATAGTAGCCCTCACTAATGGATTGACTTGTGACGACCTTGTGCATAACTGTTACCTTTATTCTTATTGTACTGGTTTTTTACAATAAACCTTTACTTATTTTATCCACCTTGTTTTTTCAAGTATATATTCCTAGTAGCATGAAATATAACAATAAGTTAATTTAGTTTTTGGTAGTGTAAAAATATCAAACACAGACACACTGACTTGTTTTGTACGGTTTATCAACCTGAAGCAGAAAAAAGCCAGAAAATATTTTTAGATTATAAGAATATTTTGGAAACAATCATGATTTACTGATACAAGTCCTACTAATTAGCCCATAGCTGGAGGGTGGATTCATACCTTTCTCAATGGTATTTTCACATAAGTAAATATAACAATGCCAACTGGAATTGGAATTCAGCTCTCTGATTTCCAATTCCGAGCTATTATTCATTACACCTGTGCACATCCAAGCTTAGAGCAGCTGGTATTCCCAAGCAGTCACCCATCTAGGTACTGACCAGGCTCAACATTGCTAAACTTTGTTGATTATATAAGAATTGTTATATCAAACACACCTGATAATCAGGATGGACTTAGAAGTTAGCTGTTAAGAGAAACAGCACAGCCATCTATGGCTTTAGTTAACGACTAAATAATGTTTATTACTGACTAATTTATTAGTCATGTTTTGTAGATCTTTAGTTTCTTTAGTTTTAAAATTAAATACAAATGTTACTTGCAAAATATAACTTCAACCTACAGCATATTAGTAGTCAGTACCCGTTTATCTAGTAAGATAATGGTAGTACCCTGTTTGGTAAAAAATTAAGTCCTTTGGTGGTGAGCCTGGAGTGAACTCTCCAGGGTGCAGCCATGTGTAATGGCATATGGAGGCTGTGCACTGCCCAGAACACATGCATCCTGCTTTTGACTGCCTTGACAAGATTCAAAGGAATAGAGGACATTACATTTGGAATCGGTTATTTGCCGAAAGTTTCTCATTATTGACAGCCAATTGCCTATCTCTTCCTTATGTTAAGTATGTGTTGGTTTTGTTTTCATTTTCCTTGAGAATCCATTGTTGCTCAGATGCTCAGTCCATGGAATTTCCAGTATCTTTCTGTATTCTTCATTTCTGTTGCCTCAAGTCTCTCTTCATCTGCCATATAGGAAGATTGATATAACATAACAGTTCAGAACTCTTTAACAATTGTTTGAATACCAGAAATATGATTGACATTAATACTGAGAAAACAGTTGAAATATAAAATGTCTATATAGAGAAAAAGTCAATAAAAACCCCACTTTTAGCAAAAAAAAAAAAAGATATCAAAACATCATAAAAAGAATGTAATTGATTTGTTTGAGATAAGTGTTAACACATAAACACTGATGTCCTGAATTAAATTAATAAAGATTTATTAAAATGTTCCTTGGGGGAAAATCATATATTTTTACAGCCTAATTCAGTTGGGGATTTGACCAGAACCGTTATGCCAGTGACATTGCAGTGTTTACATCATAAAAAAGAAGTTAGTTGTTGTTTGACGAATGGAAGACATTTAACCTAATTCTATAATAGCATTTATCAATACAACACTACACTTTCTGTCTGTTCTGTTTTGGTTTTATGTGTGTTGGGCTACTTTCTTTGTGAGGATATTTAATACTAAATTCTGTAAACAGGACAGGCAGACATAAGTCCAGTATTCATGAGAATTGAAAGTTAGGCAGAGGTCCAGTTTGCATGAGAATCAAAAGGTAGGTATAGGTCCACTTTTCACAAGAAACAAAAGTTAGGCATAGGTCCAGTTTTCATGAAAATAAAAGTTAGGCACAGGTCCAGTTAGCATGTGAAACAAAAGGTAGACATAAGTCCAGTTTTCATGAGATTCAAAAGTTAGGCTTAGGTCCAGTTTTTACCAGAAACAATAGGTAGGCATAGGTTCAGTTTTCATGAGATCCAAAAGTTAGGTATAGGTTCAGTTTGCATGAGAAACAAAAGGTAGACATAAGTCCAGTTTTCATGAGATTCAAAAGTTAGGCTTAGGTCCAGTTTTCACCAGAAACAATAGGTAGGCATAGGTTCAGTTTTTCATGAGATCCAAAAGTTAGGTATAGGTTCAGTTTGCATGAGAAACAAAAGGTAGACATAAGTCCAGTTTTCATGAGATTCAAAAGTTAGGCTTAGGTCCAGTTTTTACCAGAAACAATAGGTAGGCATAGGTTCAGTTTTCATGAGATCCAAAAGTTAGGTATAGGTTCAGTTTGCATGAGAAACAAAAGGTAGACATAAGTCCAGTTTTCATGAGATTCAAAAGTTAGGCTTAGGTCCAGTTTTTACCAGAAACAATAGGTAGGCATAGGTTCAGTTTTCATGAGATCCAAAAGTTAGGTATAGGTCCAGTTTTCATGATAATCCAAAATTAGGTATAGGTCCGGTTTGCCTGAGAAACAAGAGGTAAACATAAGTCCAATTTTCATGAGATTCAAACGTTAGGCATAGTTTCAGTTTTCATGATAATCAAAAATTAGGCATAAGTCCAGTTTTCATGAAATTCAAGAATTAGACTTAGGTCCAGGTTGCAGGAGAATCAAAAGGTTAGGCATAGGTCCAGTTTTCATGAGAAACAAAAGTTAGGCATAGGTCCAATTTTTATGAGAATTTTGAAGGTCCATAACAATCCCTATTACATCCCAAATGAATCTACTAATAGAAACCAGTTTTAACAGTTTATATATTTTCCCCTATAAAGGCCACTGTACTGGTGATGAAGTGGGTTTGACTGAATAATTGATTTGTTTTTACAGCTTATCAATAATTTTGTGGATGATTTAAAATCAAAATATATTTCAGATTGTAACAGGCTCCTTACAGTACCTGATGATCCCAAGTGGTCCCCCATCCACATACTGACTTCTGCTGAACTTAACTTTGGGGATCGAATGAGAAAACATTTTTGAGTAAGATTTGACTATAAGCTGATGAAGTTGGCTATGCCAATGATATAGATAATCATAGTTGGAATAAGAATGGATGAAGAATGATTTTGAACAAAAAAAAAAACAACATCCTCTACCAAGTGTTTCAAGAAGTAGTACTCGAAATAAAGCCTTTTCGGAACAGAATCTACAATCTGGATTTGCAATGAAAGTAATGATAGTACTTACCCTGAATCAATCATAAAAAATCATGTGGAGTTAGTAATGTTAAACACTTCAAATAAAAAGCATTGTGGAGTAATGCATAGCGGCTTGGATTGAGGAATCGGAGAGCCATGTTCGAATTCCAGTTGAATCCATTACATTCACTTACATGCTAATAGCCTTGGGAAAAGTATGAATTCTCTTCTTCTCTCCCCAGCTATGGGTAAATAGCAGGACAGACTGGGTTCTATAGACTTGGATGGCAACTGGTCTACCGCAGAAAAAGATGGCAACCTACTGCAGGAAAAAAATTTGCCTCGTCAGTCATGTATCGAAAGATATATGATTGCCTAAGCATGTATCACACACGGCACATGACTGACTGACTGAAACACTTCAAATACCTTGGTGTACGGATCATTTACAATGAATTTATTATAGGTTCAACCAATATCTATCCTACATATCCTAATCATATCTGGCTGACAGGTCTAGTGTAATGCATTTGGGAATCAGAGATTGAGGCATCCTATATGCCTATTGTTGGTGAAATGTACTGTTTTTATATCTGTGGTTTAATAGGTGCTGGCTCCCAGGCTCATTTTTTTTTTTTTGGTGGCAACGTTCTTGATTGGCTATGGTATTTTAAATTTTTGCTGGGATATATGTACCCCTTGTTTTCTCCTTGTGTGCCTTTAAAACAACCTAATTTAGTAAGCCTCTACCTTGAGTGGCTCTTGCATTTTGTAACAGGAGAACAATAATAAAATACAAATCAATAATCAATTCAAGTTTCTGCTCTTATTTCTGCTTTTTAAAACTAAAAATATCCAAATAAAGCTAACATAGAAATTGTGTATTTGCACCCCTCGTTCGGAGGTCATCCCTCAGTTAAAACCAGATTTGCTGAAGGACATTGACTGCAATGTCTTTTCTGGCAAGATCTGAGGAGAGCCTAATATTCCCTGAATCCATCATAATTCAGAATGTGAAATTAATAAATTTTAAACACTACTTTCATTATTCGGACTATTGTCCTCATCTTTGTCGCCATGTTTATCACAATGTTTCAGCTGTTGTACGCTCCGGCCTTCTTCAAGTAGTTGGAATGTCAAACTGAACCCTTTATTTTGCTCACTGGGGTAGACTGTTCTAGTTCCATGTGCCATGTCTAATGGATGTCAGTTATCTCCTCTTAATTCCCCTCTCAAAGTTCTCCACTGTGGATAAAGGTGTTAGTTAGATCCAGTGACAGGACCCAAAGAGTGTGAGTTCAATACCTGGTTAAGGCAGGGGAGAACTTGGAGAGGGCAATTAACAGGAGATAACTGACATCCATTAAATATGGCATGTGGAAGTAGAACAGTCTACCCAAGTGAGCAAAATAAAGGGTTCAGTTTGACATTCCAACCACTTGAAGAAGGCCAGAGCCTACAATGGCCAAAACATTGTGATAAACAATGGTGACAAAGATGAGGACAATAGTCCGAATAATGTAAATAGTGTACATCTCAGAAATATAGACAAATTCTAAACACTTCAAATACTTCAGTGTATAAATCAGTATAACTGATACTCAAGAGCCACTTGTGGTAGAAAGTTACTGAACGATGTATGTGATATGAATGTAGAAGGAGATAGAAGAGAGTAATGATCATGAAGATGAAGACAAAAGATAATAATTGACCTAAAAATGTTAAGAATGTAGTGTTCAGGGAAGCATCCAAATTGGAGTTTGTTCCACAGAAGACAATTTCTTGGGGAAAAAATTGTATTTCTTCATTACAAATGAAATACAGAGGAAATGTGGGTGGTTCAACACTGAACATGGAAAATCATAGTCATAAAGGTCTTCTAGAGATGGTGTCTCAACAAAAACACCTGGATGTAGGGTTGGCGTTTCACATTTTGTATTAGCTACTGAAAGAACTATATATACATAATGTTCAATGCCAGCATATGTAATTGTGTGAAAAGGTAACAAAATTGTTGATATGTGGTTCTTTTAGTTGTCATGGTAAGGGAAGTAATTAACTATAAGGATGTTGTTAAAGCAGGAAGTTGATGGATATATTTAGTTAATTGATCAAGGTCATTGTGATGAAGATGAGAGGCCTGGAGTGGATTAGTGAAGCCATGTGGTAGCATGAGAGAGATGTCAATGGCTGGGTCAATTCAACTATCTTCATGGTTGAAATCAACATCAGTGAGTTGTGTGGATGGGTCTGTGGTTGTGTAATGAGATTGAGGTGTTAAGCCAAACTGCCTGTTGTAAGGGAGGTGTGCTGTTTTTATATCTGTGGTTTAACAGGTGCTGGCTCCCAGGATTATATTTCTTTTCTTTTTGGTGGCAATGTTCTTGATTGGTTATTGTATTTTAGATTTTTGTCGGGATTTGTATTGTGGATTGGATGTGATACTCAGAGCCCCCGTGCAGAAGACAAATTTTTTATTTTGGGTTCTCTTTTATTTGTGGTCACATCTGGCTGACAGGTCTAGCGTAATGCATTTGCGAATCAGAAACTGATGTGTCCTGTGTGCCTGTTCTCGTTGACGTGTGCTGTTTTTATATCTGTGGTTTAATAGATGCTGGCTTCCAGGCTGATTTTTTTTTTTTTTTTTTTTGGTGGCAACGTTCTTGATTGGCTATGGTATTTTAAACTTTTGCCAGGATTTGTTTCATGGATTGGATATGATACTCAAAGCTTCTGCACAAAAACTGTTTTTGGTGGGGTTTTTTTCTTTCTTAATGCTCACATCTAGCAACATGTCTCGTAAAATGTATTTGCAATTCAGAAACAGATCTTGATTAAGGTAGGTATAACGGAAACAAAAGAACATAAAATTCACTCATGTGCATCATCTTTAAAAAGAAGCACATTCAAACAATAGATAAATATCTATTATGTCCCCGTGCGACTGTGTTACAAGTGTTGGATTGCTCTCTGATCTACGATGAACTCACATTATGTGGCCTTAAAAAAAAAATAAATGAATAAATTCAGACAAATACAAGCTCTCTTCTGATGTGATAAATAATTGTATATACAAAGTTTTATTGTTTTCTTTTTACATTTTCTCAGATAATGAGCAAGGGAGATAAAATAGAGAAGACGAGAAACTAACGGCAACTGATGTGTTTAAAATAACTTTAAAAAAACAAGAAAAAGGAATTCAAAATTTTTCTTTGAAACACAGGAAGAGCTTATAAATGATGGCACACATTTGTTAAATTTTCTTGCCTTGCAGGCAAACCTAGACATCACATTCCACCATTTTGATTCAGTTACTTTCTCTCTTAATGTTCCCCATTATGTAGGTTACCACGAACAATGTCATACATTTTATGAATATCATAATATTGAGCATTATGTAGGATTCAACAAATTGATAGGTTCCTATCTAAATTTCTGAGAAAAGACATTATTATCTTTATTATTATTATACAGAAGACATTATTATTATTATTATACATTGATCGATTCAGACTAGTATCCTCATCTTGGTTATGATAACCAAAAAGATTCAGCTCTTTCTGAATTGTGGAATTATTATTATACATTGATCTATTCAGACTAGTATCTTCACCTTGGTTGTTATAGTCAAAATGATTTTGGCTATTTCTGAGATGATGAATTGACATTATTGTAGATTAATATATTCAGAAAAGTATCCTCATCTTGGTTGTTATATGAGATGAGGAATTATTATTATACATTGATCTATTCAGACTAGTATCTTCACCTTGGTTGTTATAAGCACAGTGTTTTTGGCTATTTCTGAAATGAGAAATCATTATTATACACTACTCTATTAAGACTAGTATCCTCATCTTGGTTGTTATAGTCACAATGTTTTGGCTCTTTTTGAAATGAGGAATTATCATTATCATACATTGCTCTCTTCACATCTGTAATATATAATGTATAATAATGATAATTTAACATCAGAAAAATTGCCTAAACATTGTGACTATAACATGAGAAGCATACAATATTTAAATCACTGTGAATATAAAGATGAGGATAACAGTCCAAATGATGTAAATAGCACAAATAGTTATAATGCCTCATTGTAGTAGCATACCTATGGACGATAAATGGGTATGTCCCCATTCATATAAATACAGTAGTAAATACTGTATGTTGGTCTACAGTTGGAGATTGATTGTAGAATTCATTTGACTTGCTTCTAATTCTTCTACATGCCACTGGTGAATATTATTTGTGTTGTTCATGTCCTCAGTATTATTGTTCATTACCAACCCTCATTTGATTATTCTATTCAGTAACCTTCCCTAGGTTACAACACTCATAAAATTTGTTATTAATCAATCTTGGTACAAATGTCAATAGATATTTTAATGAGTAACATATCCACAAGTTTCAGATCATATTAGCATATCTGGAGGTTGCAGACATTATTATCGAATGTACAACATGAATTTTTTATAAATGAACAGAAATGATTTTGATCATAGAAGCATATGCTTGACTAACACAATATCTTGTAAACTTGAATTCATTATTGTTTTATCTATTTCACATTTGTCATGATATAAAATTAATTATATAACATTATTATTAATTATTTTAATGTAAAATTTGCATTAATTTACATCATAAAATATATTATATTATTATTATTCATTGCATTATATGTTATACAGGGTGCGATGGGTAAATTGTCACTATTTTATATTCACGCATGCACATTGTCTGTTTTTGATTTTTTCGACTACACATGGCCTGACGATCATGTTTAGCATGAAACAGTCTGTCGCCTCTAAGTGTTGACTTCAATGTTCACTTTTATATTTACATGTGCTTTATCTCTGATATTCAGCACTTAATTATAGCATACCGTAAAACTATTTCTTCAAGAAAAAATTAAAATAAAATTAAATATATATAAACTAGGGTTAAATAAAGACTTGGGTATTTTAAATCTTTATAAATATTTCAATAGTTAAACAAAAACATTTTTGTTAGATATAGTTAAAAGATTTTTTACACAATATCTAAAATATTACTACTGTTAGATTTACGTTAGAAAAATTCAAACACAGTTGCGTTCCATATCACGTGACGTCGGTGTCTCGCGACGGACGCTACTTAATGTAAACAAACTTCTGAAAACAGCCATTTCTAATGAAAGATCAGGGCCGATCTGAAATATCAAATATATATATATATAAAAAAATATAAATAAATACTTTCACAACAAAAACATTCAATTTTTTTTAATTTGTCAACTTTTCAGTTGTATTTTCTATATTATATACATATTAAGAAAGTATACGTGGCTTCTCATTATGCTATATATATATACATACATACATACATACATACATACACATACATATATATATATATATATATATATATATATATATATATATATATATATACATACACACTCACACACACGCACATATATATAATTTATATGTATTTGATTATTATTATCCCAACTATGCAGTTTCATGCTGTAGGTCCACTTTTCAAGAGTATACATATATATATATATATATATATATATATATATATATATATATATATATATATAATGTAAATCTATTTAAACTTGATGGTTGAAAACACCTGGATAGTACAATTTTCAAATAAATTGGCATCTGAGGAAAAATGAAAAAAAGGAAGCACCAAAAAACTCAGAACAGGGTGAAAGAAATCGTCCAGTACCTTAAATCTCTGGTATAACCCCCCCACCCACGCCACTGAATAATAAGTTAAAACAAAGAGTGCTCAATACACTAAGTAGAGCAAAAGTGAAATAAATAATGAGCCAGGTACTACCTACCTACGTTTCAGCACATGGGATCATCAGGGTGAACTGGCTAAGGAGGAATTAACGAGAAACAAATTTATTAATAAAATTATGGCTAAAACCTAAAAGATATAAAACACGTGACAAAAAAAAAAAAGAAAAAAAAACACACTTATTCTAATAACCACGCTTTTTTATGTCTACATCTATTAAAGACTTCGGACCACTAGTTTAATAAAATTTTTGGTTTGTTGAAGGTAGCTACTGCTAACTTCTCCATCATAATATACAAAACTTGTTACCAGTTTTATATTTACAAAATCTTTTTAGTATTTCCCATTTTAAAATTGCCTTCTTTTAAATTATTAGAAAATAGTTTCCCACTGTGCAACATATTGAATAAATTTTTCAATAGGAATTATATTAAACTAAGTTACAGCTGTATGCTGAATATGGATAGTTTAATTAATAAATTTAATAGGAAAAAATCATAACCAAATCTGACATTAACCCTGCTCAACGTAACTGTAGGAATAAAAACACCTGCCTACTCAAGAGCAAGGGTCAACAAGAATGTGTCGTCTATAAAGTGGAAATTAGTAGAAATAATTCAATCACCAATAAAGAGAACAGTAAAGTGTACATAAGATCTACAAAAGGCAATTTTGAAAAAGCGCTACTATTATCATATAATAATATTATATATATATATATATATATATATATATATATATATATATATAGACCCATAATATTATATATATTGGAATAATGTTTTTTTTTTTGTTTTATTTTGGTCACATGTTTTATATCGTTTTAAGTTTATGCTAATTTTATGTTTTAGCTGTAGTTTGATCAATAAATTTGTTTCTCGTTAATTCCTCCTTAGCCAGTTCAACCTGATGATCTCATGTGGTGACACCTAGGTAGGTAGTACCTGGGTCATTAGGTTTTATTTATTTCTTATTTATATATATATATATATATATATATTAAAAAGAAGAGAGAAACTGCAAACGTAGTGAGACAATGTGTATGTATGGGGAGGGGATATACACATATATGCACGAAATACATACATGAAAATAGAAATAGATCTAAAAACACACAGGGGTCATTAAAAGATAAGAATGCTGATAACTACTCCATTATTTCTCGGACCAATCTTAATTGTTTTATATAATATATATATACATAATATATATATATACATAGATAGATATTATTATTGGTCAATATATACATATATATATATATATATATTGACCAATAATATTATATATATATATATATATATATATATATATATATATTGACCAATAATATTATATATATATATATATATATATATATATATATATATATATATACACATATATATATATATATATATATATAGACCAATAATATCATATGTATATATATAGACCAATAATATTATATATATATATATATATATATGTATATATATAGACCAATAATATTATATATATGTATATATATAGACCAATAATATTATATATATATATATATATGTATATATATAGACCAATAATATTATATATATATATATTGACCCATAAATATTATATATATATATATATTGACCCATAATATTATATATATATTGACCCATAATATTATATATATATACTGACCCATAATATTATATATATATACTGACCCATAATATTATATATATATACTGACCCATAATATTATATATATATATATATATATATATATATATATATGCATGTATGTATGCTTGTATAAAAGGAAACCTTAAAATGAATGTTCCCAGCATGACCCAGAAGTAATTCCTTTAAAACATTCTGCATATACTTTTAATAGTTATCAGTTTATAAAATGTTTCCTTATAAAATACTGATAATATCATATGTGGAGATTACAGATTTTATTATTGAATGTACTGCATTAATTTTTTATTTATAAATTAATCCAAATGATCTCAGCCACAGAAACAAATCTTTGATTAACACAATATTGCACAAACATTATATATCTTTCATTAGTCTTTCAAATATTAATATATTTTAGCATTTCATTGCCTCCAACTTTAAAATTACTTGCAACAGTTTTTATTGCTTTTTAAATATCTTGTTTGCTTGAAAACCTTTTTCTTTTCTCATATAAACCTCTTTTAATGAGTGATAACAATTCTTTTATTGGATTTATATCTGCAGATGCTGGCTATATTTCTGTTTATTTGGGGTCTTTGAAGCCATTTTTAGGTTAAGTTGAATAATAATGAAGATTTCATAATGTGAAAGAACATTGTTTTGCATAAATATAATATTTAGCTTAAAGCTTCTTCTGACCTGTACCCCAAATATCTTGTCCAAGTATTTACATTAATTCTCTGTAATTATCTTGATGCAACCATCAACTTTAAATGGACCTATAATTTACAATACCAACCAAAATTTGAGTTCACCTCCATCTTCTTGTCATCACAACCTTTAAACCAGTGATCATGTTCATCCAACTGTTTCCAACTGTTTGTGATCTATTTCCATTTACAGCTGACATTGGATGTAGTTAGAAGCAGTTCACAACTTATAAAATGTGATTTGAGATTGCAGTCAAATAACCTACTTCAGTGGGTGGTCATTTATAAACATCTTTGTTGCCATATTTATTACAACGTTTCGGCCGTTGTACGCTCCGACCTTCTTCTTGCAATATGAGAACTGGTAAAAATGGTTGCTGAAGACATTAAGTTTATAATACCCAGAAATTCATACACAGATGTCCTTGGCACATGGCACAGTGGATAAAGGTATTGGTTAGATCCAGTGACAGGACCCAAAGTGTGTGAGTTCAATAGCCGGTTAAGGCAGTGGAGAACTTTCAGAGGGAAAAATTAACAGGTAACTGACATCCATTAAACATGGCACGTGGAACTAGAACAGTCTACCCCAGTGAGCGAAATAAAGTGTTCAGTTCGACATTCCAACCACCTAAAGAAAGCCGGAGCATACAACAGCTGAAACGTTGTAATAAATATGGCGACAAAGATGAGGGCAATAGTCCGAATAATGTAAATATTGTACATAATACCTCATCTCAGAAATATAGACAGACAACTGCAGCATACATTTTTTTTTCTTAATCAGAAGCACCAATGCCACTAAAACAGGGGGTTTCTGGGTGTGGAAGAATTAGGAACAGAAAAATTAATAATGAGCAAAAAGAGAAGAGAGTAATTTAAATTTTTGCAGATTAAAGTTGTCTGGAAAGCACGGAAGGGAGTTCCACAAGTGAGAAGTGCGAGAGAAGAAACTGTTAGCATAGAATTTACAGCTACATCTAGCCAGCTCAACCGTAAATTGATAAGATCTCAATGGCAGTCTAGTGCTGCACTTAAAAAAACTCTAGGTACCATAGCTAAAAGCTCATTCAAACAATTATCATGAAAGTATTTATAGTGTAGGAATATTATAAATAAATAAAAATAAATATAAAATAATAATAAAAATTATAAATAAAATAAAATAAAACAATAACATAAAAACTTATAAAATAAATTAAATAAAAATTCAAAATAATGAAAATATTCTCAGCATGCAACAAAAACTCTTCCTGCCAAATATACGGACATCCAGCCAAAAGTCGTTAAATTCAATCTCTTCACCATGAACCTTGGTATGGGCAACATGTGTCCAACTTCTCTTTGTGATAGGCCTTGAAATACTATGGAGTAAATTCTCCCTTTATCACATGTATCATAAAATAATTGTAACCTAAAAAATACACACAACAATACACACAAAAATATAAATAAATTGTATGAAATTAACATACAATTTACCATTCTTTTTCTGTTATTTGTGTACTGTTATGAAATAAAATAAGATATATCTCGGCTGATTTGCAAGCAAATAATCTAACATACTCAAGAGCGAGGGTCGGATGTGAACGTCACAAAATGACCATTATCGTCGTTTACGCATAGGCCTGACGCACGAGTTCCGGTCGAAAAATCAAATAATATTTCAAAGTGCTTCTATTTTTCAACCAATAAAATGTTTCGCTCCTAATTATACTTGCGTCGTTTTTCAAGCCCGTTAAGCCATAAAAAGGGTCACACGGGGAAGTACAAAGCAGTCAACGGGAGGCCGGGGAAGAGATCTGTCACGGTCAGTCTGGGCAGTCAGCAGGAGGAACGCCACGCCAACCAGTGTGAACTACTATGAGAGATCAACCCGGATCGGCAGCCGGCTTATGAACTATACCACAAGGTAGCTGTCCCAAAACCACACGTTTCTATTGAAATAAATCACGTAAATCTATTTCTGCTGTTGTCGTATTTCTGTCTTGCAACCATATGCTTGTCTATAACAGTACATTTTATTTCCTGTCACATATGCTTTTTTCTCCGTGAACACAAGGCTAATTTCTGCTGCTAGAATGTGAGAGAATCCTACACAATAGAAAAGATACAGAGAGGCAACTTTACGTATGTATTTATTAATCATATAAATAAAAAGATATAAGCTACAGAAACATACATTTGCTTAACACAATGCGGCATAACCTTGAATAAATTATTACTTTATCCATTGATTGATTAATTGCTTTTTATGACTTATCAACCTTTTGCAGGTTATTTAAAGCCAGAAAATATTTTTACCTTGGAAGAATTTGGAGTGGAGGATAATAATGATTTACTTTTACAAGTCCTACTTATTAACCTATAGATAGTAGGGTAAGAGGTGGACTTGTACCTTTCCCAATAGTATTTGAATGTAAGTGAACATGACAAACCTGACCAGAATTGGAAATCAGCTCTTTGATTTCATGTTCTGAACCATTATCCATCACACCAGCCACACATTCAAGCTTACAGCAGCTTGTATTGCCAAGTGGTCACCCATCTAGCTATTGATCAGGCTCGATATTGTTTAACTTCGGTAATCGTACAAGAAACAATATTTCAACCAGTCCTTAATTCTAGCCCAGCCATCAGGTCCATCCAAAATAGATCTACATTCATCATTAAAAATTACTGTTGAATTTACCAAACTTAAACAATTCTCTTTGTGCTGTGAACTTAAAATTGGTAGTTTGTAATAGAAAAAATAACTAGGTAATAGGAGTGCCCACTTTGCGATGTAACATTTATAGAAATGAGAAATCATTTGGGATATGAAATCCATTAAAAGATTATTGTTCTTTACATCTTGGGTATGGAACTGAAAGTAGAAGATATAAAGTCATCGAAGTCCCTATGAGAAATGTGCATTCCTTAAATAGGTAATTCAAATCTTGCTCACTCAATACAGCCTCAATGATTCAACCTGGTGCTGTAAGCTTAGATGAGTGGGTAATTTTATGGGTAATGGTTCAGAATGGTTAATCAGAGAGCTAAGTTCCAATTCCAGTTGAGTGTGTTATATTTATTTACACTCTTGTGCAAAGTAATTGAAACAAAATGAATAATTCCATTATTATATACTTTTTTCATATTTTTCCAATGAAACATGACCCAGTGCAGATGTTAATATTTCGTATATTCATTCCACAAAGTCTTTCCTTGCAGATTGACCACAGATTCTCAATTGGATTTAAATCAGGAGAGTTTCCCCGCCAGTCGATAGTACTTTGATTTGCTCACTGGTTAAGGCTTGCCATTGTGTTTGTGCAGTGTTACAATTTTCATACGCTTCCTTGGAGTAACGTCTATTGCAGACAATGACTGTAGGACAACTAATCGACAGTCCAAACAATAGTGTCTGGGCATGATAAAAATCTGATGCAATCATGGATGCTGCAATATTTTTCAAGTCCAAACAAATTTCATCACACACCCGAAAAATAGATTCATATTACTGCACACCACTGTAAATGACCTAATCTGATAAAAAAAACAGAAATCGACTGCACCCTGTCACTAACAATGGCCGTAGAACAACTAATCGACAGTCGAGACAATACTGTCTGGGCATGATAAAAATCTGATGCAATCATGGATAACACAATATTTTTCAAGTCCAAACAAATTTCATCACACACCCGAAAAATAGATTCATATTACTGCACACCACTGTAAATGATCTAATCTGATAAAAAAAATCAGAAATCGACTGCACCCTGTCACTGACAATGGCCATAGAACAACTAATCGACAGTCAAGACAATAGTGTCTGGGCGTGATAAAAATCTGATGCAATCATGGATAACACAATATTTTTCAAGGCGAAACAAATTTCATCACACACCCGAAAAATAGATTCATATTACTGCACACCACTGTAAATGACCTAATCTGATAAAAAAATCAGAAATCGACTGCACCCTGTCACTGACAATGGCCATAGAACAACTAATCGACAGTCAAGACAATAGTGTCTGGGCGTGATAAAAATCTGATGCAATCATGGATAACACAATTTTTTCAAGGCGAAACAAATTTCATCACACACACGAAAAATAGATTCATATTACTGCACACCACTGTAAATGACCTAATCTGATAAAAAAACAGAAATCGATTACATCTTGTCACTCCAGTGGGTCTAAAACTGACTGTATGGTGAAAGAAAGGAAACTAAAGCAGTTGTTTCAATTTGTACAAGGGTGTATGTGCAAATATCTTGGGAAAGGTATGAATTTACCTCTTCTACCCTCAGCTATGGGTTAATTAGTAAGACTTGCATCACCTAATCATTATTATCTTTAAAAAAAATTCTTACAATTTAAAAATATTTTTGGACTTTAAATAATCTACATACGGTTGATAGGTCATAAAAGATGAATCAATCAATCAGTGGCTAAATTGGTAAGCACATGTTCCAGCTATAGAAATGGTTTCTCTGGCAGAAAAAGGGGATAGAGGGTTGATTCATGTTGAAGGCACAACCTTTCTTTAGTTGGACTTCTCAATCTAGTCTGGTTGTTATGAATTTCACTGTTTAAGAAAATTAAAAAATAAAAATCTTGGGCTACCAACTCAAATATATGTATGCACTAAAAATAACATTTATATTCATAAGATTCCAAGGTTGTCTTTGTAATGTTTGCATGACAATGGGAGTCTGGTTGTTTATCTAATGTTCTTCACATTCTTCATCTTTCTTTCTCTGTTTATATTTGCAACACTAGCTTCTTCAAATAGTTTCTTGCTAGTCAAAACTTATTACCCTATTTCTCTAAAATTGCTTTCTCAAAGACGGTATTTCTCTTGTTCTTATCTTACTAATGCTTTCAATTTCCTTCCTAGGTCTTTCTTTGATCTTGACCAATGTTGCCGTCTCATTCTTCCATAACTTTACAATATCTTGTCTCTCTTTTGATTCCACATATTTTTATGACCCATGACAATGTTCATATGTGTGATATTGAAAAATAAATATAACAAATACATTGAGTCAGTTGCATCATCCACCGCAAGAAAAGTTGGTTCCCTGTGCCGAGCCAGGAAATTTTTCTCCCCGGAATCGATCCTCCAAGTCTATAAATCGACCATTCGCCTTGCATGGAGTATTGCTGCCATATATGGTCTGGGGTCCCCGCTGTTTGCCTCAGGGTTCTTGATAAGATCCAGAGACGGATATGCAATGTGATTGGCCCTGATCTGTCATCTCGTCTGCAGTCACTCTCTCACAGACGCAATGTTGCATCGCTCTGCCTTTTTTACAAGTACTTTCATGGTAATTGCTCCAAGGAGTTGCTTTCGCTTGTCCCTAGGCCTCGTGAATTTAAACGTCCTACAAGGCTGGCATCCCGTTCCCACCCCTTCACCGTTTAAACTGTTAGATGTAGACGTCTCTTCTACTCCAATAGCTTCATGTCTCACACATCTCGCCTATGGAACTCCCTTCCCTATTACTGTTTCCCTGACAAATACAATCTCCAACGGTTTAAGTGTAGCGTCAATCGACATCTCCAGTTGCCTTGATCTATCCACTTCCCTTCTCCACATCCTTTAATCTTTCATTCCTATCTGCTCTCGCTTCAAATCTTCTGTAACCCCCTTGTCTTGATCGACCCACTGTCTTTCTCTTTCTCCACATCCTCTCCTTTACCACTCCTATCTGCTCTTCCTCCAACCCTTCTGTAACCCCATGCATGATAGTGGCCTCCAGCCTTGCTTGGGGTGATAGGCATTAAAAAAAAAAAAATAACTAAACTATGATATATCTTTATTTATGTGATGTACTAGATCGCCAAGTCACATAATTTCATTGTAGTACTTTGCTAGAAACTACAAGTTTTTTTTTTTTTCATTATAAGGATTCAGAAGGTGCTTATCTCCCTTTGGTCGAGATAAGTCACGTGGGTCACATGACAGCCATTTAGTGATGTTGCTCCATACAGTGCTGAAAGCAGTACCCCAATTCCGTTTGTTTTACAGCAGCAAATGGAAAGGTTGCTTTTTTAGCTTGGGCCCCTCAATGCCCGGGCAGAGGCTAAATCTGCCACCCCAGCAGCTTACAAGTCTATGGTGCCGTTTCCCTTTTGGAATATGTCTTTCCCAGATACAGAAAGAAACTTCAGCTCACAGTCCGCAATTTGGGCAAATCCAAGACTCACTGTTTCCCGTTTGTGGAACATATCTTCACCGGGGACATAGTAGATGAATCTGGCTCATTTGAATCTGGAGTCCTAAACGTGGCTTCTCCAGACTTAGGAGTATCTCCATATTATATGTAAGACACTTTTTTTTGTTTCTCCTTACACTCTGCTTTGCTTAATGTGATATATTATTCTTCGCATGGGACACTTGGATATATGTATAGATAGTTTTGTGTATGTCTTAATATATAAAAGTATCTCTAAGAACAAAGCATGTTTGTCATTCCTTTTCTTTTTGACCATTCTGTCTTGTCCATGAACTATGGTATTATTATATCACAGATATAATAATACTCATAATGGGGGAAGGATATATGCAAGAATATATCTTTCTTCCATGCTCTCTCCTGTTACACCATAGTCTTCATTTGCAGAGTAAACCTACAGCCATATTGCATTGAATCACAGGTTCTCATATGATTACCAAAGTTACGCACCTAGATGGGTGACCACTTGGGAATACCAGTTGTTGTAAGCTTGGAGATGTGGGTGATGTAATGAATGTTTGAAAATGGAAATTGGAGGGCTAATTTGAATTCTGGTTGGGTTTCATCATATTTAATTGTGAACAAATATTCATTCAAAAAGATATGAATCCACCTCTTCTCCCTCCATCTATGGGTTAAATAGTACAACTTTTATTAGTAAATTATTAATATCTCACAAAAATTCTTAAAATCTAAAAATATTTTCTGGCATTAAATAACCTGCAAAAGGTTGATAAGCAATAAAAAACAAATCAGTTTACAATTGTGGAACTCTATTCTGGCTTCCTGCTTTCCTGTCAACCATGATCTTCAAAGCTTTAAATGCAATGCCAGTTGTCGTCTTCTGTCTCCTTGAACGCCATTCTTTTATAGTCCTTTCTGTTTATTTTACCCTCAGCAACCTCTTGCATTCTAGTGGCTTTTACTGCCTTCACTGGGGTGAATTAATTATGAAACAAAAAACAAAAACATATTCATATAGGCTCTTTGATTTTCTAAAACCTCCTTCTGTCTTTCATCTATTGATTTTTAATAACATTTCTACTATTTTACAAATTTAATAATACTTGCAACAGTTTTTTGTTGCTGACCCTATATCTCCTTTGCTTGAATATTGTTTTCCATTTCCATATACATCTGAGTTAATGGAATTCAAGTGATCTATTAGATTAATATCAGGCTCTATTCCATTAATTTGGTGCCTTTGAAATCTTTTTTTACCATCTTTTGCAGCAAAGTTAACTATTGCTTTGCAGAATGTCAAGAAAAAATTGCCTTTCATGAATATACTCACCAGCCTAATATTTTGTGGTTGTCCAATAATTTCTTCATTTATTTTTTAAATTTCACTCCAAGCAAGGCAATAAAGCCACTAAGACACAACAGTGTGAAATTCAGGGAACTTCTTGGAAAGTGTAAAAAAGTGTACCTAAAGATACCAAGAGCATTGATTCAGAAAAGGGCTTTTTTTAAATATCATTTCACTCCAAGCAAGGCAATAAAGCCACTAAGACACAACAGTGTGAAAATCAGGGAACTTCTCGGAAAGTGTAAAAAAGTGCACCTAAAGATTCCAAGAGCAATGATTCAGAAAAGGGCTTTTTTAAAAATCATTTCACTCCAAGCAAGGCAATAAAGCCACTAAGACACAACAGTGTGAAATTCAGGAAACTTCTTGGAAAGTGTAAAAAAGTGCACCTAAAGATTCCAAGAGCAATGATTCAGAAAAGGGCTTTTTTAAAAAATCATTTCACCCCAATCAAGGCAATGAATTTATTAAGACACAAGGGGTTACTGAGTATAAAAGAATATGGGAAAAAATGAGGATGAAAAAATTATCAACCCTTCCCCATATTCTTGTAGTTTCTAAGTCAACCATCCCTATTATCAAGCAGTAAAGAGGGTTAGGAAAAATGTTAAAAAAGGAACAAAAAGAAAAAATGCATATGTAACCTTTCAATCAGATTTTCTTTCACTTTTTTGAAATTGTAAGGCAATTCTAAGAGAATTAAAAGTCTTACCAGGATTCATCTTAATCTTAACATAAGATATGCAGATGACACAAAGTTGATAGCAGATATAGAAAGAAAACTACAAGAACAGAAAGTAGTGAAGGAAAGTGCGAGGGAAGGACTAAACATCAATTCAAAGATGAAATGCATGGTTGTTAGCAAAAGAAGCAGCGCAACATGCAAATTACAAATTGTGGATACCAAAATAAAGTACAGCAATTTACATATGTTGGAAGAGTTTTAACAGAGGAGAGAAAGTGTGGCACTGAAATTTGAAGGCACATTAGGATAAAGAAAAATGCCTTCCAAAAGCTAAGTAAAGTATTAAGAAGCAGGAAAATTTTGTTAAAAACAAAGAAAAGAGAACAAAACTATTACATAATATCAGTCCTGCTACATGAAGAGTGGATGTTGGACAATCTCCTCACAGATGATGAAGAGACTTGTAACAACAGAAATGTGGTTCTACAGAAGGATGCTGAGAATTCCATGGACCAAAAATGTGAGCAATGACAAAGTTTCAGAGAAAATGGAAACAAAAAGGAAACTTATACAGAAAGATATGCTGACACTACAGAGGATATTCTCTCTCGGTTATTTTTCTGTCAGCTCAGATGCCCACAATTCTATTAATAACAAATGCCGTTTCCCATTTTATTTCTGTCTCGTTTCCAATTCTAAACTCTTATTCTTGCCAAAAATAGAAAAACAATGAATAACCTCAAAGACAGAGAGACAAGAGTTCCTCTGATGTCGTAAATAATTGTCCATCTCTACAAATAACAAAGCATTTTTTTCTTTCTCTAATAATGAGACAGGGAAAGAAACATATTTACAATGTAATAAAAACATTTTATTTTTTTAATAATAAAAAATGTGTCCTCATATTTATTTTGAGACAACACAACAATTTATGGGCAAGAACAAAAACTGCTCAAAATCATTTACAAAGATGTATTGTCCACTCAACAACCTTTCCCATTGATGCAACGTTGCAAGTCTATTGCTATTCTATCACTTTTCCCATGGAAATTGTTCAGATGTGCTTGGACAGACAGTCCATTCTACTTCCAAATCTATAAAGTAATTCCTGGAACACACTAGTTTTTTTCCAGTGATGCTCCACACAGTGAGTATCTGCTCTGTACCAGGCCATCTGGCACTACATGCTGTTTGTTCTTCTTGTAGTCATCCATTAACAACTTCTTTCAAACAGTTAAGGATGACACTGTAGAAAACTTCCCTAGGTACCAACAGAAGTTTTATGCCTCTCAAGTTCAAAAATGCATCACTGTAATACTGATATATCAAAATCAAGCAGCTGCAACATTTTAAATATCTGGGAAGTGTTTTAACAGAGGATGGAAAGTGCAATGCTGAAATTCAAAGGCACATTGGAATAGCTAAAGATGCCTTCCAAAAGCTAAGCAAAGTATTAAGAAACAGAAAAAAATCTTGTTAGAAACAAAGAAAAGAGTTCAGAACTGTTATGTAATATTGGTCCTCCTATATAGCAGTGAATGCTGGACAATTTCACCATAAATGAAGAAGAGTCTTGAGGCAACAGAAATGTGGTTCTACAGAAGGATGCTGAGAATACCATGGATTGACTATGTGAGCAACAATGAAGTTTTAGAGAAAATTAAAACGAAAAGGACACTTATACATAACATCGGAAAGAGTTGAAATTTCTAGGTCACATAGTGAGGAAAGAGGGCTTGAAAAATTTGATACTCACATGACAGATTGAAGGCAAATAGGGATAGAGGAAAACAACGCATAACCTACCTAGCAAGTTTTAGAGAAAATGGAAACAAAAAGGACACTTATACTTAACATCAAGAAGAGGCCGTTGACATTTCTAGGGCACAAAATGTGGAAAGAGGGTTTGGGAAATTTGATACTCACAGGACAGATTGAAGGCAAAGAGGGATAGAGGAAAACAACTCATAACCTACCTAGCAAGTTTTAGAGAAAATGGAAACAAAAAGGACACTCATACTTAACACCAGGAAGAGACATTTGTGGTTTCTGTGGCATATAATGAGGAAAGAGTGCTTGGAAAATTTGACACTGACAGGACATATTGAGGGCAAGAGGGACAGAAGTAAACATTGCATAGCCTACCTAATGAGCTTGTGTAAATTGTTCGCAGAACAGAAATGAGGAAAGATAGCATAAAGATAAACTTTATTAAGGTCTACAAAAAAAGGAAAGATGTTGAGATTAACGACTGTCCACGTCCTATTCCAATGCCCTTTTGGATTTTTCCATTGTTAACCTTTACTGTTAACAAGAAAAAAATTGGGAGTGACAAATCACCAAAAACACCAAAATTTTAAGGTGTATTAGGATAGCAAGATTTGCCTTCCAAATAATTCAAAAATACGCTTTTAAGTAGGCGCCCGAGGGGGTCGTCAGTGATGTTTTGACTTGGTTCATCAGGGAGTTTCGGGTCTTTCAACATCATACTCCCCATCACCAAATCGACCCAATCAGGGGAGATCTAACCCTGATTCCCCCTCACTTTTAAAACGCTAACAGTTACTCTGGCCTTTTTAAAGAATTCTACGAAGAAAGACCACGTATTCCGCACATCCGATTGGCTGTTTGTACAACCAATCAGCTGCGCGAACTATTTTTAAATGGCCCGCAGTGGGGACTAGCTTTTTTTTTTTTTTTTCTTTGGTGGATAGCAGCTTCAATGGATAAGCGAGGAGGTAATCTTAATATTCCTAAGTTTAATCCCTTCCCTAAGTGTTGCATCATTTAAATATTGCCTGTTGTATTTTATTTTATTTTTATTTTTTTGGGGTGGGGTGGGGGAATTAAACTCAACCCTACTATTACATTTATCGTTTAGTCCGATTCTTAAAATTTGTTACAGGTTAACTTTAACTGGATTGGTTTTATTCGCTATATTTAAATAATTGTCCATGAACATAGTCTATTTCTTTACACACAATAATAAAATTAGAAAGAAAATCGATAAAGTAAAGTAAGCAACATAATATTCCTTACCATTAAACTATTTACAAATTTAAGGTCGTTTAAATACAGTAGACTACGAAATGCTCCTGGAATATAATAATTATTATACTTCACATTATAAAACTACACACACACACACACATTATAAAAAAGCTAAGCAAAGTATTGCAAAACAGGAAAATTTTAATAAAAAAAGTACTGAACTGTTATGTAATATCAGTCCTCCTATATGACAGTGAATACTGGACAATCTCCTCAAAAAGTGAAGAAGAGAAATGTGGTTCTACAGAAGGATGCTGAGAATGCTATAAACTGAATATGTGAGCATAGATAAAGTTTTAGAGAAAATGAAAACAAAAGGGACACTTAACAAAAGAGATAGCTGAAAATTTTAGGGCACATAATGAGGAAAGAAGACTTGGAATATTTGAAACTCACAGGACAGATTGAAAACAAGAGTGACCAAGGAAAGTGGTACATAGCCTATCTAACAAGCTTGTGCAAATGCTTGGCAGGACAGTGTTTAGGAGAGATAACAAAAAGACAAAATTAATAAAGCTGCACAGAACAGGAAATTGTGGAGAGCTATGATTGCCATTGTCCTGAAGGGACACAGCACATAAAACAAAAAGATTGACATGGTTTGATTGTTTTCTCATTCTGGGGTACTGTATATCAGTCATGGGAGTCTGAGAGCTTTTTTCAAAGTATAACAGTGTAGTAGTCAAGATAGATACACGGAGAAAATCAACACACGCATGTAGTCGAGAGTTAGATTTTGTTGCTGGCCAAAGACATCACTGCGGATGGAAGTATCTTGGTGTTCCTGCTGATAGTTTAGAAAGTCATACAGTCTGCCACATTCCATTAAGTTTGCTTTATGGGTTGCCCGTCACTTATGCCAGATTTGCTTTCATAGCTGAAATCAGCAATGCCTCCATAACGTCAGCAATGGGTTAATAGTTTGAGTTAAATAATTGGAGTTCTGATAGGGCGCAACACTAATATTTTATTTACACTTTATATTCAAACTATAATCCACATCTTTGTTGTTTTTACCACAACATTTAGGCTATGAGGATCTCCTTAGTAAGCCTAGCATAGAAATAGATACAATATGGGTGCCATTAATAAAGAAAGAAAGACAAATGACAGTAAGTCTTCAACTGCAGCAGCATCAGTAATCCGAAACATGGGCAGCAGCATCAGTCAAAACATGACAGCCAGCAGCAGCAGTGGCAGCCTAATCAGCAGCTAGGTTAGGTTTAACACTAATTTTATTCCTGCAAATTGTCCTATGACAATTGTTAGCAGAACAGAGATTAGGAGTGATAGCAAAAAGACAAACTTTACAAAGGTCTACAAATGACAGGAATTTGTGGAGAGTAATGACAATGGCTTATTGGGTAAAAGTATTGGCTTGTAACATAGTGGTTATGAGTTCAATCCCTGGGTTTGTTGGGCAGTGTGTACTTGCACCCAGCAGAAACAGGTATCAACTGAATAAAATAAGAACATGAGCAGTGGAAGAATAGGTAAAAAGTCCATTTCTGTATTCCCTTCAGGGTATCCAGCTCATATACACCAGAGGAAATATAGAAGAAATAAACCTGGATGGCACAATGGCTGAAAACGTTGTGATAAAAACAACAAAGATGAGGAAAATAGTCTGAATATAAATAATGATAATTCCTCATCCCAAACATTCTGACAAACTATAATACAAAAGACGTATAGAAGTTTATTCATTTATAGACTTTAACCCTGAAGAAAGAGAAAATACAAGCACCATTATTTTTCATGAAAAACAGTTTCCTTATTCTGCTTTGTGGCTTTTCTCATTTCTATTATCACATTGAAAAAATAAATGACTGAAGTTATCTCCCCTTTCCACTAAATGGCTAAGATTGAGGTTATCTCCATTTTTCATGAAGAAGGACAAAACCATGTAACTTTCTGTGATTAAAAAATATCTTTGCACTAGAGAAAATTCATTTCAATAATCTCTTGTCTCTCTATGGTCAAAGGTTTTCTCTTGTCGGTATGAGCATGTTTGTAACAAGGAATTCAGTTGGGTTATCAGATTTTATGATATATCAGCCATTGTTTGGCAATTTCATGTTGATATCAGGATGTTATTTGAGCCTGTAAATATTAAAAGATAAGTAAATATTGGTTATTGATATTTGAGGATGTAAGCATTTATTTGATTTGAGGATAAGTATTGATTGTTTATATTTGAGTCTGTAAGCATCTCGTTGGTTCAAGGATAGGTAAATATTGGTTGTTTATATTTGAGTCCATGCATCTATATTCTGGAAAATTATGTTTATTCCTTTATTCTCACATTCATTAACAATCTTCTGCAAGAGTTCTGGTAGTTTCCTTTCTGTGTCTGCTATCGACACCGTGTCATCTGCATATCTTATTTTGTTATGATTGTGGCTGCCAATAATGAAATCTGGTTGAACTTCTAATTCTCTCAAAAATGTATAGGTTGAATAAGACTGATGAGAATACACACCATTGTAGTTGAATTAAGGCAAACATTACTGAAGATCTTGGCAAAGTTCATCCTTAATTGGACATTGTGGACTGGCACTACAGATTCACAAACCAAATAAAAAAAAAACATATCCCTTGAGGATTTTTAGCAGCAGTAACAATGAAAATGGACAGTACACATAATTCAAACAGAAAATAATTGCATAATCAAGATGTTGACATTCCACATTACTTCAAATAAAAGGTTAGGAAGGAAACCCCCATCAATACTGGAAAGAGTTGAACAGTTACTGGACTTCAGAAACCTATTTTCCTGAAAAATTGTTTTAAGAGAAAGATTTTATAAATTTCAAATGAAAGCAATACAGCTGCTTGGTCAATGAAAATTTTTCTTGTTTGGAAATGGCTAATATTACTGTTGTGGCAGTGTTAGGACCAGAAATAAAGACACAAGAGAGGAATTGAGTGAAACAAATATATTAACAGAAACAGTAATACAAACATATGCAAACAAGAGTGTTACAGCAAGAACGTTCAGTCCGACTATCAGAGCTGACTGCTGGAAACTTCCCAATCCAAAAGGCAGTACCTGCTCCTATTTATAGCTGGGAGTCCATGCATACGTGGCTAAATTACCATAACACTATCTATCTATCTATCTCTCAGTTTGTTCATATCTATCTGTTGTAGCATGGCTGATGCTGATCTCCAAGAGAACAACTCACTTGCTTTCTTGGTCTCCCATTTTCCACTGATATGAAGTAGAAAGTAGAAAGATTATAATGAATCAATTTAGAAGTTTGCTGCAAGGATTGAGTTCAATATGTCATGCTAGACAATTTTTTTTACCAGGATTTATCATGCACATTTTTAAGTCTACTAATTGTCTCTGTATCAAATATTGCTGCTCCATCTGGTTTAGCACTTCTGCTAAGTGTCAAGAGATTCCAAAAAATTCCCAAACAAGAATCAGCAATGTTATTAGTCCTGAGTTGGCATCTTGGCTTCTGTCACTTTCCCACTGCCATAATGAAACTAACCTTTGCTTTTTGGAGAAATGTTTTCATGGTAATTGTTTAGATCCGTGATTCCCAAACTTTTTTCTCTCTGGGCCACATTTTTGGAATTTTATGTGATAAAAAGTATATTTAAAAATAAAAAATCAGAGAGAGGGCTAAAGAGAGATAACTGTGGATTCAAAGTCAGAACATTATCATTGATAACTCTCTCCTCTGATTTGCTGACCATAGTTACTATATTCTTAATTGTTGATATAATGCAAAAATATCACATTGATAAAATCAGTCAGTAATTATTTATAACTATTTATACTGGGACTTATGTATGCAATTTCAAGTAAACCATAATAATATTTCAAATTTGAAATCATATTTATTTTTGGCATATGAATTTTTTGAAACTGTTTCTAAATCTTTGTCTTTCAATCATTCTGTCCCCCCCTGCTATCCTCTTCTGCCACACCTAGGAGGCATGTCACACAATTTGGGAACCACTGGTTTAGATGAACTTTCCTCCGAGGAACCTCAACCTCATGTATTTAAGTGTAGCACTGGATTGGCAGCTAGATCTTATCATTTTATAATTGAAATTGCTGGATATAACCTTAAGTTCTACGAGGGGGGACCCAAAAGTAACCAGGATCGTTTTCTGTGTGACAAGCCCGTAGTAGTTCAGGCTAACACCACTAGATGCTACTTGAGGCAAATCTCAGGCATCAGTGTACTAACTGGTGTCATCGTTGGGAAAACGTACAGCTCCGTGGTTCACATTTTATTTTGAAAGGCTTCACGCCTTTTCGTCTATTTTTACCATGGCTGAAAGGATGCCTGTTGTAAAGTGAAAGAACAGCTGGAAGTTGATCCAGACCTTTGTTTGAAGGTCATCACTGGTGATGAAAGCTGGTGCTATGGCTACGACCCGGAAACGAAGCAGCAATCAAATCAGTGGAAGCATCCAACATCACCACGACCCCCAAAAAGCGCGTCAAGTGAAGTCCAATGTCAAGATGATGCTGATTTGTTTCTTTGATGTGAAAGGAATTCTCCACAAAGAGTTTGTTCCTCCTGGTCAATCTGTTGACCAGGCTTTTTGCTTGGAAGTCCTGAAGCGTTTGCGAGACAAGGTGAGACAAAAACGCCTTGACCTGTGGCAAAGTGGAGGGTCGTGGTTGCATCACAACAATGCGGCAGTGCACACTACCTTGAGTGTCAGACAGTTTCTAAACCCAGAATGGCATGACTCCACTTCCCCACCCTCCCTATTCACCCAATCTCACCCCTGCGACTTTTTTTTGTTCCCCCGAATGAAGAAAGTCCTCAAAGGAAAACATTTTCGCAGATGCGGTCGAGGTTAAGAAGAAAATAACGGAGCCATTAAAAACGTAACTTCACAAGAGTTCCAGAACTGCTTTGAACTGTGGAAAACATGTCTGGACTGGTGCATTGCATCAAATGGAGAATACTTTGAAGGTGATAAGAATATAAACGTGCAACAATAAATGAATAAAATTATATGACACAAATCCGGTTACTTTTGGGTCCCCCTCGTGTGCTAAAACTTTCTTCTCCCACACTTCTTGCTTGTGGATCTCTTTTCCAACTTCTTGCTTTCCTGTCTATTATGCTTTTCAAATATTTAAATGCAATGTCGGCTGTTATCATCTGCCTCCTTGAGATCTGTTCTTTTATTTGTCCTTTCTGTTTATTTCACTCTCAGTAACCAATTGCATCTTAGCAGATTATATTGCCTCGCTTGGAGTGAGATAGGAAAAAAACAAGACTTTTCAATAACCAAGAGCTAATACAAGTATTACTGATAGACAAAATATAATTCATTTAAATCAATTTTGCAGATATGAGTATGAAATAAAAACTAATTTTAAAAGTGGTTCCATTTGTAACTTTTTTATGTCATTTAAATGTGATTTCAAAAATGTATTTTTATATCTGTATAAAAAAACTGTTTGCCAATTTACAGTATAATCAATTAGCACTGTTGCTTTTATGGCATTACAAATTAATTAGTCGTTCAATTGATTGATTCAATGAACTATCAGATTAACAGAAGATTTGCATGACCAACTGAAAACCAAATTGTAAGTTCAGTCCCTGGGCTGGGTAGTGTTTACTTGAACTCATTGGAAACAGGGTGCACAATAACTGAGCAGTGCTGAAAAACAGAATCTCGATGAGATATCCTTAGATATAGGCAGTGGGCCGAGAATAGTCTACCCCAGGAGATTAAATAAAGGCTTCAGTTCAGAATTCCCTGCAGGATACCGGGATCATTATATACCTGAGTAAGGCCGGAGAGTGGACTATAAAACTGTTTGCAAGTTTCCAGTATATTTAATTAGCTGTGTTGTTTTATGTCATTGTAGATTAATTACACCATAATTAGTTGTTCTATTGATTGATTCAGAGAACTGTCAGATCAACATCAGATTTGCATGATAAAAACAAAGCCAAATTGGAAAAATAAAAATAAAACCATTAGGTAACAAAAACGAATGTTTTATTTATAAGGTTTTACATCATTGTTGTTGTTTAGTTTTTGTTCGCCCTGTTTCCGCTGAGTCCAAGTACACACGGCCAGGCCCAAGGATGTTACTCACAGTTACTATATCATCAAATTCATGACAAAACACATTCATTCAGTAGGCTATCGTCCTGAAGGTTAGTGAAATAATATGTTAGTCTGTGAATTTGATGATAGAGTAATTGTGAGTTCAATCCATGGGCTGGCCAGTGTTTACTTAGGCTCAATTGAAACATAGCGAGCAATAACTGAGCAGTATTAAAAAATAAGAAATAGACAAGATATTCTTAGACATGGGCAGTGGAACAAGAACAGTCTAACCCTGTAGATTCAATAAAGAATTCAGTTCGGAATTCTCTGTAGGTTACCTGATGAAGGCCAGAAACTACATCTGCGTCCTGGGTAAGACGATAAACTACGTCCAGCAGCAAGGCCTCTGATCAGGAGGTTTTGAGGATCGTGGAACCACCTCTTAATTGCTGGCATTCCCAGGTCCACCTTGACCTGAGGTGGTAGCACCTGTTAGGGTCCCAGCTCTGATAAATAGTTAACACCCAAACTTGTGTAAAAATAGGTTTTAATACCAGAAATACTTTGTAATAAAAAAAAATTAACCACCAATAATTTTTGAAGGAAAAATTATCAGTAATACTTAAATTCTTTGAAAAAAATATGACCAACTATAGATTTCTTCGAGGAAAAATATTCCCAGAAATAGATTTTTGAAGAAAAACATTACCAGCAATAAAAATTTTGTCGGCATTAAATAATCCATTGAGGTTGATATGCCATAAAAAAAACAAAACAAAACCAAACTTAACTTTGATAATTAGTTACAATACTCCTGGGTTGCCATGTCTTCTTATTCAAAGAATAGCCTTCATTAACCAGGATAACAATAAATCAGTTCTTATCATAATATACTTGTGACAATTGACACGTCTCTGAGGAAAACAGAAAAGCGAGTCCAGAATCTTCTGCTGATAGAATTATAACAATAAAACTCTGATATGAGAAAGGATAAATCTATCTCTGAATATTGTTATACAAATAAATGGTAACAATAATATTAGCAAGTTTTCTTATGAGGAAACATTCGGCATTCATTGACCAACCAGTCAGTGACCCTATCAATTAAAGTTTTAAAATTTTTCAGGAAAATGGGCTTCTCAAGCTGTTAATGCTCTTTCCACTATTGATGGCATTTCCTTCCTAACCTTTTATTTGAAGTTGTGTGGAATGTCAACATCTTTATTCTGTCATTTTTCTCATACATTTCTTTCTCAATGCAAAGGTCAATTTTCAATTTGTGTCTGAAGATTGCCAGGTGCATGAAACTGAGTTGAATTAGTATAAATTTTAGCTCAATTATTTTATATCGAGCACTATTTTATTACCACCAGCACTCATTGTGCACTTTATATATATATATATATATATATATATATATATTTATACTATTTTAAAAACAAGGAATTTATTAATGGTAATAGTCCCTAAGGCCCTTTCGTCCAACATCTCATCAGGAGAAAATCATTGGAAAAATTGCAAAATTAAACGAAAAGAACAGTAACGAAAATGAAAAGCTAAAAAAAAGAAAAAAAGGGGGGAAAAACATGCTAAAATCAATAAGTATATATACTTATAATGGGAGGAAGGGGAATTCCATGGAAATAATTAGCAAGGGACAGTTAAAATAAAATATTCCCCAACAAATTAAGGGACTTCACAAAATCCTTCTGCCGGCAAAGAGAAGGTTTCCATAATCCTATACAGATTGATTCCAAAATCTTCAAATGATTGTTGGAAGCAGCTGTGTGAATAATTTTGGACCACTCTTTCATAAACGACTTGGCACTATTTTAAAATAGTATATAGATTTTGTACCTCCAAGCATTTGTTATATATATATATATATATATATATATATATATATATATATATATATATATATATATATATATATATTGTTGTAAACTAGAAAGGTTTACTAAATGAAGAATAACCAAAACAGAGGTTGGAAATGAAATGGTAATCTTTATAACATCAACAAAATACAATACTCGCCAGCGGCGTGAAGTAGGTAAACCACTGCTAGTGGTGGACTACTTAGACAGTATATTACCCCCACTTACAACAGTGTCCAACGTATTTATGAGGATTAGGACATACCTATTAGTGTTCATAGGTATGGTATATAATATATATATATATATATATATATATATATATATATATATATATACAGGGATGTAATGGGTAAATTGTCACCATTTTATATTTTTCAATTTCATGTATGTGTGTTTTTTTGTTTTTGACTTGTTTGACTGCACAGTATAGTAGACTCAGTTGGGCACTGTATATGAGAAAAAGCACACCATGACACAATTCACTCAGTCAGAAATTTGGAAATGGCATGTTGTACAGCTTGCTATTCATGCCGAGTGTTTGGATGTCAATCTGAGGACAGTGCAGAGGATTCAGAAAGAGTTGGAGGAGTCTAATGGTGATTACGAAGCTATGGCATCTCGGAAAAATCACTTTGATCATTCTGATAAGAAAAGAACGACTGAATTTGTTGGTGAGGGTGTCAGACTTATCATGGAGGTCTACATCAAGTGCCTTGAGGAGGTAGTGTCGCCCTGGGCCAAGAGGGTGGCTGCTGGAAGGCCCTATGTCTGGCAACATGACTTTGCACCATGCCACATACAAGTGTGAGAACCCAGTAATGGCTGTCAGACAATTTCTGCAATCACATCACTCCTTACATCTGGCTGCCTAACTCCGCAAACTGCAATTCCCTTGATTATTATGTGCAGGACACAGTTGCACTAGGGACCAACAAAACTCCTTGCAATATAAAAGATGAACTGAAGGTAAGGATTATGGCAGCATTCAGCAAATTAAACAAGGAGACCATCCAGAAGAGCAGCAGGAGATTCTGAAGTCCTCTGGAGGCCGTGGTTGAAGCCAATGACAATTTTATTGAATAAATTTACTCTTTAATATTTTAAGATATTTTTTGTGTGAATTTTGGGAAATATATCTGTTAAAATGGGATGTCAGTGTTATTTTCATTTTCATGTAATTTAAATGAAAATTTATCTATCGCACCATATATATATATATATATATATATATATATATATAGCTGCCTGACGATTGCACTAGCATGAAACAGACTGTCGCCTCTAAGTGCTGACTTCTATGTTCACTTTTATATTTATATATATATATATGTATATATACATTTTAAACATGTTGTGTTGAATGTTAAAGACAACATAGTCCTGCATATTTTCTTTTGAATTTTCTCATATTTTCTAATGAGACTTTTTATTTGAAAATTATATCGAAATAAATATTGTCCGTATGATAACCAAGTACTTTCGAACATCATTATTCATCTTCAGGGTCAAAATTTTTAGTCAAAATTTTTTAAAAACATTTGCAAATTGTCTTGTAGTGGAATTATGTTGCTACATTTTTTTACAAACTAAATAAACATTAAAATCCTTTTAATTTCAAAAGACACGATGATGTTATCACGTGCATGGCGAAGATTTTTAATCATGTGACGGCGTGAAAAAGATTTTTATTATACAAGCCAAAAGATCGAAGAATACGTTATAAAATTTAAAATTTAAATATATTATAAACATTGTAGGATGTTTCCAGAAATATTGTAATCTATACGATTAATAAGAGGTCTTTTGCTTTTAATATGTAATGCTTCTAAGATTTTAAGGCATCTAATGTCTGTATGTTTATCTATAATTTTAGTATTATCTATAAGTATTTTACGTATATCAGATTGCAGAAGGGAAACAGTATGTGACATAGTATGTTGTTTAATGGAGCCAGAATTATTTAGATGCATAGTTGTCTTTAACATTCAACACAGCATGTTTAAAAGAAAAGTTGCTGCCAAATTACACACACACACACATATATATATATATATATATATAAAATATTACTTAAACCTTATTTTTAGTGGATACCAATATTTGATTAGACACTCCATTTATTTATTAAACAGTATATTTATTTATTTTAATCTACCAACCTGAATATACAAGAAATTTTATTAAAGGAAAATATGTACTCTCCGACAGGATCTTTTTCTTTTTCTGAGTCTGAGATAATGAAATCAATAATGTTTTTTGTGATGTGGCGTTTCATGTGATATTTAGACCATGTGTTAAATATGGTATATCTTTTTGAGTAACAGAAGTTTAGCAAAAGTTCTCCATTGCTTGTTTATAGTTTCTGTTTCAAAGGGTGATGTCTTCTTACCATCAAAGAAGCAGTGGCACTCAAAAATATATGAAATAACATTAAAATCTGTGTCGAGATACAAAAACCACTTTTCTCCTTTTGTTGCTGACATAGGTCATATGATGGTTGCTTAATGACATTACTCCATGAAGTCATAAAAGCAGCATCCAAATACCGTTTGTTTCACAGCAGCAAACTGAAAAGTTGCTTTCTTTAGCCTTAGCCCCCCATAGCCTGGGTAGAGGCTAAATCTGTCACCCCAGCAGCTTACAAGTCCATGGTGCCATTTCCCTTTGAGAATATATCTTTTCTAGATATAAAATGAAACTCCAGCTCATAGTCCTATATTTGGGATAACCCAAGATTCACTGTTCCCCATTCATGGAATATGTTCTCACCTGGGACATAGATAAATCCAGCCCATTTGAATTTGGAATCCTAAACATAGCTTCCAGACACAGGAGTATCTCCATCCTTCCTTTTTGTTTCACCTTACACTCTGCACTGTTGTGTAGATATATGTGATATATTTTCTCTGCATGGGACACACGTATATATACATACATATATATATATATATATATATATATTATATATATATATATATATATATATATATATATATATGTATTACCTTTAGGTATATCTTAGTATTATAAAAGTCTCTCTGAAAACAAAACATGTTTGTTATCATTCTTTTTCTTTTCCGCCATTCTGTTATGTCCGTGAATTCCAGTGTTATTATTTCACAGATAGATATAATAATGCCCATAATGGGGGAAATGGGAATAGGAATGAGAGAATAAATCTTTCTACTATATCTCTCTCCCATTACATTCCCATTAATACAGTTTTCTGGGTTTTGTAATATACAAAGTTTAGAATTTCTCTTTTTCTGAAACAACATTGTTTTCAGTTAGTGTATCTGATATCACTCAGATCTTACTGCCACAAGTAACAATTTTGGCAGCCATCAATTTTTATGACCAGTGGAAGATATTGTTTATTACACCATCTGATGATTTGCATATTTTAATTCCAACTCCAAGTTGTCTTTTCACCTTGTCCAAAATAAATTCTGTCCAAATGCACAATGGCGTCATTACCAAATCAACACACCTCTTGAACACAGACAGCGTCAAGATTTGTGTTCAGGCATTCTTCTAAAATGAAGTGTACCCTGAAACTATCTGATCCTCACTGGATGTTAATTTGTCTTATTTTTCACTTGAGGTAGTTTTTAAATTTGATTTGGTAGTCAATTTTTTTTAGTTGTTGTTGATGGGTTAGGTGGCTAATTAGATTTTCCGTTTTCCTTCTAATATACACAGTACTCTCTGTATATTGGAAGAGAAAACTCCATGTTAATTACAATTCACAAGCTCAGAGCATGAATAAGGCTATGGCTCAGCAACAAGGATAGTTCTTGAGAAGGGTCTAATATTTTAGGTTGATTGTTTGAAAATAATTCTCTGAGTATATTGGAAGAGAAAGTAAAATAAATTAATGTAAATGCATCAATCTAGTTGTAGAAGTCAAATGACTTACCTGCTAACATGGCTGCCTTTTTGTATCTTCTTGGAAAGGCATGGCAGCTAATCTACCTCATTTATAGAAGAGCACCTAATGCAGCTGTGGTGAAATAAAAAGAAAACAGCAACCAGCGAGTAAATTCAAGCTCTCCCAACTGGTATTCCAACCTCGAGTCGTTCCTTCTTGAGTTCTGTCACAAAATTGCACTAACAGACTTTTCCAGCCGCCAACCGTGAACGTCACTCCAAGGACCCAGCACTGGGAAAAATTACTTGCTTTTATATTTGTCCATATACCCATAATCCCTTGCATCTTCATGCAATTCCATAATTCATTGCGTCTCTGTCCCATAATGCATTGCATCTTCATTACATAAAAATGCAATGTAAGTCCCCCCTTATTCTTTTACGTTATCTGGCCGAGGACGGATTACGGCAGAGCGGTAAGTGCTTTTTTTTCTCCTTCATTTCAACTGCAGTAGCTTTACATGCTAAGCAAATACGGGCTCTTTTTTGGCGGGGACAAGGCAAGTCGCAACCAGTTGTGCTCGTCCCAGGTTCTGCCTCCTCACGTCTGCGACAGCAGCAGGTGGGTAGGTCCACTTTGCTGAAATGGACCTGCTCAACACATCTGTAATTTGCATGAGTGGACTCTATTCACCCATATATCTTCCATTAAATGACTCAGGGCTGCATTTTAGCTTGAAGTGACTACACCAGTCTACTTGTGTGTCAGACCACTTGCAAGTCAACCAATATTCTACACTAGTGTCTGAAAGGTGGGTCAGTATTTGAATGTTAGTACAAGGTCATTCAAAGTCAGGAAAAATACTTTGATGACTGAATAATTATGATATGAAGTTATATAAATAAAAGATATTGGGCGAAATATGATATATAAACTCTACAATAATCTACTGCAATCATAATGTGGGATATTTAAAATCAACAATGATAAAAAATGAAAACAAAAGCATCGGAAAACAATGAGGTTGGCTAAACTGTATGTCTAGAGACACTGGACACAAGGGATTTAAATTCAAAAATTGATGACTAATTATGTGCAACGTTTTGTTTAGATTTTTACTGCATTCTTCACATGTATATAAATCCATCAACAAGTCTGATGATTTCCTTTGAAAGGACAAAATGTGTAACGTAAAAATTTTTAAATTTTAATGTAGGTTCAATTTTTCACTTCAGAATCTATCTTACATATCTATAAGTCTACCATTCGTCTATACTTAGAATATTGCTGCCACATATGGCCCGATGCCCCTACTATATACCTAGAGCTCTGATAAGAGCCAAAGAAAATCAGCAATATTATTGGTCCGGACCAGGCATCTCAGCTTCAGTCATTTTCCCACCACTGTAAAGTTGCCTCCCTCTGCCTTTTCTATTAATACTTTCATGGTAATTGTACAGATGAACTCTTCATTAGACTTTATGAATTTAAGTGCAGTACTAGAAGAGCATCGAGATCTCATCAACTGACAGTTGAGCTGGCTAGAAGCAGTTGTAAGTTCTATGCCAACAGTTTCTTCTCTCACACTTCTTGTCTGTGGAACTCCCTTCCAACACCATGCTTTCCAGCCAACTTTAATCTGCAAAAATTTAAATGGAATGTCAATCTCTATCTACTGTCCTCTTGATTACTCATTCCTCTTCCTGCTCATTATTAATGTTTCTGTTCCTAATTATTCCACACCCAGTAACCCCTTGTGTCTTAGTGGCTTTACTGCCTTGCATGGGGTGATACTAATTAAAAAAAAAGGTTTAAAATTTTCTCAATAAATGGATGGAGTAATATGTATCAGTTTAAGAGCTGAAAAGTTGTGTAATGGTCAAATAAAGTCTAGAAAAATATTTTTAACGTTTAATTCATACGAAGAAAAGATTTTGTCAAAAAATGCTGGAAACATTTGCATCAATTTGAGGAGTAAGTAAAGAAACTCCAGAACACACATTCTCTCACACATCAGTCAAAGGTCATCCATTTACTTTGAAAATAAAAATAAACACTGAAAAGAAAAAGATAGAAAGGCAAGCAAAAGTCATTTAGCTGTTTTAATTTAATGGGTTGCTATAATAAACTTTAACTTTCTGGTAAAAATAGATGATCATGAAATGCTACAGGAAATTTAATAGTTGTTATTTTCAGATTTCATATATTAAAATTTGAGATATATTTTTTCCTTTTAATGAAATATATAGTGAAGTTAAGCATCAATTTATCCATTTAGTATGTTTGAGAATTTAAAAAGATAAAAGAAACATATCATTACATGTGTGTATATATATATATATATATATATATATATATATATATAGACACAGTTGATGTCTACAGCTAATATATAAATCAGACAGACACACACGTGCTGGTAAAAAATATGTGCACAACAAATACATTAACAAGAGAGGTGGCTCTGTTGATGTTATTTCATGTCACACTATATATATATATGTATATATATATATATATATATATATATATATATATATATATATATAAAATGCTGGCCAAAATCTTAAGGCTAATGGAAATAAAAAAAATAATTTTATCACTTATTTGAGTAGGGTATAAAAAAATGGAACTAAGAAAAGAAAATAGAAAAATTTAAAACTTTCAGCATTTAATAGGGGAAATTTGAATACTGGGAAATTCAGCTAAATACTAAGTGGTTAAAAGCAGTCCTAAACAGAGTAGGAAATTACCAATGAAACATCTCAGTAACAAGTTGCATGGCTGTCATTGTGAATAACTTAAAATATTTGTTTGGCATATTCGATATAAGCATCTGCCGAAGGCTGGCCGAAATGTTATTCCAAGTGGTCAAGATGGCTTCATGAAGATTATGTACTCTTTGGGAGGCATTTCCAATTAGGTGCATTAGAAGGTTTCATTTCTACAGACTTCCCTTACCATCTACCTCTTAACATTTTCATTGGTCCAAAAGAATCACATTATTCACAATGAAAAAGTCTCTTGTCATGAGCACATTATGGATTTCAGCATTTGTCCTCCTGAAAGATCCAGTCATTTCCACACAATCCATACACACACAGGCACACATACACTAAGTATCTATATGTATATATAAAGGGCGTTTCAATGACTTGGACAGATTTTAAATGTGAAATAATTTTAAGCATCTAATTTAAAAAAAAATTTTTTTTCAGATTTAACAACTTAAGTCTTTGGCAATTTCCACCATGGAATGATTAACAATCAAACAATGTGTTAAAGTTATTGACGCCTATTTCGAAAATGGATTTATATATTTATAGATAAAATAATGGCGACAGTCTGTTTCATACCTGAATGCAATTTACAGGCCATGATGGTTGTTGCCACATGATGTTGACCTCAGTGTTCACTTTTATATATATATATATATATATATATATATATATGTGTGTGCATGTGAGTAGTATGTAGAATAGTATCTGACGTATTTTTGTCTTGAAATGTGTTGTTATTAAAAAAGCTTTTCCACACCAACTCAATTTATATATATATATATATATATATATATATATATATATATATATATATATATATATATATATATATATAGTATAGCATTAAGTACCAGAATTGCTAGTTTTTTTTTCAGGTGGAAAAGCCTTTTGAGTAGGCAGGTTTTTGTCATAAAAGTCAGAGAATTAATTAGAATTAGTTTACCACTTAGCTGAGTGGTGTTGGTTCAGTCATGCCTACTACATAGTATTGTTTAGTTTCTTGCAATAGCTCACAAACCAAAAGAAACCCTCCCTACAATTAAGCATGATGGAGTGAGCATTCTACTCTGGGTTTGTTTTGCTGCTTCTAGACCAGGATAATTACAGGGTATCATGGAGATAAAGAGCAGAGTATTTGACTTATTCTTAAAAAATAATATAAAACAAAGTGCATAAAATCTGTTATTATGTTTCTTAATTATTTTCTCCAGGTTATCTGCACAACTATAGCTTAATTTAAGGGTATTATGATTGAATATATATATATATATATATATATATATATATATATATATATATATATATATATATATTTGTTAGATCTGGTGTACCTTAAACAATGGTTTCCCTCTGCCCAGGAGAGATGCATGTTCAAATCCTACCAGGATGTGTATAAATAAATGGAGCATCTACTCAAGTCCACTAAAATTAATGCTTAAAGTGATAAATATATATATATATATATATATATATATATATATATATATATATATATATATATATATATACAGTGCTGTCCAAAAGTAAGTTAACCCCTAAGATAATATTTTTTAAATTTTCTCTTTTTTCCAGATGACCAACAGATCTTAATTAAACTATATAGTTGTTAAGAAAAAACTTTATTAAAACAATTACAGCCACTTTCCATGATTTTTATAAAGCTGGATTAAAAATATTAATTAAAAATTAAGATTAGCAAAAATAAGTGAACTCTTACATTTAATATTTGGAGATGGCTCCTTTTGAGATTACAATATCAACCAGTCTTTTTCTATAAATTTTAAGTAGTTTCTGGCAGTAATGAGTGTTGATTTTTGACCATTCTTCTTGGCAAAACTCCCACAATTGCTCGATTGTTCTTGCATGTACTGCCTTCTTTCATTTGAATTTCAGATTTTCAATTGGGTTTAGATCAGGACTTTGTTGTGGATTTGCTTTGATGCTTTAGATCATTGTCTTGTTGGAAGTTCCAGCCTCAACCTAAACCCAACTTTTGAACTGAGGACAAGACACTTTCATTCAAAATTGCTTGGTAACTTGCAGAGTCCATTGTTCCATCAATGCGTACTATTTTGCATGTTCCAGCTGCAGCAAAGCAACCCGAAATCATAATGCTGTCACCACCATGTTAATGCTTGGTAGCAAATTCTGCTCTTCAAAAGTCATATTAGGTGCTCACCAGATATACCACCTATTGTTCCTTTCAAAAAGCTCTGGTTTGGTCTCATGTGACCATAAAAACTTTTGCCAGAATGCTTCTAGCTTATTAATATGAGCTTTGGCACAGATGAGGTGAGCATGCTTGTGCTATTTCATAAGCAGTGGCTTTTTCTATGCATTCTGCCATGAAGATCAGCATTCTTAAGATTTTGTCAAACTGTAGATGTCAGCACAATGATTCCAACATTGGCCAATGAGCATTGGAGAACCACAAAGGTCAGAGTAGGATTTACCTGGGCTTGCTAAATTAGATGTCTACTTGCTTTTGCTGTTATGTTTCACAGATGGCCACTTCTTGATTGTGATGCCAAAGGCCTTCCAGTCATAAATAATTTGTTGCACTGTGGTGATGTGCACTCCAAATTGTTTTGATAGCTTTTTCATCATTACAGGTTTCAGCTATACAATTTTTAAAGCTTCAGGAAGTTCTTTTGATCTTTGCATATATATTTATTTAAAATTTAGTCTCTAACTGCATTTTTGCATACAGAGTAAGTTATATAATTTAACTGCAGTAAACACAGCTTACCACAGAAACGAACATGTGACATCTTGATTTTTACATGCACACAGAAAATGATTTTCCCTGGCAACCATGCAAAACAAAAATACAGAGTGTAAATATAAAAGCTCACTTACTTTTTACATCTTCATTTTTAATTTTCAATCAATATTTTTATTTTATTCCAACTTGATAAAAATCTTTGAAAGTGGCTGTAACTGTTTTAATAAAGTTTTTTAATGGATAGTTTAATTAAGATTTGTTGATTATCTGAAAAAAAAGAGACAATTATCTTAAATATTATTTTAGAGATTCACTTACTTTTGGACAGCCCTGTGTGTGTATGTGTGTGTGTATATATATATATGTATATATATATATGTGCAGGTATGCAGAAAAATAGGAAAGAACATGTTGGGTAAATAATCCGGAGTTCTTTAGTATTTTTGCTTTTACTTTTAAAAAGACAGTGCTCCATACAGAAGTAGAGCTTATATTATAGCAGTTTCCATAGTAACTAATGTTGCAAGAGACCATACTTATAAACACGTGCAAACCACAAGATAGCTTATTCCCAAATTCTCGCTTGACGATGAAGCGAGACCAGACACCTTAATTCAACTTAATTTCAAAAATTATATTGAGGGTCTCGGCTCTCGCTTTTGAAATCTTATGTAGCGAAGGAATCATATTTTTTCAAAAAATATTATAATATATATATGTGTGTGTGTGTGTATATATATGTATGTGTGTGAGTGTATATATATATATATATATATATATATGTATGTATGTATGTGTGTGTGTGAGTGTATATATATATATATGTATGTATGTGTGTGTGTGTGTGTATGTATATATATATATATATATATATATATATATATATATATAGCCTGATGATTGCATTTAAGCATGAAACAGACTGTCACCACTGGGTGTTAACTTCAATGTCCACTTGTATATTTACATATGCCCTATCCCAGATATTGTTTTTGGTTAGTGGCATATCAACCTCTATGTGCTATTTAATGCCAAAATCTAAATATTTTGCAGGCAATTTTATGTAATTTTTTGGTGGCGAGTTAGGTGATAATACTGGTTTTAGTGATACAAGTCTTACTAATTAATCGATAGCTGTGTAGAGAAGAAGTAAATACTTATATTTCCAAAAGTTATTTGCATGTAAGTGAATATAATGAACCTAACTTGAATTGGAACTTGGCTCACTGATTAACAATTCTGAGCCATTATACATTACACTACCCACACATCCAAGATTACAACACCTAGTATTCCAAAGTGGTCACCCATGTAGGTACTGACCAGGCTTGGTGTTGCTTAATTTTGGTTATCATACAGGAACTGGTGTTTCAACATGATGTAGCTGTAAGCCTGCATCACATGGAGATTCAAAGGGAAAATCCTTGGTCTGCACAACACCAGGTATCCTTGCTTGTATACAATATATTCTAAAATGTATTTCAAAACAAATACTTAACAGAATAATTTGTATTATTTAAGTTTGGATACAGAAATCTCATTTGATCACAAATTATTAATATCTACTATATAAAATAAATTATCCAATCTTAATATTAAATGAATTGCAGCTACATCCCAAACTGTCATGGATATGATCAGAACCCAAAATAACCATAACAGCAATGACTTTGAAGCAGGCATATATAAAATAAACTGTAACAGCTGCCCCTTACAATATATTGGTGAAACTTTCAGAAATAAAAAAAAACAGCATATTTCTATGCATAAGAAAAATCTCCTACATAACAATTTATCCAATGAATTAGTTATACAATGAGATGATTTCAACTACAATTTTGATCTCAAGAATGCTACACTTATTAAAAGAGAAAATAACTTAGACAAAAAGTTTTTGAGAATGCAATTATAGCTTCTTGCCAAAATATTAACTTACAACCTGGATTTTTACAAATATCATCTTTCTGAAAGGAACTATACCTTTCTCAAACCAACATAACTATCCATAAGAAAATTTTAAATTAAAAGAAAACAGTTAACTCAAGACATTTAAATATTTAAATTAAATAACTAAACAAAGTAAAATAAACTAAAAATAAACAATAAGAAAGATCTACATAACAATTTATGCAATGAATTAGTTCTACACAGAGATAATTTCAACCACAATTATCAATCTCAAAAATTTTATTTTCTTTATTCATGAAGGATTCTATTTCTGATGATCTTAGTGAACATGGTGTTAATTTACAGATGCATATGTGAATGTGCATGTACAGATGTATATTAGTGTGTATTTAGAGATGCATATGTATATATATTTTTAAGTATTTCACTGCAAGCAAGGTGGGAGTGCCACTAGTATACAAGGGACTACAGAGAGTGAAAGTAAGGGAAAAGACTGGGTATGGTGGGGATTGAGGAAAGGATAAAAAAAAAGAATGGGGGTCAAGGCATTAGAAGTTATCAGTTGACATTTATATTTAAATTGTTGAAGATTATAGTTATCAGGGAAGCAAGTAAGAGGAAGGGAGTTCCACAGTTGGGAAGTGCAAGAGAATAAGCTGTTAGAGTAAGAGATGTAAACATAAGTATTTTCTGTGTATTTAGAGATGTATAAGTGTATTGTTTAATTTAGCTATATGGATGCATTAAGTTCAAAATAATTATTTGCTTTTATGTCATTTTTTTACATAATTTATGTAAAATTATATAATATTTTTTGCTTTTTAAATGAGGCTATGGTAAAGAGTATACAATAACATAAGCTTAATTAGTCATACAAGTTATAAAGATGCATGTTTGGGATGTACTGCTTACAATGCCATAAAAAAAAAACTCAGGACATAGGTGATTATGGTTCTCCACAATTTCCTGTCCTTTGTAGCTCTTAATAAATTTTGTCTTTTTATTATTTCTCCTAAACCCTGTTCTGCCAACCAATTACCCAAGCTCGTCAAGTATGTTATATGCTGTTTTCCTCTGTTCAATCTGTCTTGTGAGTAACAGATTTTTCAAGCCCTCCTTCCTCATTATGTGACCCAGAAATTTCAACTGTCTCTTCCTGATGTTAAGTAGACATCTCCTCTTTGTTTCAATTTTCTCTGAAACCTTGTCATTACTAACATGTTTGGGCCATGATATCCTAAGCATCTTTCTGTAGAACCACACTTTTGTTGCTTCAAGTTTCTTCTTCATCTTTGAGGAAACTGTCCAGCATTCACCACCATACAGTAGGACAGATATCATGTAACAGTTCAGTACTCTTTTCTCAGTTTCTAACAAAGTTTTCCTATTTCTTAATACTCTGCTTAGCTTTTGAAATGCATCTTTGGCCATTCCAAGCATCTTCAGGATTCAGTGTCACATTTTCTATTAAAGATTCATGCACATTTTGTGTGCAGCATCCATATGCCTTGTATAAATAAAAGGACAATGTATCAAAGAGTACAAAAAGCCATGAGAGAAAAGTAAGACCTGGAATATGAATGTTCCCAAATGGGGGACACTTTTTCCCCATGAGCGACTACATCTTATAGTCAGAGTTGTAAAAAAAGAAAGAGAATGAGTGAGAATATCATTTCCTATTTATAGGCTTAAGGAGCGCCTCCTAGTGATGAAGGCATGTCAAGTGGGATAACCCACAATCTATCTTACACAATCATTAGTCTACAATTCATTCATGCATTGGATATTGCTGCCACATCTGCTCTAGTGCTTCTGTTATTTATTTAGAGATTCTTGATAAAATTCAAAGAGGAATCTGCAATATTATTGGTCATGTCATGGCATCTTGGTTTCAGTCATTTCCCCACCACTGTAACATCTCTTTCCTGTGCCTTTTCTATAAATATTTTCACGGTATTTGTTCTGATCAGATTTCCTCTTTTGTACCTCGACTTTTTGAATTTAAGCCCAGTACTAGATTGGTAGCTAGGTCTCATCTTTTCACAGTTAAAATGTCTAGACGTAACCACAAGTTCTATACTGAGAGTTTCTTCTCTCACACTTCTTGCTTGTGGAGCTCACTTCCAGCCTCTTGCATTACAGCCAACTTTTATATTCAGAAATCTAAATGCAGTGGCAATTGTTATCTTTTGTCTTGTTAATAATTTTTCTTTTATCGTTCCGTCCGCTTCATAATGTTTTTTTAATTTTCTCATATTCTCTCACATGCAATAATACCTTGCTTCTTAGTGGTTTTATTGCCTTCCTTGGGGTGAAATGATTAAAAAACAAAATAATTTGGCTATGTCCTGAAGCAGTAACATGTACATGTGATGGTGGTGATGGCTCTGGGCATTCATATCAGGAGAGTATACACTCAAAGAGTGAAATAAAAATGAAGTTCATATTTGTAATGGTAATTTACCCATGCACACATGGACTCTTCCAACTATAAAGAGGAGCAGGTACTGCCTTTTGGGGAGGGAAGTTTCCAGCAGTCAGCCTTGACAGTTAGACTGAACATACTTGCTGTAACACTCTCGTTTGTATATGTTTGTATTACTGTTAATATATTTATTTAACTCACTTCCTCTCTTTGTGTCTTTATTTTCGGGCCCCAACAAGGCCACAACAATATTTGATTTGAATAAAGTGTTTATTTCATGTTTCATCTGTTTTTACATATTTAAAATGTCTTCCTTTCTCACATTTCTCAGTACTAGGCCCCCATAGCAAATTGAGTCTTTGGGGCATACAATCAAGGAGTCGGTCCTGGGAATCATGAAACATCACCAAACCTCTGCATGTCACTGTCCTAAAGAAAAAAATCTGTTGGCAAAGGCGTGGTCTTTGGTACAATCTTTTTCCTGTTAAAATTTCCTCTTGAAAGATCACCCAATGGGTCAGAGATTTCTTGAAGACAGAAGGAAATAAATTATTCAGTGCATTGTGACATTTAGATATTAAAAAAGATGAAAAAATTATGACTTGAAAAGGGAAAAACGTTTTTTTTTTGGCAGATTATCGAGAAAATCGTTTAAAAGTGCTCGCCTTCACCAGACATTAAAAACTTTGGATCAGTTAAAGAGTTCAAAATATTCCATCAAGATAATGCTTGACCAGATTTTCCTTTGATGCCTGAGAAAAAAATTTACAATTTGTCTGGGAAGTTTTCACTTATCTCTCATATTCAGCAGATATTTCATCTTCAGTTTACCATTTAGAGAATTCTCTAATAAAAAATAAAAATCTCATTGGAACATGGCAAAAGGACCAAAGGACAGAGAAGAGAATATGAGAATTATGAAGCAGATAACGGAACAAAATGGTTAATTTATTCTGCAATAAAGTTAATACTGAATAATATTATATTATATATTATAAATATAAATATAAAAAAAGCACACAGTGAGGGCTGGTGGTAATGATATAGTGCTCAAAGTAAAATAATAATATTGTAATTTATACTAAAAATAAATATATATATATGCCATCAAGAACAAATGTATATTTATTTTTATTATCTATCTATATGGTGGACTCTCCTATCGTATTTAACATACGAGGGTCAGCAACTCAGTTCCTAGGAACCGACAGCTAGACACAAGCACATGTGATTTGATTACAGAGGTGAAGGCTTTATGCAGAACCAACCACACTTTTTGAAGGGGTGAATGCAGAAAACTGGTGCACTACGTTCCACAAGGTCCCCAAACTATCCTGTGCAGGTTTTTGAATTTAAAGTTGTCCTTCTCTTAGACCAGTTGCCATCCAAGGCTATAGAACCCAGTCTGTTTTGCTAAGCACCCTCAGCTGGAAGGAGAAGAAGAGGATGCATACTTTTCCCAAGGGTATTAGCATGTAAGTGAATGTAATGGATTCAACTGGAATTCAAACTCGGATCTCTGAGCCCTCAGTCTGAGTTACTACCACTACTCCACTTTGCCTTTATATGTATGTGTGTGTATATATATATATATATATATATATATATATATATATATATATGAAGAAATATAGTCTTAATGTGTGCTATATTTATGGGATAAAGTGCTCAATATCAGAGATAGAGCATGTGTAAATATAAAAGTGAACATAGAGGCGACAGTCTGTTTCATGCTAGATGCAATCGTCAGGCAACTAGTGCTGTTATTTTTCTCGGCTATTTATATATACGGGTCAGTGGTGCATTGTGGGTAGTCTATTTTGGCGGTTATATATATATATATATATATATATATATATATTAATGCATGTTTCATTAAATAATATATCTCCAATGGATTAAATAATATTTATGTTGGTCACACCACAAACTCGCTTTCACGGCGCTTGACTTGACATTTAAATGATAACTCTAACATTTTTAGACATTTAAAACAACATGCCTGCCCATGTTCTCAATTCCAGAAAATCCTTGTTGACCACACAACTATACTTAAAAATGAAAACAATAAACAAAAACTAAAAATTCTTGAAGCTATATACATAAAACAGTTAAAACCTAACCGGAACAAAATAAACTATGAAATCTCGACAAATATTCTTAAATGCCTATAATTTATAACAGAAGCCATTGTTTTATACCAACGGCTTCCCATACTTAATACTTCTCGTTTTTCACTCTCGCATGGTCATATGTGACGTCACAAGCTGCGACGCGATTTTCGCTTCCGCGTCTGGTATATATGAGTTTGTTGTTACTTTGAAATTTTTCATGCAGCAAGGGCGGACTATCATTGTTGTTTCGTTTGTGTGTTGTTTGATATATTGAAATTGTCATCTTTGATAATGGCTTATGTAAGCCAAAAGCTTAGAATGGATTTAAACATGTATCAATATGGTGATTTCCTTTCGTCTTTCAATGATAATCTGATTAAGCTTATCAGACAATATGAAAGGAACTTACTTAAAATAAATAGACAAAACTTGTCTATATTATTTAATGAAGGATGCATTAATGAAAAATTGCTGCTGAAATATACACAATATATATATATATATATATATATATATATATATATATATATATGAGGTAACAATATATAAATTTTTATATATCAAGGACAATATTGGTGGGAGGGAAATGTTTGACAAAGTAGAAAAAAGTGTTTGAATAGTGCATTTCATCATTTAGGACTTCATTGGACTAAATTTGATTGTAAGGTCACCCGCAGTAAATGTATGCCCAGACTCTGGCAACATATAACCGATGCTGGTAGATCTTCCATTAACAGAGTGTGGGATATCTAATAAAAAAAAGACGTGGAAACAAAAAGAACCTAAATAAAATCGATTAGATTATATATCAAAAAAAGAAAAATTTTAAATTTCCTCATTCATATGCATATACAGTTGAACCAACATAAATTTAGTCTAATGAAGTTGTAGAGTATGAAACATGTCATGCAAAAACTTCTTCCCACATTGTCATACATTTTCCCACCATATATATATATTGCATCAATTTCTTGTTCGTGTATTGCATAAATATATTGTGTAATTGTCATCTTTGATAATGGCTTATGTAAGCCGAAAGCTCAGATTGGATTAAATAAAAAAAAGTATGTATCAATATTGTGATTTTCTTTCATTATTTAATGATAATGTTATTAAGATTATCAGACTATATGAAAAAAACTTACATAAAATATATAGACAACGCTTATCTATATTATTTAATGAGACATGTATTAATGAAAAAATGCTGCCTAAATACACACAATATATATATATATATATATATATATATACACACACACATATATATACATGCACACACACACACACACATATATATATATATATATATGGAGGTTGAGACAGATAAATTGTCATCTAAATTACACAAAAATGAAAGTGACACTGACATCTCATTTTAACATATATATTTACCAAAAGTACACAAAAAATATCTTGAAACACTAAAGAATAAATTGATTCAATAAAATCACAATTTGCTTCAACCATGCCCTCCAGACGGCTTCGGAATATTCTGCAACTCTTCTGTACGGTCTCCTTGTTTAAGTTGGTGAATGCTGCCATAATCCTTGCTTTCAGTTCATTTTTGCTGTTACAAGGAGTTTTGTTGGTCTCTTGCTCAACTGCAGCCAACACATAATAATCAAAGGGGTTGCAGTCTGGGGAGTTAGGTGGCCAGATGTAAGTAAAGATGTGATTGCATAAATTGTCTGACAGCCATGACTGAGTTCTGCTTGTTTGGCATGGTGCAGGCTCTTGTTGCCGGACATAGTGTCTTCTAGCAGCCACACTCTTGACCCAGGGCAGTACAAACTCCTCAAGGCACTTGATGTAAGCCTCTGTATTGAGTCTGAGGCCCTCACCAACAAATTCAGGAGTTCTTTTCTTATCAGAATGATTACAGTGAGTTTTTCAATCTACTGTACCTTCATAATCACCATTAGACTCATCCAACTCTTTCCAAATCCTCTGAACTGTCCTCAGATTGACAGACAAACACAGTGAAATGTTCATAATGGAGTTTCTGGCATAAATGCCAAGCAGTACAGCATAATCTTTACTGTGCATTTGACAGAATCAAAAACAATAAACATGCATGAAATTAAAAATATAAAATGGCGACAGGTTACACATCTCTCCCTCTCTCTCTCTCTCTCTCTCTCTATATATATATATATATATATATACACATACACACACATATAATAGTAAAGAAATTATGCTTCTATTTTGTCTATCATTACTATTATTATTATTGTTGTTTTTTCATCTCTCAAGTTTCATTTCATTCATTGGCTTACTATATCTACATACATTTATATATACTTTAAAAATTAAGAGATCAGTTGAATCTGCTACCTTGGTTTGAACCTTGTGGCATCCTCAGGCGATTTTCATCAATTGATCTCCCAATGCTTTATTTTTAAAAAACTAACGAACACTATACTATTTTTAAAAATAAATAAACAAATGCACAATGTTGAGTGTGATGGAAAGGGAGGAGGAGGAGGATGTGAAGAAGAAATGGGATGAGAAAAAAGCAAGGGTATTACAAATGTATTGATGACAGTGGGGTGGGGGGGGCGTTAAGTGAAATATACAATTTTTTTTATCCAGCCTCATATGTGTTTAAGAGGAATTTTTTAGAATGTATGCAAGGACTTATGACTTCAAATTTGGAAATATATTCTATTTTTTGCAAGAGCCAAATCAGATCAAAACTAAATTGTTGCTGCCATATCTGGGCTGGAGCTGCCCAACCTTCATTTTCCAGCTTGTATCACTTTAAAAAGTACCTGACTACTTATGCCCTGCTTTATCTTTACAAGCGTCAGGTCAGACCAAAAATGGTGTATTGCTGCCATATCTGGGCTGGAGCTGCCCAATCCTCACTTTCCAGCTTGTATCACTTTAAAAAGTACCTGACTCCTTATGCCCTGCTCTATCTTTACAAGAGTCAGATCAGACCAAAAATGGTGTATTGCTGCCATATCTGGGCTGGAGCTGCCCAATCCTCATTTTCCAGCTTGTATCACTTTAAAAAGTACCTGACTCCTTATGCCCTGCTCTATCTTTACAAGAGTCAGATCAGACCAAAAATGGTGTATTGCTGCCATATCTGGGCTGGAGCTGCCCAATCCTCACTTTCCAGCTTGTATCACTTTAAAAAGTACCTGATTCCTTATGCCCTGCTCTATCTTTACAAGAGTCAGATCAGACCAAAAATGGTGCATTGCTGCCATATCTGGGCTGGAGCTGCCCAATCCTCACTTTCCAGCTTGTATCACTTTAAAAAGTACCTGACTCCTTATGCCCTGCTCTATCCTTACAAGAGTCAGATCAGACCAAAAATGGTGTATTGCTGCCATATCTGGGCTGGAGATGCCCAATCCTCACTTTCCAGCTTGTATCACTTTAAAAAGTACCTGACTCCTTATGCCCTGCTCTATCTTTACAAGAGTCAGATCAGACCAAAAATGGTGTATTGCTGCCATATCTGGGCTGGAGCTGCCCAATCCTCACTTTCCAGCTTGTATCACTTTAAAAAGTACCTGACTCCTTATGCCCTGCTCTATCTTTACAAGAGTCAGATCAGACCAAAAATGGTGTATTGCTGCCATATCTGGGCTGGAGCTGCCCAATCCTCACTTTCCAGCTTGTATCACTTTAAAAAGTACCTGATTCCTTATGCCCTGCTCTATCTTTACAAGAGTCAGATCAGACCAAAAATGGTGTATTGCTGCCATATCTGGGCTGGAGCTGCCCAATCCTCATTTTCCAGCTTGTATCACTTTAAAAAGTACCTGACTCCTTATGCCCTGCTCTCTCTTTACAAGAGTCAGATCAGACCAAAAATGGTGTATTGCTGCCATATCTGGGCTGGAGCTGCCCAATCCTCACTTTCCAGCTTGTATCACTTTAAAAAGTACCTGACTCCTTATGCCCTGCTCTATCTTTACAAGAGTCAGATCAGACCAAAAATGGTGTATTGCTGCCATATCTGGGCTGGAGCTGCCCAATCCTCATTTTCCAGCTTGTATCACTTTAAAAAGTACCTGACTCCTTATGTCCTGCTCTATCTTTACAAGAGTCAGATCAGACCAAAAATGGTGTATTGCTGCCATATCTGGGCTGGAGCTGCCCAATCCTCACTTTCCAGCTTGTATCACTTTAAAAAGTACCTGACTCCTTATGCCCTGCTCTATCTTTACAAGAGTCAGATCAGACCAAAAATGGTGTATTGCTGCCATATCTGGGCTGGAGCTGCCCAATCCTCATTTTCCAGCTTGTATCACTTTAAAAAGTACCTGACTCCTTATGCCCTGCTCTATCTTTACAAGAGTCAGATCAGACCAAAAATGGTGTATTGCTGCCATATCTGGGCTGGAGCTGCCCAATCCTCACTTTCCAGCTTGTATCACTTTAAAAAGTACCTGACTCCTTATGCCCTGCTCTATCTTTACAAGAGTCAGATCAGACCAAAAATGGTGTATTGCTGCCATATCTGGGCTGGAGATGCCCAATCCTCTTTTTCCAGCTTGTATCACTTTAAAAAGAACCTGACTCCTTATGCCCTGCTCTATCCTTACAAGAGTCAGATCAGACCAAAAATGGTGCATTGCTGCCATATCTGGGCTGGAGCTGCCCAATCCTCACTTTCCAGCTTGTATCACTTTAAAAAGTACCTGAATCCTTATGCCCTGCTCTATCTTTACAAGAGTCAGATCAGACCAAAAATGGTGTATTGCTGCCATATCTGGGCTGGAGCTGCCCAATCCTCACTTTCCAGCTTGTATCACTTTAAAAAGTACCTGAATCCTTATGCCCTGCTCTATCCTTACAAGAGTCAGATCAAACCAAAAATGGTGTATTGCTGCCATATCTGGGCTGGAGATGCCCAATCCTCTCTTTCCAGCTTGTATCACTTTAAAAAGTACCTGAATCCTTATGCCCTGCTCTATCTTTACAAGAGTCAGATCAGACCAAAAATGGTGTATTGCTGCCATATCTGGGCTGGAGCTGCCCAATCCTCACTTTCCAGCTTGTATCACTTTAAAAAGTACCTGACTCCTTATGCCCTGCTCTATCTTTACAAGAGTCAGATCAGACCAAAAATGGTGTATTGCTGCCATATCTGGGCTGGAGCTGCCCAATCCTCACTTTCCAGCTTGTATCACTTTAAAAAGTACCTGACTTTCTATGCCCTGCTCTATCCTTACAAGAGTCAGATCAAACCAAAAATGGTGTATTGCTGCCATATCTGGGCTGGAGATGCCCAATCCTCTCTTTACAGCTTGTATCACTTTAAAAAGTACCTGAATCCTTATGCCCTGCTCTATCTTTACAAGAGTCAGATCAGACCAAAAATGGTGCATTGCTCCCATATCTGGGCTGGAGCTGCCCAATCCTCACTTTCCAGCTTGTATCACTTTAAAAAGTACCTGACTCCTTATGCCCTGCTCTATCTTTACAAGAGTCAGATCAGACCAAAAATGGTGCATTGCTGCCATATCTGGGCTGGAGCTGCCCAATCCTCACTTTCCAGCTTGTATCACTTTAAAAAGTACCTGACTCCCTATGCCCTGCTCTATCCTTACAAGAGTCAGATCAAACCAAAAATGGTGTATTGCTGCCATATCTGGGCTGGAGATGCCCAATCCTCTCTTTCCAGCTTGTATCACTTTAAAAAGAACCTGACTCCTTATGCCCTGCTCTATCCTTACAAGAGTCAGATCAGACCAAAAATGGTGTATTGCTGCCATATCTGGGCTGGAGCTGCCCAATCCTCACTTTCCAGCTTGTATCACTTTAAAAAGTACCTGACTCCTTATGCCCTGCTCTATCTTTACAAGAGTCAGATCAGACCAAAAATGGTGTATTGCTGCCATATCTGGGCTGGAGCTGCCCAATCCTCATTTTCCAGCTTGTATCACTTTAAAAAGTACCTGACTCCTTATGCCCTGCTCTATCTTTACAAGAGTCAGATCAGACCAAAAATGGTGTATTGCTGCCATATCTGGGCTGGAGCTGCCCAATCCTCACTTTCCAGCTTGTATCACTTTAAAAAGTACCTGACTCCTTATGCCCTGCTCTATCTTTACAAGAGTCAGATCAGACCAAAAATGGTGTATTGCTGCCATATCTGGACTGGAGCTGCCCAATCCTCACTTTCCAGCTTGTATCACTTTAAAAAGTACCTGACTCCTTATGCCCTGCTCTATCTTTACAAGAGTCAGATCAGACCAAAAATGGTGTATTGCTGCCATATCTGGGCTGGAGCTGCCCAATCCTCACTTTCCAGCTTGTATCACTTTAAAAAGTACCTGACTCCTTATGCCCTGCTCTATCTTTACAAGAGTCAGATCAGACCAAAAATGGTGTATTGCTGCCATATCTGGGCTGGAGCTGCCCAATCTTCATTTTCCAGCTTGTATCACTTTAAAAAGTACCTGACTCCTTATGCCCTGCTCTATCTTTACAAGAGTCAGATCAGACCAAAAATGGTGTATTGCTGCCATATCTGGACTGGAGCTGCCCAATCCTCACTTTCCAGCTTGTATCACTTTAAAAAGTACCTGACTCCTTATGCCCTGCTCTATCTTTACAAGAGTCAGATCAGACCAAAAATGGGGTATTGCTGCCATATCTGGACTGGAGCTGCCCAATCCTCACTTTCCAGCTTGTATCACTTTAAAAAGTACCTGACTCCTTATGCCCTGCTCTATCTTTACAAGAGTCAGATCAGACCAAAAATGGTGTATTGCTGCCATATCTGGGCTGGAGATGCCCAATCCTCTCTTTCCAGCTTGTATCACTTTAAAAAGTACCTGAATCCTTATGCCCTGCTCTATCTTTACAAGAGTCAGATCAGACCAAAAATGGTGTATTGCTGCCATATCTGGGCTGGAGATGCCCAATCCTCACTTTCCAGCTTGTATCACTTTAAAAAGAACCTGACTCCTTATGCCCTGCTCTATCCTTACAAGAGTCAGATCAGACCAAAAATGGTGTATTGCTGCCATATCTGGGCTGGAGATGCCCAATCCTCTTTTTCCAGCTTGTATCACTTTAAAAAGAACCTGACTCCTTATGCCCTGCTCTATCCTTACAAGAGTCAGATCAGACCAAAAATGGTGCATTGCTGCCATATCTGGGCTGGAGCTGCCCAATCCTCACTTTCCAGCTTGTATCACTTTAAAAAGTACCTGAATCCTTATGCCCTGCTCTATCTTTACAAGAGTCAGATCAGACCAAAAATGGTGTATTGCTGCCATATCTGGGCTGGAGCTGCCCAATCCTCACTTTCCAGCTTGTATCACTTTAAAAAGTACCTGAATCCTTATGCCCTGCTCTATCCTTACAAGAGTCAGATCAAACCAAAAATGGTGTATTGCTGCCATATCTGGGCTGGAGATGCCCAATCCTCTCTTTCCAGCTTGTATCACTTTAAAAAGTACCTGAATCCTTATGCCCTGCTCTATCTTTACAAGAGTCAGATCAGACCAAAAATGGTGTATTGCTGCCATATCTGGGCTGGAGCTGCCCAATCCTCACTTTCCAGCTTGTATCACTTTAAAAAGTACCTGACTCCTTATGCCCTGCTCTATCTTTACAAGAGTCAGATCAGACCAAAAATGGTGTATTGCTGCCATATCTGGGCTGGAGCTGCCCAATCCTCACTTTCCAGCTTGTATCACTTTAAAAAGTACCTGACTTTCTATGCCCTGCTCTATCCTTACAAGAGTCAGATCAAACCAAAAATGGTGTATTGCTGCCATATCTGGGCTGGAGATGCCCAATCCTCTCTTTACAGCTTGTATCACTTTAAAAAGTACCTGAATCCTTATGCCCTGCTCTATCTTTACAAGAGTCAGATCAGACCAAAAATGGTGCATTGCTCCCATATCTGGGCTGGAGCTGCCCAATCCTCACTTTCCAGCTTGTATCACTTTAAAAAGTACCTGACTCCTTATGCCCTGCTCTATCTTTACAAGAGTCAGATCAGACCAAAAATGGTGCATTGCTGCCATATCTGGGCTGGAGCTGCCCAATCCTCACTTTCCAGCTTGTATCACTTTAAAAAGTACCTGACTCCCTATGCCCTGCTCTATCCTTACAAGAGTCAGATCAAACCAAAAATGGTGTATTGCTGCCATATCTGGGCTGGAGATGCCCAATCCTCTCTTTCCAGCTTGTATCACTTTAAAAAGAACCTGACTCCTTATGCCCTGCTCTATCCTTACAAGAGTCAGATCAGACCAAAAATGGTGTATTGCTGCCATATCTGGGCTGGAGCTGCCCAATCCTCACTTTCCAGCTTGTATCACTTTAAAAAGTACCTGACTCCTTATGCCCTGCTCTATCTTTACAAGAGTCAGATCAGACCAAAAATGGTGTATTGCTGCCATATCTGGGCTGGAGCTGCCCAATCCTCATTTTCCAGCTTGTATCACTTTAAAAAGTACCTGACTCCTTATGCCCTGCTCTATCTTTACAAGAGTCAGATCAGACCAAAAATGGTGTATTGCTGCCATATCTGGGCTGGAGCTGCCCAATCCTCACTTTCCAGCTTGTATCACTTTAAAAAGTACCTGACTCCTTATGCCCTGCTCTATCTTTACAAGAGTCAGATCAGACCAAAAATGGTGTATTGCTGCCATATCTGGACTGGAGCTGCCCAATCCTCACTTTCCAGCTTGTATCACTTTAAAAAGTACCTGACTCCTTATGCCCTGCTCTATCTTTACAAGAGTCAGATCAGACCAAAAATGGTGTATTGCTGCCATATCTGGGCTGGAGCTGCCCAATCCTCATTTTCCAGCTTGTATCACTTTAAAAAGTACCTGACTCCTTATGCCCTGCTCTATCTTTACAAGAGTCAGATCAGACCAAAAATGGTGTATTGCTGCCATATCTGGGCTGGAGCTGCCCAATCCTCACTTTCCAGCTTGTATCACTTTAAAAAGTACCTGACTCCTTATGCCCTGCTCTATCTTTACAAGAGTCAGATCAGACCAAAAATGGTGTATTGCTGCCATATCTGGACTGGAGCTGCCCAATCCTCACTTTCCAGCTTGTATCACTTTAAAAAGTACCTGACTCCTTATGCCCTGCTCTATCTTTACAAGAGTCAGATCAGACCAAAAATGGTGTATTGCTGCCATATCTGGGCTGGAGCTGCCCAATCCTCACTTTCCAGCTTGTATCACTTTAAAAAGTACCTGACTCCTTATGCCCTGCTCTATCTTTACAAGAGTCAGATCAGACCAAAAATGGTGTATTGCTGCCATATCTGGGCTGGAGCTGCCCAATCTTCATTTTCCAGCTTGTATCACTTTAAAAAGTACCTGACTCCTTATGCCCTGCTCTATCTTTACAAGAGTCAGATCAGACCAAAAATGGTGTATTGCTGCCATATCTGGACTGGAGCTGCCCAATCCTCACTTTCCAGCTTGTATCACTTTAAAAAGTACCTGACTCCTTATGCCCTGCTCTATCTTTACAAGAGTCAGATCAGACCAAAAATGGGGTATTGCTGCCATATCTGGACTGGAGCTGCCCAATCCTCACTTTCCAGCTTGTATCACTTTAAAAAGTACCTGACTCCTTATGCCCTGCTCTATCTTTACAAGAGTCAGATCAGACCAAAAATGGTGTATTGCTGCCATATCTGGACTGGAGCTGCCCAATCCTCACTTTCCAGCTTGTATCACTTTAAAAAGTACCTGACTCCTTATGCCCTGCTCTATCTTTACAAGAGTCAGATCAGACCAAAAATGGTGTATTGCTGCCATATCTGGGCTGGAGCTGCCCAGTCTTCATGTGCTTGTCTTGATAGAGTTCATAATATCTATAACCTTGTGAGTGATTAATTATTTTCCAATATAGAACCTCTCTGTCACAAATAAAACATCACAAGCCACTCACTATTTCCATGGCAAATGTTCTGACAAGCTTCATTCCTGGGTCCCACCAACTTCTTGTGCTCATACAACACCATTCAGTAAGCCTCTATCTTGAGTAGCTCTTGGGCCTTATACTGGGTAAACATTAGTATAAAAAAAGAAAAAAGTACTTTTGCAAACTCTGCATAACAAATCTAATGTATTTTTCCAACAGAAATAAATTTCTCATTTTTATGCTAAAAGTAACTCCAAAGACAGAGAATTGTCAGACTTTTATTTTTTGACCAATGAGATGTCTCAAAAAAGGACATTATATTTTCTGTCATTTGGAAATGATTTTTTAGAAAAATTGAAGGCTAAAATCACTGCAAATTTTAATATCTTTTCCATCTAAAAAAAAATTAACAAAACATATTTTAACTAATGGAAAGTCATTTCAAATTTGTAGGCTGTATTTTGAGCCAATTATTTTCTATAAATTCCAATTATTAATTCTAGTTATCCAGTCTAGGAAAAAATTTCAAATGGTTTGCAACTTACCATTTCCTTACTTTCAACATAGCATTGTTCAACTCTGAGTGGTGTCTGTATGATTCGTACAAATGCTTCAGTTTGTTTCAATTTTATTAGCAGCACTCTTTAAAATAACTACACAACTTGTCAAATTTACCTTAAGCTGTATTATGGCTACTGCTACAGCCGTGGACACACATACACACATATATATATATATATATATATATATATATATATATATATATATATATATTTTAGTTGGATTGATGTGATCCTGGGTTTCGCACTTTTGCGATTGTCAGGAAAACTGATTAATTTTTAAATTTTGGATTTATATAGGGTTGCATATATCAGTGTTTTTATGGAAATGGGAGGAAAAATTGTCATCAGGACACCACTCATACTTATGCAAACATACATACACACCTGTACACTCATTGATGTATGCAGACACACATACATGCATGCTCACCAACTGGAGCTCACACAAACATAAACATATGTGAACTGTATGGGACTTGGCTTATATACATATATATGTGTCATTGTGTATATACGTACGCATTTGGTTGCTGTATTCAATGTTGGATTGTGTAGTGAATATTTTTTGATTGTTGCGCTGTCAATGCACAGACCGTTTTTCTATTTTTTTCTTTGCTGAATAATATTTTCTCGCATGCATATATATACGTATGATGTGGTCTGTGTAAGACTATGATAGGTAAAAATTGCTATTATTTTTTAATTTTTTAAGGCTGTTTTGTTACTATTTTAAAGCCGGTTATTTATTTGTTTTTGGCAATTGCACGTATGTAAATAGTAGAAATTCCAATTTGTAATATTAGTATTTATGTGGTGGTATTAATTTTGATGGGGGAAAGAGAAGTAATTATAATTGTGGGCTGATATGTTAATGGTAATTGTGGACTAATACGGCAATAGTAATTGTGGTGTGGTAGTAATGGAGGTGGGGGAGCGGGCGATGATAATAACAATTGTAGTAGCAAATAGTTATTGTAAAGTGGTAGAAGTGATTAGTAATGGTGGTGGAAGGATAATAACAATAATTGCAATTATTATGATGGTAGTATGAACTAGAAAATAATTGATTGCATTATGGTGTCAGTGGTTTCTTTTTTCATGTTTATAGGGTCAATGATGGTTTATGTGGTGGTGTTGGTTGCTTTTATTGTTTTTTTATCTGTTTGGTATAAATTCTGATAATAGGTATTTATTTTCATGCCTACATTTGGAAATTATTCCTGATCTTATGTTTAGTAAATTCTTTTGTTGGGTATGAGAAATTATTGCTACCTTTTTGTGTAAGCAAAATAGGCAATTTTTTGTAATGTTGTTGTAGGCAGGTGGTTTTTTCAATATTTTCCAGCTTATTCTTGGTGCAATATTTCTGTCTTTTAGATGCCATATGTATGTGGATAGTGTAGTGCTGTTTGAGTATTTTCTGTTGGAGAATGAAAGGTTGTGGTTGTTTTTTCTCTTCTTGAATGATCCCTCAGTGGCACCGATGTAGTACATTGTGCTGTTGTTTGCAATTACCTTGGCTTTAAAAATTATATTCATTTGTTGGCAATTTCCCTGGAGTGGATATCATGTTCTATTTCTGCAGTTGTATTGAGGTTCCTTGGTTGTATTATTGTAGGTTGTTATTTTTTTTATATGCAAACCTATATAAATCCAAAATTAAAAAATGAATCAGTTTGTCTGATGATTGCAAAAACGTGAAACCCAGGGTCACAAACTCACATCAATCCAACTAAATATGTTAGCTCTATCACTGATATTGAGTGCTTTCCAATAAGTACCATACATATATAATATATAAAAAATTGCATATATATATATATATTCCCAAATTCTCGCTTGACGAGGAAGCGGGTCCAGGCACCTTAACTCAACATAATTTCAAAAATTATGTTAGGGGTCTCGGCTCTCACTTTTGAAACATGAGAACTCTTATGTAGCGAAGGAATCATATTTTTTTATAAACAAAAAATATTATATATATATATATATATATATATATATATATATATATATATATATACACTTTCAGTTTAAACATAATCTTGCATATCAAAAATTCACATGCACATATAACAGGGTGGTGACCCTGCTTTAAACTCTTACTACATGTGGGAATATAACAGGGTGGTAACCCTGGTTCAATATTTTGCTGCATGAAGGCATGGAGCAAAGATGGAAATAAACACTAAGACAGTCAATCACCTGATGACAAAAAATGGTTTCTGAGTCAGAGGACTGTGCATTCTACTGTTTGATAAACTAATGCTTTGAAAATTTTTTCAACTAATGGGTCATGTTCCCGTCAACAAAAAAAGATTTTTGGGTGATTCCCTTGAAAGGTTATTTAAACAAAGCTTCTAGACAGACAAACTAGTAAGGAGAGACAGATGGCAACAGTTCACAATGCTCGACTTAAAAGAAATTCCCTTACACATTCACATGTCTTCCTCATCAAGCTATGTGACACTTACACTTTCTTCCTTGCCACTTCTTTCTCACATATACACACAAAGTAATCACATTTTTATTTTTATTTTAACAAAGTCTATAAAAACTTTAAATAGACAGATATTTGAATATGAATAAGAACTTTTACACTCATATATACTAAGAAAAATTTAGTTGTAAAAAACAGAAAAATAAAAATATCTTATATTTTTATACAGTGTAACCCGGATATAAGAGAGTTGTTGGGACCGGAGACGAAGTCTCTTATATCCGTGTTTCTCTTATATCCGAGTTTTGTCTATTATATATACATTAACACAGGCTCTAATTTGGGACCAGAGAAAATCTCTCTTATATCCGGGTCTCTTATATCCGGGTTACACTGTATTTAAACGCCCTTTTTCTTTCTTGTGGGTTGACCCAAATCTGCAACAAGGGTTAAAATTTATTTTTTTTTAAGGATTTCACCCCAGGAAAGGCAGGAGTGCCACTAGTACACAAGGGGTTACAGAGAGTGAAAGTAAGAGAAAAGACTGGGGAGACCGAGGAAAGGGTAAAAGGAAGAACAGGGATCAAGGGATCCGAAGATGATGATTGATGTTGCATTTAAAGTTTTTTGGTGGTAACACTTATTCAATGTTTTATTGCTTCACGGATATAACTCGATTGTAACCCTGACTCAACATCTTACTGTAAGAGTGACATAACAGGGCGGTAATCCTGGTTCAGTGTTTTAATGCAAGAGAATGCCTAATGATGATGCGAAAAACTCAGGAAAACTAAGTGTCAAGGAGATTAAAGGAAGAAAGAGTAGATTAGATATAAAAATTAGAAGCCATAAAATGAGTTTGGAGAAGCCTTCAGGAAGACTTGAACCTGAATTTTGTTTTTTTTTAATCAATTGCACCCCAAGCAAGGCAGTAATGCCACTAAGACTCTAGAGGTTACTGGGTGTGGAAGAATTAGGAACAGAAGTATTACTAATGGACAAGAGAAAAAAGTAATCAGGAGGACAGTAGATAGCAACTGACATTGCATTTAAATTTTTACTGATTAAAGTTGGCTGGAAAGCATGGAGATGGAAGAGAGTTCCACAAGTGAGAAGTGCAAGAAAAGAAACTGTTAGCATAGAACTTATGGTTACATCTAGTCAATTCAACTGTAAAGTGATAAAATCTCAACAAACAAAATAGAATTCATTAAGATTTAGTAAGGTGAGATCTTTCCCCCATCTGCCCAGTTGCCTCTGGAGCAGTATGACAAAAATTTATTGTCTTTTAAAATTTCACAAATTCCAAAGAAGAGTCCTTGCTATGTTTATTTAAAGTACTATCAAGTCCTACAAACATTTTTATCTTAGAAAATTTTGACTGATTGAATTCCACGTAAGTGATTCTGTTTTTTGGGCAAATAAATGTTATGAATATCTTAAAAATGTGCAATAAATCAATACCAGAGGTTTGTGATTTTTCTTATATAAACCAGTCAATGTTCAGAGAATAGAGGCAGAGATACAAAGACAGATGGAAAGAACAGATGACAAGATGGGTGAAGTCTGGTTTAATCATCACCCCATCCTCTGTCATCCATGATTTCACAGACAAAATAGTCAGTGCCAAAAACAAGGACTCTCAAATTATTACAAATTACGACTAGAATAATTTTCCTGCCAAAAGATTGTCAACCAGTCTCCGTAGAAAGATTAATAATCCTTTACCACTTATTTAATTTTCAATTCTTCAATTTGTTTTCATCATCATTACTGGTGCCGATATGTGATGGCTGTGAAGGTCAAAAACAATGTCAAGTTATGATGCCAAATGTACTATGTTTTTGGTAGCATTGGGCCAGGGAATGATAGGCCAACAAAACAAATTGAAAGGCAGCACCAGCAAGAGTGGAACTCAGTCAATCCATACATATCCAAATACAAATTTGGATCGTCAAAGGACTGACAATGTTTCATGTTCTATTTCAATGTTTCATAATTATCCCACTCTGTTTTTCAGCACTTTAAAATCATCATATTATCATTCTGATAGTTATTAGGAGAGATATCATATTATGATTCTGATAGTTATTAGGAGAGATATCATATTATGTTTCTGATAGTTATTAGGAGAGATATCATATTATTATTCTGATAGTTATTAGGAGAGATATCATATTATGATTCTGATAGTTATTAGGAGAGATATCATATTATTATTCTGATAGTTATTAGGAGAGATATCATATTATGATTCTGATAGTTATTAGGAGAGATATCATATTATGATTCTGATAGTTATTAGGAGAGATATCATATTATTATTCTGATAGTTATTAGGAGAGTTATCATATTATGATTCTGATAGTTATTAGGAGAGATATCATATTATGATTCTGATAGTTATTAGGAGAGAGATAGCTGGCCTGTCACCTGCCCCCAAAATGGAAAAAAAAAAAGATGTATTAAAGGCGTTCTTTGATTTTAGGGAAAGAAAGAAAAAAAAAAAAAAGAGAGAAGGAAGACATAGGAAGAGATAATACTCTCATCTGTTTAATGTTTGCTTCAGTGAAATGGAAAACCTTGTCAGTTTTTAATTTTTTTTTTATTTGTACCCTCTTACTTCTTTCAATAATGACCTGGATTCATACTTATGATTGTTATTGCAATATTTTGTCAATTTTGAATCTGTTCATTTGTACCCTCTTACTTCTTTAAATAATGACCTGCATTCATAATTATGATTGTGATTGCAATATTTTGTCAATTTTGAATCTTTTCATTTGTACCCTCTTACTTCTTTCAATAATGACCTGGATTCATACTTATGATTGTTATTGCAATATTCTGTTAAAGTTGTTAAACTCAAATATTTGACAAGGCAATACAGGAATTTTCATTGGAATTTTATTCTTTTTTACAATGCCCGAGAGCCACTTGAGGTAGAGGGTTACAAAGTAAGAGGCTCAGATTATGTGGATACATGGGGAAAATAATGGCTAACCCTTTTCATTTGTACCCTATTTGTACTTATGATTATTACTGCAATATTCTGTCAAAGCTGTTAAACACAAATATTTGACAAGGCAAGACAGGAAGTTCCACAAGGTATTTTATTCTTTTTTTTGTTACAATGAGTGTTTCTCCTGTACAAGGCCCAGGAGCCACTCGTGGTAGAGGGTTACATAGCAAGAGGCACAGTTTATGCAGATACATAGGGAGTATAAATTTTAACCTTAAATTTGAATGTAGTGAACAGGAAAACATCCTCTTGGCAGTTAGTTCCACAGAACAATGGTTTGTAGCAAGAATCTGCTCAAGTGGAATTTACTTCTCACCAATGGAAGGAAGAGGGTATGAGGGTGATTTGCTACAATCCGTGTAGCATGGCGGGTGCTAGCTGTGAAGGTTAGAACTGGTGAAAGTAAGGAATGTAGTTTCCTCCGAGCACTTTCCATGGAATAGTGATAAAGCAATGAGAGGCTCGTAACATCTCGTTTGTGAGGGATCGGGTTGTACGGTGGGAAATATAGTCATGGGGGCTTGCAAAGAGCTTATTCAATCATTAACTTAAGAATTATAATTTACCAGAAAATTCAATTTGTTAACCCTAGAATACTAACCATGGGTATATAGTACCCAGCACAAATTTTTCTATTTTTAATTACAATTTTCAGTACCTGATTTTCTTACATAAATAATATGTTTTTCAGTTCCTATTAATGTTAACTCAAAGTACAACGTTTGAAGTGCATGTAAAATATTTCAAATAAAGATTTATATTTAATATTTTTTTTGATATTTTCAAAATCGGGTATGATATACCCATGGTTAGTAGTGGTGTATCTTTAATTGATGGTTAGTGTTCTAGGGTTAAATTTGTAAGTGTTTCATTCTTGCTTCATCCGTAATTTTATCTTTCTCTTGCTCTATCTACATTGCATGAGATAAGGTGACAATTATTTATTTCGTTTATGGTCAAATAACGAAAAATAGAAAGATTATGTGTGGTGTATTAAGGTTTTGAAAAGCAGTATCTAAAATGCTTGTTCCATTCTGGGCTAGTAAAGAAAAATTCATTTCTTGACAGGGACCAAACATGCATTCCTCTTTGTAGGTGAAACTACCATTTGATCCAGTGTGTTCTATCATTCAACCACGAAGAACAACACAGTAATCCAGGTTCTTGTTTTCCTTTTTAAAGAAGTGTTGATCTCATCTGATATCACTTGAACAGTTAAACAGATTTATAGGTATTTACCAGTGGAAAAAAAAATGATTTATAAGTAACTTGCAATTTTATGTATGATAGACTCTCCCATCTAACTATAATTCTTACAAGATGGGAAAGTCCATTGTACAAGAGAGTTACTTTTCAATCACCCTGTAGAACTTCAAATATTCAAATGTAATGTCAATCAACATCTTCTGATGCCTTGACCTTGATCCCTGTCCTTCTCTTTATTCTTTTCCCAAACACTCCTCTTTACTCTTACTCTCTGTAACCCCTCCCTCTTTAATCTTGCTCTCACTCTCTGTAACCCCTTCCTCTTTACTCTTACTCTCTGTAACCCCTCCCTCTTTACTCTTGCTCTCACTCTCTGTAACCCCTCCCTCTTTACTCTTACTCTCACTCTCTGTAACCCCTCCCTCTTTACTCTTACTCTCACTCTCTGTAACCCCTCCCTCTTTAATCTTGCTCTCACTCTCTGTAACCCCTTCCTCTTTACTCTTACTCTCTGTAACCCTTCCCTCTTTACTCTTACTCTCTGTAACCCCTCCCTCTTTACTCTTACTCTCACTCTCTGTAACCCCTCCCTCTTTACTCTTACTCTCACTCTCTGTAAACCAGTGCTACTCCTACATTGCTTGGGGTGAATTGCTTAAAAAAAAAGAAGAAAAGCTCCACGGGCAGAACCTATTTCAACTGCAGGTAAAACAGGCTGACTTATTCAAGCACAAGTTTACATTAGCTGAAGGCTATCAGTTCAATACTAACTCTGGGATGTAAATATACATTTGAGTTATTTAACAACTTAAGAAGAAGCATATCTTTCTCCTCACATTATTTTCCTGAAAGCTCCACAGTTTTGTACTTGAAATGTAAACAAAACAATTTCTAAAGAATTATTGGATTTATTTTAATCTGGCATTTTTATTACTTCAAATGTTATTACAGTGGATACTCTATATGAGGGGGTGGATAACTTCTTTACTAAGATTTCTCAAAAGTGCAGACCAACAGATGTAATACACACTGTGTAATACATAAAAATGGGGCATCTATTTCAAATACAGAGTATCCACTTTAATAATTTTTTTAAATAATAAAAATATATACAGTTGTGGACAGAATTATTCACCCCTGCCACTTCCATAATTTCAAATAAAGCTGTAATACCTCAGATTTGCATAGAAAATTCATGTGCATTTTTTTTTACAAATCATGAAATAATGGATTTCAAAGATGCCAACAACAAAATTTTTATTTTAATGTCAAACAATAATACAAAAACTGCAAAAACACATTTAACATGGGACAAAAATGTTGGCCCTCTTGCCCCTCAATAATAAATTGTGTACTGTTTATTTTTAATCTTTAATCATTTTTGATAGCTCTTTACAAGATCACCGCACACACTGATAGGTATTTTGTTCCATTCTTATTTGGCAATAGCTTCTAGTTCCACCAAATATGAAAGACTTATTTCTCTAATGGGGGGGGGGATAATTTTGGATTGCACCAATTTTTTGAAAAATCTATAATTATAAACATAAGAGATGAAAACTTCTAAAAACTTCATGAATTATTCAAAACTAAATACAGAATGAACTATTTATGATAAATTCAGTAAGTACTTACAAATATTACATTTTCTTAGAAAATATGCAAATATTCAGTTGGGTGGGGGTGAATAATTCTGTCCACAACTGTATACATATTTAAAATTTGTGGAACAAACCTCAAGTTGCATTAAAAATCTAACCTCGCAAAACTCATAATGGTACGAGGTATGTTTTGTTGAAGTTTTGAAGCTAGTGAAACTGGAATCTTGTCTTGTCAAGTGTGACATATATAGATTTTTTATTTGTCTGCTCAGCACATTTCCTATAATAGAGATGGTTTCTTCCAATAAGAGCCACACTTTGAGATATGGCTACTATAAAAGATATCAGCCTCATTAAAATATTACATCCACTTTTTACTATAAGTATATCATTTTATATATATAATATTTTTTTTTTTACATAAAATGAAGGTTTCAAGGCAAATACAAAAATACTAAAATTTATGAAATTTGTCTATAAAAGGAAGTCAGATATAGATTATTTCATAGAAAAAAGAGATGCTTGTTTTGGCAGGTTAATAATTTACAAAAAAATCTAAACAGTATAATCCAATACTCAAATTTCTTGTCAGTTGACTTACCTTCCAGAATGTTATCAATATATTGTGTATACGGAGAGAAGGTGGCTTCCTCAAAAGTGCTGAATTTGATAAGATTTTCCTCATTGATTTGTGGATATAACTTGATGCCTATGAAAGAAAGTGTGAAACCAGTGTTAAAGATATTAAAATAGTTAAAAATCATGACAATATATGATGGCATATACAGTGCTGTGCAAAAGAAAGAGAACACCAAAGATAATATTTTTTTTAAATGTCTCTTTTTTTGCTAGTAGATCAATAAATCTTAATTAAACAATATATTCATTAAGAAAAACATTTATTACATCAATTACAACCACTTTCAAATTTTTTTTATCAAACTGGAATAAAAATATTAATTCAAAATTTAGATGTGCAAAAGTAAGCAATATTTTGGCCATGTACTAAATATATCTGTAGATGTATGCACCCAAGTCCTGATGTTTTGGTACATCATGGAAAGGAAACTGACTTAAACAAGTAAAGCTAGTTTTGGAATGTACTATTTTATTAACTCTTTGTAGTGGTATCAATTAACTCATTTTGTAGCTTACCTTAGAGAGTCATGTATACACAGATGTAATATTTTAACAATTCTGTTTTTGTGAGATAACACCAGCTCCACTTTTTATTTACCGTTCTTCATAAATAACCAACTAGAACACAAAAGGTCTTCTGCATTATTAAAAATGACTTCAAATATTAATTTATGTCTTATGAACAATTTTTTCCCCCTCTTAAGTAGTCAAACACGTTCAGGTTTCATTGGTTTATAGAATGTGTCAAAAGAAGAAGAAATTGAAACTGTTTGAATAGGAAAAAAATTATTTATAAATTTGCAACAATCTTATATATATATATATATATATATATATATATAATAAATGCAAATGTCACTATGTCACACTTTTTCAATTAAAGGGACACAACTCTCTAACTTTCAATAGATCATGTTACAGAAATGTTGGATTCCAAAGTTTTTATTACTGTGATTGTTTTTGGTGATTTTTACATTATTTTTTTGCGACAAATTTTTTTGTATGCTAACAATTTTTATAACTTGGAAATAAATTTGGGAATAATTGAAATTAATTGCAAAATCCAGCGAAAGTCACCCATGAAATAAAAATAATTGTTTGTATGGAAAGTAAGGACCTACGCTCATCAAATTGTCTTTAAATTAAATGGCAGTAGAAGAATTATTGAACTATTAAATATTAATGCAATACCTAAATGCACTGATCAATTTTGAGTTCTTCTGTAGTTTATTGTTGCCTATTGCATATGGCAGCAGTATGTTTCACAAAAAGAAATCTCTGCCAACAGTAGACCAGATAGCAATCAAAAGCGCCAAGGCTGCTGCGAGGAAAAGGAAGTCCTGTGCAGATGAAAACCCAGATGAAATGGCAGCCAGGAGAGCTTTCAATGCTGAGAATATGCAAATACTTGGAGACTCTCAAACTCCAGAACAAGCTGAAGGCCCAGTCAAGATCCCTCAGCAGGAGCTAGCTTAAATGTAGCCTGATAGTGCAGCTTTTAAGTAGTAGTAATAATAATAATATTAATGATTCTGTGCCAGATTCTAAAAATGGTATGACCATTATCCTGAAACAGTCACAGAACTCCATGAATACACTATTCTTTGAGACTTTACCATTGATATTGAAATACTTATGAAAGCTAACAGACTATATATAGTTGGTAAAGATAACAAATAAAAATATTTTTTCATAGATATGGAACGGCAGTCAGGTAATAATTCTGATTAAAGACTGAAAACTAAAAATGCCTTCTCATAAATATTGCAGGAAATCAGATAAAAACATGTCTGTTACAGAATATGATGAAATAAATAAATATAATGATCTTGAAATTGAAACTAAAAATGTACTAAACACAATGTAAAAAGAGATAATAATAATAATAATAATAATAATAATAATAATAATGATAATGATGATGACATGCCAGGTGCTGAAAATGGCATGATCATCATAATGAACCAGTCACAGAAGGCCATGGAATCTCTATTCTTTGGGACTTTACCATTTACACTGACAGATGTACAAAAGCTAACAGAACATACACGGTTAGTAAAGACGAGAAATAAAAGAAATATCTTCTCATAGACATGGAAGTGCCATCAGATAATAAGACTGAAAACCAAAAATGCCTTCTCATTGATATCGCAGGAAATCAGATAAAACATGTCTGGTACAGAATATGATGAAATAAATAAATATAAGGATCTTGAAATTGAAACTGTAAAAATGTAAAAAGAGATAATAATAATAATAATAATAATAATAATAATGATGATGATAATAATAATAATAATGATGATGATGATGTTGATGACATGCCAGGTGCTGAAAATGACATGATCATCATAATGAAGAAGTCATAAAAGCCCATGAAAAGTCTTTTTTTAGGGACTTTACCATTTACACTGACAGATGTACAAAAGCTAACAGCATACATGAAATAAAAAAAATATCTTCTCACAGACATGGAAGTGCCATCAGATAATAAGACTGAAAACCAAAAATGCCTTCTCATTGATATCGCAGGAAATCAGATAAAAACATGTCTGGTACAGAATATGATGAAATAAATTAATATAAGAATCTTGAAATTGAAAATTGGAAAAATGTAGCACTTAAAATTATTGTTATATCTATAACAACTGGAGCCTAAGGTACGATACAAAAAGATTATCAATGAGATTGAAAAAAATGTGGTGTACAGAATTGCTTATCTACTCAAGTTAGTATCATCAATGGAATTAAATAAATACTCTATGTATTAAGCATCACTTAACATCAGAATTTGTGCAAACTTCTATATACTGTTTCACTTCAGAATTTTTGCGATCATCGCTCTCCACTACTTTCTGCCCTTTGTAGCTCTTAAATAAAATAAATAAAACAATGTGTCAGCATTTAATAGGCCATAAATAATCTGACACAAGGTCAAGAGCATCTTCTTACACTGTAAATCAAAATCTTGCATTTTGCCTGGGGCCCGAACAACAAATCCAAATATGAAAGACGTAACTATTTAAATTACGTCAATAATAATAATAATAATAATAAAGCTGTGCCAGATGTTGAAAATGGTATGAATATTATTCTGAAACAGTCACAGAAGGCCATGAATGCACTATTCTTTGGGACTTGACCACTGATACTGAGAGACGTATAAAAGCTAACAAACCATATATAGTTGTTAAGACAACAAATAAAAAAAATAGCTTCTCACAAATATGGAAGTGCAGTCAGATAATAATTCTGATTAAAGACTGAAAACAAAAAATTCCTTCTCGTTGTTATCGCAGGAAATCAGATAAAAACATATTTGGTACAGAATATGATGAAATAGATAAATATAAGGATCTTGAAATTAAAAATGAAAAAATGTAGCACTTAAAATTACTGTTGTATCTATAGCAACTGGAGCCAAAGTTACGGTAAAAAAAGATTATCAATGAAATTGAAAAAAATGTGGTGTACAGAATTGCTTATCTACTCAAGTTAGTATCATCAATGGAAAGAAAATATAAATACTCGATATATTAAGCATCATTTAGCATCAGAATTCAAACATCTATGTATTGTGTCCCTTCAGAATGTTTGCGATCATCACTCTCCACTATTTTCTCCCTTTTGTAGCTCTTAATAAATATTATCTTTTTATTATCTCACCTAAAACTTGTTCGACTGTCCATTTACTCAATCTCACCAGGTAGGTTATGTGCTGTTTTCCTCTGTCCCTCTTGCCTTCAAACTATACAGTGAGTATCAAATTTTCTAAGCCCTCTTTCCTCATTATGTGCCCTAGGAATTTCAAATATCTCTTTCTGATGTTAAGTATAAGTTTCCTTTTTGTTTCCATTTTCTCTAAAAATGTTGTCGTTGATCCCATATTTGAACCATGGTATCCTCAGCATCCTTCTGTAGAACCACATTTCTATTTCTTCAAGTCTCTTTTTCATCTGTGAGGAGATTGTCCAGCATTCACTGCCATATAAGAAGACAGATATCATGTAACATATTGGTACTCTTTTCTTTGTTCCTAATGATGTTTTTCTGTTTCTTAATAGTCTGCTTAGCTTTTAGAATGCATCTTTGGCTACAAGTCAACTCTGGCAAAATTGCATAACCAATTTTGAACTCTATCAAGGCTGGGAAAAGAAGATTGAGCAGCATCAGATAAGCAGTAATACTCCATTTTTGCTGTGATCTCTTATATAGGAATGTGATTATTTCGCAGTCTACAAGTTCTTTCGAACAAATCTCTCTGCCAACTGAGTAACATTATGAAAGAGTATCACGCTACATCAAGGCTGCACAACTGGTTCTTGAGATACTTTCTACAAAGACATCATTTGTATGTATGTATGTATGTATGTATGTATGTATGAAGGTGCTACTTTTCTGTATTTCTGGACTATTTCTAGAATGACATTTGCTGTCCATGTGCTTCCAACAAAGCCAGGTCATGCCACCCAATGGAAAAGCATGTGAGACAGCTAGAAAATGAAGAAGACAGCTAGAAAATGAAGAAGACAGAGTTGGGGGTGAGAAATAGGAAGGCAAAAGAAGCGAGAGAGAAATAGCTGACAGCTGTGGAAGTGTATTAGAATGAAGACAGTGGATATATTAAGGAAATGCGAAGATCCCCAAAGTGACTTGCATGTGTAAATATATTCAAGACAAAAAAAACATTGGGTTCAGCTTTGGTAACAGCAAGCATCTGGGGAAATGTTGCTACAAATAAGTCATCAACACACGGCCATGTAAACAACCGTGAACTTTATCAAGGCTGGAAAGTGACGATTGGGCAGTCCCA
>OZ038489.1:43516320-43533820 GCA_964036315.1 Acanthosepion esculentum | reverse complement strand
AATTATCTAAAGTCATGAAAAATAGTTTCATAGAGGAAATAATTATTAAATTGTCCACAACATTAAAACATTACAATGCAAGTTTATAAATTTCAACTGACAGCATTCTGGCTGCTTGGTATTGTATGATAGTCAGAACGGTAGTCAGTGTACCATCTTTCCAAAAAAAGGCAAAAGAAATCACAGTTAATAAAGAAAATGTATCTGTGGAGAGTCATGACGGTAGTCAGTTTACCATCTTTCCCAAAAAATGATAAGGATGATGATAATGAACTGTGGTGATGATAATACATGATGATAATGATGATGATGGTGATGGTGATTTAATTATAAATAATGCCAAATGTTTCCTTCTAGGGAAATGGCTAATATTACCACTACTGTTTTCAAGGCTTATAGGCTATAACTAACTTAAGATATGTACATGTAAGGAATTTTGATCCCACTGTTATTTTCGTTTTTCTTGTTCAAATTAGAATGGCTCTCTTACAAGGTCTTTACAAAGAAAAAGGTTTGCCTTTGTCTACAGAGAAAGAGGAATACATGAAATTTATTTATTTCACATTCAATGGAGTATTCCCAATGAATGGATCTGGTGGAGTATATTAAGAAAACAGCAAGGATTTGTAGATTTAAAACAATTCAACTGCTTCAAAGATGAAGCTTTTGCTACTTTGGTTTTCCTGGTTATGGTCTGATTGTCTGATCACCCAGTGAGGACCTGGGTCATGGTTGTCATGGAAGAATTTTGGAAAAGCCTTTGTCCAGAAGAGGACAGTTAATAATATACTATGATGATGATATATGATGATGATGATGAACATTGGTGATGATGATAGATTATGAGGATGATGATGATAAGTGATAATCATGAAAGATGGTGATAATGGTGATGTTAATCACAAATGATAATGATGATGATAATGAACTGTGGTGATGATAATACATGATGATGATGATGGTGATTTAATTATAAATATTGATGCATGTGATGGTGATGATGAAGGATAGTGATAATGAGGCTTATAAATGCTGCTGGTGTTGATGATGATGATGATGATGATGATGAGTGATGGCAAAGATAATTATGAAGGACAGTAATGATGATTTTGATGATAGTTATAAATAATGATAATGAACAATGATGATGATGAGGTATGTCAATTATGAGTGATAGTGATGATGAACAATATTAATGTTGATTATAAATGATGACGATGATGAACAATGATGATGATGATGAGGTATGACAATGATGAGTGATGGTGATGATGATGAACAATGTTAATGTTGATTATAAATGATGATGATGATAATGAACAATGATGATGATGAGATATGACAATGATGAGTGATAGTGATGATGATGATGATGATGAACAATGTTAATGTTGATTATAAATGATGATGATGATGAGATATGACTGATGAGTGATAGTGATGATGATGATGAACAATGGTAATGTTGATTATAAATGATGATGATGAGTTATGACAATGATGAGTGATAGTGATGATGATAGTGAACAATGTAAATATTGATTATAAATGATGAAGATGATGATGATGATAATGAACAATGATGATGATGAGGTATGACAATGATGAGTGATGGTGATGATGAACAATGGTAATGTTGATTATAAATGTTGATGATGATATATGGTTATGTTGCATCATGGTGATGATGATGATTATGATGATGGATGAAGATGATATACTAGAAATTAAGAGTTAATTCTTGAAAGGCTAGAGAACTGATGGAATAAAAAGAGCAACTTATTCAAACATTTCAACGAAAGTTCTAAAGTGCAATTTATAATCTTCACTGATGCTGTAGAAGGGTGGGGATAGAATTTCAGAAAATTAATCACAGACCATCAACAACTTTACTCACAATCTACCAAGAGTAAACAAAGAAATTCTATCTGTTTATCAAACAGAAACAAACTTACATCATCATTACTGCTGTTTGGCATTTTAAATGACTCTAAAAAAGATGTAGAGGACAGCAAAACTTGTTCAATTTAAGTTGTCTGTCTGTTGTGTGATTTGAATTGCTTTTGGAAGGCTGTGAAATACATCCATTTACCGAAAATCTGAACAAAACATTTGCAAGAAAAGATGTATCTCTTAAAAAATTTAAAGCAATGATTTGGTTTGTTTAATGGTATACCAACATCTTATGGGCCATTTAATGCCAAAATTTAAATTTTCTTGAAAGCTTTGGTAATATTTTTTTAATATTAAAAACTATTGCTGTTTTACTATAAAATATATTTTTATACTTTCATAATGTTTTGACTCCAGTTTGGGGGTTAACTATTTGCCCATAGCTGGAACCTTAACAGGTTCTTCCATGCTGGCTCACTGTGGGCCTGGTTACAACAACAATTAAGAGGTGATTTCCATGTTCATCAATCATAGACCTTGCTGCCAAATGCAGTTTATCATCGTACCAAGGAGGATTAAAGCAATGAAGATTCTTGTATCAAGATGGCAAGTCAAATCCTAAATTACATATTTTAACTTTTTTTATTTTTTTTTATTTTGATCATTTCCCTCCAATCAAGGTGATAAAGATGCAAGGGGTTACTGAGAGTGAAAGAAAATGAGAAAATGTTAGTGAGGAGAAAGGCCAATAAAAAAAAAAAAACAGTTGTCAGGAAGGCAGAAAATGATGATTGACATTGCATTTAAATTTTTGAAAATTCTAGATGCAACAGAAGTAAGAAACCAGAATAGACTTTCACAGGTGAGAAAAGAAAGTATTAGAATAGAACTTATGGTTACATAATACCAGTAGTATTCATGGAGTGACCTGACTTTAAAAAGAAATAGTGTCTGAGGATGCCTGTCTACTAGGGTGGCTAGACAATCCCTGTTGCAGATGCCTGCTCAGGCATATTTGTGTCTGTCCAACACCCATATAGCCCACCTGTTGTTTATACTGCAACTTTGCTGAGTGGACATTATTTACAGTTTCTAGGGGAGAGTGTGTTACCTGGTGTGATCAACAGACTGAACAAGACCAGCACACTCAAATTCTTGGTTACGATAACTTGTGATTTGTGTTAGTACAACCATCAATGGTTCTCCAAAGAGTTCTGTCTACCCAATTTTGGTCACACGGTTTGGTTTTCAGGCACTTTCCAAGGTGCTGCATGCTGGGATGGCTTCCTCCAGACCAATAACATCAAGAAGTCACCTTTCTGAAATATCAACCATGGTGCGATTCAAACCCAGATCTTATGACCAGAAAGCAAACATTCTAACCACTTGGCCATGTGCCCATGACCTAACTATATATATATATATATATATATATATATAGAGAGAGATTTAACGTGTCAATGTCTAGATTTCAGCGAAAATTTAAATTTGAAACAATAGAAATGTTACATCTAACTCAATGCTGTCTCTCTACCCCCTACACTGCTCCCACTTCGTTAATTTCCTTATTATTGCCCGTCATAAATGTGTAAATTTATTTTCATTTTTTTCATTTCAGCATTTGGAAATAAATCTGATGATCCGCAGTCCTTTAAAAGGGCTGTGGTGAAATAATTTATTACATGGAACCTTAAAGCAATCTGTTTTTATTTAAATTATTAGCTCTGATTTACATTGAGCTCTCTGGATTTTATCCTCCTTGGGTCTACCCATACGGATTACCTAGTTTTTTGTAAACTAAATATATATATAGATACTTAGTAACACATTGGGGTTGTGGTTGAACCATATGTACTGTAGCCACAGCAGTAGTAGCATGTCTAAGACTTAGGCTGGTTTTGAATTCAAAGTTTTCCTTCTCCTAAACTGGTTGCTACCTCAAGGCAAGCAATTGAAACTATTGCTAGGGTTTCTCATTGAAAAGAAATAAAAGAAAATGCATTCTGCCACTGTTGGAAAGAAATCACACCCAGCCATGATTTACAGTGTTGACCCTTAGGCCTTTCTTGAGTTGCTGTTGGGCTTCTTTTTACAATTTAAATGTGTCATGATTCTTTGCATGTTTGCTGTCTTTTGCCAACTCCATAAGAGCAAGTAATAATTTTCATTTTCCATGGTTTATCACGGCTTGATTATCTTCTCATATACTGGCGAGGATTAATTGACCATAATTTCTTTCAAGTGTTGCTGGCTGGAAAAAGCGATGTTGGATACAAACTTCTCTTTATGTGAATAATTCTGATGAAAGGCATCTATCGTTTTCATTGGATTTTTAAAGCTATCCATGAGTTCAATATTGATCTTAGCACCTTCTTTCCCTATTATTTAAATGTCATGTGGGAAATCATGACTCTCCACGTTTTCCTGTCCCTTGTTGCAATGATTATCCACCTACTATCCCTCACAGACTTTGTTCTGCCACCCAATTATACAATCTCATTAGTATATTTGCTGTTTCACTCTGCCTCTCTTGGCTTCAATATGTCCTGTGAGTGTCAAATTTTCTATGCTTTCTTTCCTCATTATTTGTTCCAGAAAGTTCAACTTTCTTTCTGATCATTTTCCTTAAAACTTCTTAATTTTTTCCATGCTCCATCCACAGTATTCTCAGCATCCTTCTGTAGAACAACATCTCTGTTGCCTCAACTCCCCTTTTCGTCTGTGTGGAAATTGTCTTGTATTCACTGCCATTGTTTTTTTCGTAACAACATTTTCCTTAATATTTTGTTTAGTTTCCTGAGGGGACCTTCTGCTAGAACTTAGCATGAATAAAATTTTGTGATTACTGTTTTCTGTAAAAATTATCTTCAATATGGAAATAAAGGTGTTAATAAATTTGAGAGAATGAAATTTAATTAATATAGGCTTGTTTAGTTTTAGAATTTCTATCAATTAAAAGAGAAGAGAAATTGAGGTTTATATAATTTATTGGCCAACAGTTTGTAACAAATCAAACGTATCACAATGAAAACTAATTCAGTTTGACTTTCTATTTCTGTTCTCATTGCTTTCTACACGCAACCTCAGCTCAGCCATTTTGTTCATCTGTCATTCAATTGTCCACCAAGAGAAAAAGACAAAATCATTATTTGCTTGAAATGTCACTCACCCAAAAGCTGACCGGCTGTGAACTTGACCGTTTCTTGTAACTGAAAGACGTAACCTGGCATCTTGCTTTCAATCACTTTACATCTGCTATAACATACATTTTCTGAACCTTTTCTATGAATACTTTCATGGAAATTATTCAGATGAACTTTCCTCTTGGGTATCTCAACCTTTTATGAATTTAACTGCAATACTAGGTTGAAATTGCCAGATGTAACTCTAAGTTCTTTGCTAATAGTTTCTTCTCTCACACTTCTAGCTCATGGGACCCTCTTCTAGATTCTTGCATTCCTTGAAACTATGAGCTTCAAAAATTTAAATACTATGACAATCGACATCTGCTCCATTGAATCCTGTTCTTTTAGTGACATTTCTGTTTTGTTTATATATATATATATATATATCCATGTAAGATGAGAATTAACAGAGTACAACACCAATGTTCATAACATTTAATTTAAAAAAGGTCTCAATATGAAGTACAGCAATATTCACAAGCACAGTTGTGTAGTGATTTTGACATGCTTTTCAATGTAATATCTTGAGTATATATATATATATATATATATATATATATATATATCCATGTAAGATGAGAATGAACAGAGTACAATTCCAATGTTCATAACATTTAATTTAAAAAAGGGCTCAATATGAAGTACAGCAATATTCACAAGCACAGTTGTATAGTGATTTTGACATGCTTTTCAATGTAATATCTTGAGTATATATATATATATATATATATATATAGTGTGTGTAATTGTCCAAATCATGTTACACCATAATTGTCTATCCCACAGTTTTAGTCTGATGATGTCCTAATATATATATATATATATATATAGTGTGTGTAATTGTCCAAATCATGTTACACCATAATTGTCTATCCCACAGTTTTAGTCTGATGATGTCCTAAAGGACAAAATGCATCATAAAAACGTTTTCCCACTTATACATATATATATATATATATATATATATATATATATATATATATATATATATATATATATATATATACTGTATGTAACAGAAAAATTGTCCAAATTATGTTACAGCATAATTGACCATTCCACAAAATGTTTAATATCTAAAAATAAAATAAAAACTCTAAACTAATTGTGTTTCTTTTTCCAAGTTTCAGATAAGACATTTGTCATAAGAATCACTGGAAAATCCTTTGAGTTTTTCAGCTAGAAAGAGAACAAGCTAAAATCATTTTGTGTCTTCCCAACTGAGCAATTATGAAATGAAAAGATCATTCAAGCCTTCAGTAATGGTACCAACATTCATACTCTGGTTGATCACTTAATAGATGAAGGTAGCTAGGTGTCTCACATGCAAGGCTTGAACAAATAAGACTGCAACCTAAGAAATGAAAGAGTAAGTGAACTGATTTGCATCCTGGTGGTCTTTTTCTTACAGTTGGTTTGGTTTGTTTTGTTTACGGCATATCAACCTCAATGGGTAATTTAATACTGACAATTTTTTTTTTCCTGGTAATATTTTTCTTTTGTCAAAAATCTATTTCAGTTAATATTTTTTTCCTCAAAAATGTATAGCTGGTAATATTATTTTTTTCAAAAACGTACAGATGGTAATATTATTTTTTCCAAAAACATACAGCTGGTAATATTATTTTTTCAAAAACGTATAGCTGCAACATTATTTTTTCAAAAACGTATTATAAGAGGCCTTGCTGTTGGATGTAGTTTATCGTCATACCCAGGCTGATCTCACAGTTGGTGCCCAACAGACCCTACTATACTGTGCAGTTGACAAAATCAAAAACAAAGTGTATGCACAAAATTAAAAATATTAAATAGCGACGATTTAGCCATCAAAGCCTGTAAGTCTTATAAGTACAATGTGTCTGCAGGTCTCATTTCAGAAAATAAGCACAGGTGAAAATCAGCTCAAAATTGTGTATTCAAAATCAAAATGAAATAAAATGTTTATAATAAAATAATGTATTAAAAAAAAACAAATGCTTACTTTGGGAGATGATCAGATAAAATTTATAAAATTAGGAATCTTTAAAACTTATAATGCTTGTATAACTCAAGAAAAGATTAGCGTAGAAGCAGTTTAATCACATCGATTAATAATACAATAATAACGAATACTGTAGTTAGTGTTACATAATGAGTGGATGAGTCTATGTTTAAAACAATTTAGTGTAGAGCAGATCAGTCGTCTTTCTACACAACAAAAGCTTAACTGTCCATCCCACAGTTTTAGTCACATCACAAAAACTTTTTTCCACTTTATATATATATATATATATATATATATATATATATATATACTGTATGTCACAGAAAATTAAAATAAAATCTGCATTCTTAATATTACTTCCCATTGCATTCTTTTTCAAGTGCTCTCAATTGCAGTATCCTTATTGTTAATTTTACTCAAAGTTGTTTCTGTTGCCATAGCAGGTTATGACAACACAACTATGAAATTCAAACACACTATTCTTCAGGGATCAGAGACACCTTCAATGGCAGGATAAACTATTTGTACAGCAAATGAAATCACATACAGCATGATAAATGTTAATATCTGACTTAGCTCTACCCCACTTTTAGCATATGATTTAGAACCCCCCACCACCAGTTACTCTTTTTGTGGTGTCTTGCTTGATATACACACAATTTTTCTGATTCTCACAGTCACAGTGAGAAGAAAATTTAAGTTAATTAAATAATTAATTTTATTTGAATACTGTTGTGAGGAAGAATATTTCCCTACAAGTCTGGACTCAGTCATCAGACAAAAGACATAAAAATACTCCATCATTAAGAGGAGTAGCAGTAGTAGCTTTGCTGAAAACAGTTAGTCATTAACCGGTAACCATTCTCTTTCCTAGTTTCTATTCTACATTATGTTTCCCTGTACCAAAAGGTACTTCTTGTTAAACCTATTCTGGTTTTCTACTGTTGTTTTTGATAACTCAGTTACAACAAAGATTTTATTTATATTAAATAACTAGATATAATTTGTTCATATTTAAATAAATAATTCAATAAGAGCAATAATGAAAGCAATTATTAGCATTTGCCCTTTTGGAGCACTTTTTTTTAAAACTGACTTTCAAAGACATCATCATTTTGATTGGGTCTGAGTCAGGTAGGTATAAATAAATAAGCCAGATCTGGCAGAACAGATAACATGTCAGTAGGAAAGCATTTAAGAAAGGACAATTTGCCAACTCCCTTATCCCAACCCCACAAATCAGTTATATTGGGTAAATGAAGCCAACTTGCAGATATTAATTCTGGAGCTATTAAACTAGAGAACAAGTGAGTGACACCTGATGTAGACTGCAATTTTAAGTGAATAACTCCAAGAGATATAAAGCAATTAACCTGTCGCCATTGGCTTGGATTTTCATCATTGATTTTGGTTATGTTTCTTTTCTTAGAGGCAGACAAATTGCAGAAACGATGTATCTTAGCAGCAGACAAGTACAGGCAGGAGAGAGGTAGTGACTTAATGTAATGTAAACTGTCGTTTTAACGGGAACAGAATGCTTGGATAAGAAAAAGCTCATTTGAATTGGCTGAATTGTGATTTGTTTTGTACACCCGCACCTACAGAGGACATAAAAAAAAAAATGAAAAAACATAATATTAACTATTTGAGATGAGGATATTTTTTACATGGTTTCATAGTGGGAAAATATCTTGTCAGCTGTCTCAGAACAGTCCTTATCATCATCAAGATGAAGAAGACCAAAGGCAAAATATTGCAAGATATTTCCTCTCTCTCAATCTAGGGAATCATCATCACTATCATCATCATCATCATCTGCAGCAGCAGCAGCAGCATCCCCAAGACTTGCTATGGTTATAAAGTCATTGTGCAACTGATCAGCTTCCTCCATATCTCATTTGATCACCAAAGTTAAGCAACATTGATCCTGGTCAGTACCTAGATGGGTGACTGCTTGGGAATACCAGGTGCTGTAAGACTGGATGTGCTGGTGGTGTAATGCATAATGGCTTGTAATTGTAGATCAGACAGCCAAATTCCAATTCCAATTGGGTCTGTTATATTCCATTACATGCAAATAATCTTGGGAAAGATATGAAACCACCTCTTCTCCTGAGAAAGAGAAAATGGAGAAAAGAGATAGAAAAAAATAGAGAAAAAAGAAAAATGGAAAAGAGAAAAAAGTAAAATTGTAAAAATAGATTGATTGATTTGTTTTTTTTATGGCTTATCAACCCTCAGTAGGTAATTTAAAGCTGAAACATATTTCAGTTTGATAAAAGATAGAAAATGAGGAAAAGAAAGAGAAACTGGGTAAAGAAAGAGAAAATATGGAAAAGGAAAGAGAAAATGAGGAAAAGAAAGAGAAAATGGGAAAGGAAAGAGAAAATGAGGAAAAGAAAGAGAAAATATGGAAAAGGAAAGGGAAAATGAGGAAAAGAAATAGAAAAAGAGAAAGGAAAGAGAAAATAAGGAAAAGAAAGAGAAAATAAGGAAAAGAAATAGAAAATGGGAAAGGAAAGAGAAAATAAGGAAAAGAAAGAGAAAATGGGAAAGGAAAGAGAAAATGAGGAAAAGAAAGAGAAAATGGGAAAGAAAAGAGAAAATGAGGAAAAGAAAGAAAAAATGGGAAAGAAAAGAGAAAATGGAAAAGGAATGAGAATATGGGGTAGGAAAGAGAAAATGAGGAAAAGAAAGAGAAAATGAGGAAAAGAAAGAGAAAATGAAGAAAGGAAATAGAAAATGGAAAGGAAAGGGAAAATGAAGAAAGGAAAGAGAAAATGAAGAAAGGAAAGAGAAAATGGGAAAGGAAAGAGAAAATGAAGAAAAGAAAGAGAAAATGGGAAAGGAAAGAGAAAATGGGAAAGGAAAGACAAAATGAAGAAAAGAAAGAGAAAATGGAAAAGGAAAGAGAAAATGGGAAAGGAAAGAGAAAATGGGAAAGGAAAGACAAAATGAAGAAAAGAAAGAGAAAATGGGAAAGGAAAGACAAAATGGGAAAGGAAAGACAAAATGAAGAAAAGAAAGAGAAAATGGGAAAGGAAGGAGAAAATGGGAAAGAAAAGAGAAAATGGGAAAGGAAAGAGAAAATGAAGAAAAGAAAGAGAAAATGAGGAAAAGAAAGAGAAAATGAGGAAAAGAAAGAGAAAATGAAAAAAAGAAAGAGAAAATGTGAAAAGAAAGAGAAAAAGAAAATGAGAAGGATGCAGAGAAAATGTGAAAGAGAAAATGGAAAAAGAGAGAAAGGAAGAGAAAATGAAACAAAAAAGATAGAGAAAGAATAAATGGAAATGAAAAAGTCAGAGTAAGTGGAAAAAAATAACAACGGGGTAAAGGCTCAAGAGAGAAAACGAGAAAGCAGAATGGGAACAGATGCGTGAGTGGAAATGAAACTTTTTTAACATTGACGTAGACTAGTTTTCTAACTGAGCAGATTTTCTGCATCATGGCTTGCTACAGCTTTTTATATGAAAAGGCAGAGAGAGAGAGAGATCATATGTTTGTAGAGTACTGAAAAAAATAGCAAATTCTTTTAAACCAGCCTTGGGCAAATGAGTTGTCTAAAGATAAAACTGTTACTAGATGGTGCCAGTGGTTCTTATATATATCTTTCCCAAAAGACAAGGAGGGTGTGTGTAAATGTTTAAGGTTGATTGAGTCAGGAATTTTCACTTGACAGCACACAATTGTCTCATGAAAAGATCGAAGCTGATTTGGACGCAGGTAGAGAATACAGTCTGTATGTCTGGTATGATTAATGGTGATATCGTTCTGGGAGGTCACTTAGAAACGGGATCAATCTGAAAGTTTTTTTTCATTTATTGATTAGAAATAAGTAGTAAAGTAGAAAAAAATTTGATAAATTGAACTTTGGTAAGAAGTAATTTTAGAAAAATTGTAAGCTGAATATTGAGCAAGTAAGAGATTTTAAAATTTGAGAAACTGATTTTAGGTGAGAAATGTTTTATAAAATTGCAAATTGAAATCTATGTAAGAAATAAACTAAAGAGAAATCAAAATAGTTTTGAAAATTGTGAACTGAACTCTGGTTTGAAATAGTTTTAAAAATTGCAAAATGAACTCTACATTAGAAACACATTTTAAAAATTGTGACCTTTGGGTAAGAAATAGTTTTTAACAACAGTGAACTGAGTTCTGAATTAGAAATAGACTTTGGAAACTGTGAATTGAAATAGTTTTAAAAATTGCAAAATAAACTCTACATTAGAAACACATTTTAAAAATTGTGACCTTTGGGTAAGAAATAGTTTTTAACAACAGTGAACTGAGTTCTGAATTAGAAATAGACTTTGGAAACTGTGAATTGAAATAGTTTTAAAAATTGCAAAATAAACTCTACATTAGAAACACATTTTAAAAATTGTGACCTTTGGGTAAGAAATAGTTTTTAACAACAGTGAACTGAGTTCTGAATTAGAAATAGACTTTGGAAACTGTGAATTGAAATAGTTTTAAAAATTGCAAAATAAACTCTACATTAGAAACACATTTTAAAAATTGTGACCTTTGGGTAAGAAATAGTTTTTAACAACAGTGAACTGAGTTCTGAATTAGAAATAGACTTTGGAAACTGTGAATTGAAATAGTTTTAAAAATTGCAAAATAAACTCTACATTAGAAACACATTTTAAAAATTGTGACCTTTGGGTAAGAAATAGTTTTTAACAACAGTGAACTGAGTTCTGAATTAGAAATAGACTTTGGAAACTGTGAATTGAAATAGTTTTAAAAATTGCAAAATAAACTCTACATTAGAAACACATTTTAAAAATTGTGACCTTTGGGTAAGAAATAGTTTTTAACAACAGTGAACTGAGTTCTGAATTAGAAATAGACTTTGGAAACTGTGAATTGAAATAGTTTTAAAAATTGCAAAATAAACTCTACATAAGAAACACATTTTAAAAATTGAGATGTGTTGAGTCTAAGGCCCAACAGTCATTCAAGAGACAGAGTCTCCCTGAGGGAACATCCATTCATTGTTGATTGGGGCATATCAGTGATGATGGAATGTAACTAGTTTAATTTTCCAATGGCCATTCAAGAGTGTTTGGATGCTAAACATGTCATTCTAACAAGAATGACTGAGAAATTGCAACTAATTGATGCACATCCAGCCCTCTTCCTCTTGAAGAACAGTTTTTCGTTACCGAGTTTCCTCGACACTCTCCGAAGTGCCTCTTGCTACCTCACCAGGATTTCTTAAATGAGATATATATCACAGTTAAGAGATGTGCCGAGCTAATTTGCAATGTCAATTTCAACGACACAGGCTGGAGGCAGGCAAAGCTCCCTTTGAGTTTCGGAGGCCTGGGCCTTCGATCAATGGTAGATTTGGCCCTTCCAGCATATCTTCCTTCACTTTCGTCCAGTCGTGAATTAATTGATGAGATACTCAGTGGATCATCTCAGTGTTTCTCAGGTAGTTCTTTCGAACAAGCTTGCAGTGTCTGGACCCAAGAATTACTTTCTATCCCACTAGACACATCAAAATAAAAAAGCTGGGATAAAATAAAATGCGAGGCCAATTTTACTAATTTGAGGCTCTCTCTGGATCAGCATCGCCTCGCCTGTCTACTATCTGCTTCACAACCGAGTAGTGGCGCCTGGCTCAACGCAGTTCCCTCTTCATCTACGGGTACCCTTCTAGATGATGAGTGCAATCGAGTTGGAGTCGCGATCCGTCTTGGACTCAAATTATGTGAGTGTCACAGATGCAGATGTGGAGCCTCCATCGATGAGTTTGGTTTGCATCCTCTCTCCTGTCGTCGTAGAGCCAGCTGCTTTCCACGGCATGCAGCAATTAATGACATCATCAAAAGTGGTTTGGATGCAGCTGGGTTCCCTTCCCTAATCGAACCTGTAGGCTTTGACCGTGGTGATGGAAAGTGGCCAGATGGCATTACCATCTTCCCTTTTAAAATGGGTAAGTCGTTGATTTGGGATGCAACCTGTGTGGATACATTTTCGGTCGGTAATTTGATCAGATCTGCGGTTGAACCGGGGTCCATCGGTTGAGACGCAGAGATGAAAAAATAGTTAAATATTCTTGTCTTGCTGATAGATTTTTTTTTACTCCTGTGGCAGTGGAGACTTCAGGGGTTATTGACCCTCATTCGATGACGTTCCATCGGAGGATTGGCACGATTGCGTCTCGATTAAGGAACAAGCCTCGTGAAACGGAGTGGCTCTTGCAGCATGTCTCACTGGCGATAGTTCAAGGTAATGCATCATTGCAGCTGGCAGAGGATAGAAAAAATTGTTTATAGTTACGTTGTTCTGGAATTGTCATCATTGGTCGACTGAACTTGCTTTGTTTCAATGACTTTTGTTTTGTTATTATTAGTCACTTTGTTCAATAAATGATTTCTTATTTAAAAAAAAAAACAGCTGTAAAAAAAATTTTTTTGAGATATTGAATTTTTGATTCATTGAGATATTAGTGCTAGATTCGATGAGAGATCAGCTGCCGCTCCCTATTCTAGAATTTTTCAGGTGCACTCATATACTGTTGTATCGTGTCTCATTGAGATTCACAAATGATCGGAGTTATACTCTCAGGGAGGATGCCTGCATTAAATTCTAGAGGCCCATAGAACTGGCCAGCTGCAACTACCTTCAGGGACCAAACTGTTATGAGGGACATTATTACTTCCAGTGATTCTATAGCCAGAGAGCTTGTATGGTAATACTTTCTGCAACACCTTGTCAAAGGCCTTTGAAATACCTAACACTATGGTTCTGGAGATGTATTTGTTGTCTAGTGGTAGTTAAGACATTAGGAGTGGATTGTACTGCTTGTCACTTGACTGCTTGTCCTCATTTAGGTAATCAACAACCTTCTTGTTAATTATAGCCTGAAAAAAGCATGCTAATGACATGGAGGAGACTGATGGGTCTGTACTAAGAGGGAGATGAGTGCTCACCCACATTCTTGAAAATGAAGTATACAATTCACACCTTGCTCAGACTTGGGAATGGTTTCTCCTTTAAGCAGTGGTTAAATATTTTTGCTAGGATCTGTGATAATTCCAGGCTGATATTCTTAAGAACAACCACTGGTATTTTGTCGGGGCCAGTGGCTTTCTTAGAGCCAGAGACTTTCCAGGCTGTAATAAAAGTACTAGTCAGTAAGATGGGGTAAGTTTGGAAGACGATGTTCTATGTCTTCTAATGTTGAGTTAGAGGCAAAGCTTGATGCAAAGAGCTTTGCCTTATCTGATGAAGGTCATTTACAATATTGGACACAGATACTTTGCCTCTATTCATATTTTAGTTGTTGAGCTTCCAGAGATCCAATTTGTTTGTTTTTAACCTTGGCCTAGACTGCTTGTGCATAGCTACACTTTGCATTTTCCAGAAATATCTTGCAGCAATTGCAAGCTGTTCTGAGTGCAGTAAGAGTCAAACTACACCACTCCTTATGTTAGATAATGAAGTAGGGGTTATGGTGATCTATGGGTGCTGCACATTCAGGGGTGAACCAGGGATGGCTGTTTGTTTTTTGCTGGAATTTAACTCTTAATTTCAGAAAAGATCCATTCTGAGATAAGGGCAGTAGTTTTGGAGGCAGTGTCTTTGAAGAAATTATAGAGAAAAGCTTCTGTCATGTAAGATCTAAAGCCTTCCCAGTTTACCTTTGTCTGTGTGTGTGTGTATGTGTATGTATATATATATATATATATATATATATATATATATATATATATATATATAATACTGTTTATTATAAACAGAGAATTTACTTCAATATTTGTATCTATAAAAAGAACATTTAAACATAAAAATGTCTTAAAATAATTGTCGGACTTTGTTCATTTCATAATGTGTCATGTCATTTGTTTACATTTGGATATGCATCAAGCAGAATGTATGAGAGAAATTCATGGAAAATTGTAGCTTAAAAACAGTAAAATAGGCTTGCTAACCATAACGCTACTCTGTGGCCCAATCGGTAAAGCACATCAGTCTATATGACAGCTCCGTATAGGATACAGGTTCGATTCCTGTTGGAGGACGCATATTTTCTATGAAAATTTCTCAGACATGCAGGCCGGTAAATGTCGTTAATACTGTTTATTATAAACAGAGTGTTTACTTAAATATTTGTATCTATAAAAAGAATGTATAAACATAAAAAATGTCTTAATATATATATATATATATATATATATATATATATATATATGTATATATATATATATATATATATATATACACACAAAGGCAAACTAGGAAAACTTTAGGCTAAGGGGAGAAGAGATGGATTCATGCCTTTTATGGTCACAATAGTGGTGAAAGATAATGCAACAGACTAGGCAGTAAACCGAACCCAGCTTGCTGATTTCACAAGACTTCTCCATGGTTTTGAATTCAGAGTAGTCCTTCTCTTAGACTGGCTGCCAGCCAAGGCTAGATAATGGAGATTTCTTTTCTATTTAACACATAGATAAAGGGGGAAGAGATGGATTCATGCCTTTTAAAAGGCCGAATCTGAACTACACTACCTTCACAAAATGTATATGGGAGTATAAAGGAGGGAATAATAATAATAATAATCATCATCTATGTAAAATGTGTGTGTTCTTTTTTTTTTCTTTTTTTTTTACCAAAAATGATTAGTGAAAGATGTCATGAAGCCAATTCTGACCCAGAAGGAAATGTGTATACAACAGAATCCCAAGGAAATAATAATAATAATAATAATAATAATATTGAAAAAGGATAATAGATTAAAACAGTAATGTTTCATGTTAAGGAAAATTAATAAGTAATAAAGAAATTAAGTGCTAAAGTATAGGTAGAAGGCATTCTAACTTCACCATCAGTCTAGATGAATATGGAACAAAGATGTTAATTGGCTAAGATGGACCAATCACGACCCTTGTTTGAGAAGTTGTGAAAATTCAAGATTCACACCAATTCTGAGAAATAACTCTTTTCCTGCTGGACGCAGCTAATGCAAGGCATCAGAGAATAGCGGAGATGCATCTGGCATGCAAAAGATGTAGCCTTATATGCCATACTACAGATAGACAAAGAGTGTAACCAACACCACGGAAAGTCAAGGGACTTACACCTAAAAAAAGAAAATTTTGAATATACACACACTAATTAATCTTTCAGGTAGTAATAAATAATTTTATTCTAAACCATCTTCATGTGAGTCGTTTAGTATTTCATGCAAAATAACCCTAAATCATAAATTAAAAATAAAGCAAGATTTTGGAATTTCTTAGAGTCTTGCTTTAAGATAGAATTCATTTTGCTAGCTGTAAATATAATATTAACGAGCCTGGCATAAATATACAGATATTTAAGATAAAGAAAAAAGAAGTAAGTGTAAAAAGGTAATTCTTTTCATGTTTGAAGTCTTTTCGTCACTGCTTGCTTAGTTATAATCAAAATGTTATTTTTCTTCTTCCTTGTTATCTTACTTTCTTTTATTTGTTGGTATTTATTTTTTTCATATCACCAAATTTTGTTTTTATTCTCAAGCAATGCCACGGACTCCAACAAAAAAAAAAGAAACCGCCAAAAACAGAAAAGAAGAAAGACATCAAAAATACTGCAGTAAAATATAATACATTGTCTTAAGCGATTAAAAAAAAAAATAGCTGAAAACCATCATAATATATCATGTGTGGTGATGAGCATATGAGCTAAGGAGAAAATAAAAACCGAAGCATAGAGATAGGAAAAAGAATGACTTCTTTAAAAACAGAATGTCAGTGTTTGTTTCATTTTGTGTTGTTTTACAGCCAGGAAGCCATTGCATAAATCTATCACTCTCTTCACAGAAAAAAAAAACAGAAATAAAAGCTATACTATTAGATACATTGCAGAGTTTAGACTATACCTTTGAAATCCTTAAGCTAAAAGACTTACAGTGGAGTAATAGATAGCGGCTTGGATTGAGGAACCAGTGAGCCAAGTTTGAATTCCAGTTGAATCCATTACATTCATTTATGTGCTTATACCCTTAGAAAAGGTATGAATCCTCTTCTTCTCCCTCAGATATGAGTAAATAACAGGACAGACCAGGTTCTATAATCTTGGATGGCAACTGGTCTACCACAGAAAAAAATGGCAACTTACTGCGGGAAAAAAAAATCTGCCTCGTCAGTCATGTATCGAAAGATACATGATCACCTAAGCGTGTGTCATGCATGGCACATAACTGACTGATAGGTAAGCAACATCCATCAGTCAAGTCTGTTTTTAGAACTTTCGTTGCCAAAAATACTGATTGTTTTGTTTTTTATGGCTTATCAACCATTTGCAGGTTATTTAAAGCCAGAAAATATTTTTAGATTTTAAGAATTTTTGGAGATAATAATGATTTACTAATACAAGTCCTACTAATTAAACCATAACTCGGGGAGAAGAGATGGTTTCATGCCTTTCCCAAGAGTAC